>CM025614.2:706450-773673 GCA_014621495.2 Entosphenus tridentatus
GTGGTGGTGGTGCATCGTGTACACTGTAGTAGTGGTGGTGGTGCATCGTGTACACTGTAGTGGTGGTGGTGGTGCATCTTGACCATCAACAGAGACTAAAGATGACTACATCACGTTATATTACTCGAGAGCCGGGGGGGGTTCTATGGTATAAAGTTCATTTGTGCATTTTTTACGCCGATTTTATACAACAAACACGTTTAAAACACTTAACAAAAAACACACAAGAACGTGCAAAAAATAAGATATTTTAAATAATAATGACGCTTGATTTATTGATTATTCGACGTTTTTCAAAACCCGGCGCCCACTCCCAACCGAAGCCGCTGGATAATTGATTATCGACTGTACGTACAGTACCGGGTACTGTACGTACAGTCAACGTGTACCACCTGTACACCGCACTGTATGTACTGTACACAATAATGTATTAGGTGTACAGTGTGTACAGTATACGCCGTTCTGTATTTACAACGTACCACAGACAGTACTCCTATACAGTACTACAGTACTGTGTACTGTACTGTATACATAGACGTGCACATACAGCACTGTACAAAGTACACGATTCCAGACAGGGAGGAGGGCGAGACCGTGGGCACGGCTTTAGCTGTCATCAGGGACACACATTTGTCAAGATGAGAATTGTCATCAGAGACACATTATTAATGATGAGAATTGTCATCAGAGACACACATTTGTAATGATTGTAATTGTCATCAGAGACACACATTTGTAATGATTGTAATTGTCATCAGAGACACACATTATTAAAGATAGGAATTGTCACCAGGGCCGCCCCCACGGTGTGACAGGAGCAGCCTGAGATGTTGACTACCTCGCCTGGTGCACAGGAGGTCGTGGGTTCGATCCCGATCCTGACGCCTGCTGCATATTTGGAGTTTGCGTATCTCTCATCATCACCACGGTGGCTAGGAGATGTTAACTACCTCGCCTGGTTCGCAGGAGGTCGTGAGTTCTATCCTGATGTTGACGCCTGCTGCTGTACATTTGGAGTTTTCGTGTCTCTCTCTCCCCGTGGTCGCGTGGATTTTTCTCCGGGTCCTCCGGTTTTCCCCTCCACATTTGGAATCATCATCACCCGTTCAGAGTGTTTGGGCTCCTGCTATACATTGCCAAGCGACGATACGACAAAGATCCCGCCACGTGGTTGAGCTCTCGTTTGTGATGCCCAGGTCGCTTGTGAAAAGCGGCTACTACGTAGCTCAGTGGAGCCTTACCTGGTAAAATAAAAAAAGTTTATAGTTTTATTTTTGTAAAAAAAGTGACATCATCCACTCTCTCCACTGCCTCTCGATTCACGACGGTGCTTTGAAGAAAAGGGAAGAGCTAATGCTTGAAACGTCGCCTATTATATATTTTTATTTTAAAATGTTCTACATGCAAAGACAAAGACCCCCCGTGTAGCCTGTCACAGACTGTTGGGGCAAGTGCTGTTAGCGAGTAGCACCTATGAAGGCCGAAACTGGCACATGAGGGGGGGTGGGTGGCCAGCAACCACGCCCGTCCACCTTTGTCTCCCCCAGGTGGCGATGTTTACACACCGCACCCAGGTTACTCATTTGAGGCCGAGTCGACCTAGGGGAGGATGGCCAGGCACAGGTTCAGATAATCGTCACTGGGTGTTGGTGGTTGTGAGCGAGGATCGAACTCGGGCCGCCGGGTTCGTAGCGCACCACCGCTCCCCTTACAAAGACAAAGATCCCCCGTGTAGCCTTAGCAGATTACAAGTGTAATGAGTCACTTCAGAGACACTAATAGTAGGAGGTATTCACGTTTATTCGACACTTTCCACAGTATAGGGGATAACTATATACGGGTCAGGTCAGCCGGCACTCTGCCTGACCCAACACCGACGAGGAGGTGAAGACGGGGACGAAGACGACGGCTCCATTCCCAAACCGCAGCAGCCCCCGACCCGGCCTCGGGTCCTCCCTTTTATCCTCCCCAGCGTGGCCCGGCTCCGCCCTCGGCCACGCCCCCTTCTGGAACCTACCAGAAGGTTCTGGGCTCTGCCCCACGTGTCCCCTCTGTCACCTGTACCCGACATCCGTGCCTATCACGTGCCCGACTGGCAGACCGGCTGCTGGATCCTCAAATGCCCTTCACTGCCAGTCATCACCTGCCCTGCTGGTAGACCGGGCGACTCCACCCACGATCTCGCTCTCGACCAGTCACCAGCGCTACGCGCCGTAGTCACCCATTCTATGTCGCTGCACAAGCACCGCAGATATTTTTCCAGGGGGGCGGCCCCGGGGGTGACCGGAGCAGTGGCGTGGGGAGACAGAGAGGGGCGCAGGGGGCAGCGGTGGCGACGCTCAGAGGCAGTCACGGGGCGTTGGCCAATTTGAGGAAATTCTGCTCATGGATCGTGTGGCTGCTATTCCTGGCGTTGCGATAAGAAAAAAGCGATCGGGTGGTGGAGAGAGGGGAAGAACAACAAAAAGCACACAGCTCGGCTCTTCCCCCTTTTCTTTGATGGCTCCACGTGGCGCGGGAACGCGAATGCTGGAAGCCACAGCCGCCCCGAGGGTGCACGCCCCGGGCCCCGCACTCTGGTGGTGCTGGTGGTGGTGACGGTGTTAGATGTAATACTCCCGCTTTAATTTTCGATTTAAAGCTTTCGTGACTGCAGGGATTCATCTTCTTGATTCTTTCGGTAAAGTCACGTAGAATGGAAATAATAAAATAATAAAATAATAAAACATAATTTTGATGTTGTATTTCTATTACTTTATTATTTCAATTCTACGTGACTTTACCGAAAGAACCAAGAAGACTCCCGCTTTAGTTTGAAGGCGTTGGGCGCGGTGGGCCCACGCTGTGGGATTTGCCCCGGGCCCCCCCCACGGCCCCCCCCCCCCCCGGGGCCGACTCTGTCTGCGAGGGCCACGTCTGGCCCACGACGCGGCTCCAGCAGGAGCTGCGCAGTTTCGCGGTCGGAGCCCGGTGGCCCGCCCTGGTTAACGCCGCTGCGGGTCAGGGTTATCGTCCGCCCCGAACGCGCGCGCGCCGTTCCAATCGCTCGCGGCGGTGGCGACGGCGGCGTCGTCATTTGGGAAGTGATCAGCAGAAGCCGTTTGGCGGCACACTCAGCCGCGACCTAACACGGAGCGCTCCGCTGTCACGCGCACCCCAGCCACTCCACGTAACCCGCCCGCAATTCTGCACTGAACCAGACCCACTATTAACCCTTTCCCAACACTATCCCCTAACCTCATCTCTCACCCTATGCCAAACACTATCCCCTAACCTCATCTCTCACCCTATCCCAACACAATCCCCTATCCCTAACGCCATCTGTGCGGGGCTGAGAGCCGCGTCTCCGAATATCCGCTCACCCGGAGAGACGGGAGTCGGGAGTGATGAACGTCACGTCCCTTCGCATCGTGGAACTCCGCCTGGAGAGTCTCTCCACCGCTCCACGTCCTCACCTCTAAACGTATCCGGTCACTGCTTGGAGGAAACTCCAGCGGAGGTGCTGGATGTGGAGCTCCGTCACTCCTCGTGGAGCTCCGTCACTCCCCGTGGAGCTCCGTCACTCCCTGTGGGGTCCCGTCACTCAACGTGGAGCTCCGTCACTCCCCGTGGAGCTCCGTCACTCCCCGTGGAGCTCCGTCACTCCCCGTGGAGCCCCGTCACTCCCCGTGGTGTCCACTCGCACGGAGCACGGGACCGAAGTAACCCCACGAGTTGTGGCTCTGTGTCTCTCTCCCCCACGGAACTAGCGACTTCCCCAAACCCAGACCCAGTGAGTGCGGTTGGTGAGACCAAAAAACGACTTTGGCAAAGAGCGCATGAACATTGACACGTGGGGGGGGGGGGGGCAAGGCTCACGCGAGCCCCCCTCTCTCGTGGAGCAAGGAATTGCCGCGCCGAGCGATCGAATATCCAGGTGGCTTTTTTATTTATTGGTTCTTTCGGTAAAGTCACGTAGAAGGGAAATAATAAAATAAATAAAATAAAACATAATAAAATACAATTCTCACGACGTTTCGGCCACAACGCAAGCAGCCGTCCTCAGGTGAAGAACAGGTCTGTCGGAAAGATAGCGTCTGAATGAGCACCACCAAGCGTGGCAGCGTATATTTAAGCTGGGTTGGAGGGGGAAGGGCGCCTTGACAAATGAATTTGCATATCAAGATAAATTTAGCATATTTATGGAAAATGCAGATATGGGATTAGTCACTAATTAGTCACTAATCCCATATCTGACGCTGTCTTTTCGACAGACCTGTTCTTCACCTGAGGACGGCTGCTTGTGTTGTGGCCGAAACGTCGTGAGAATTGTATTTTATTATGTTTTATTTTTATTATTTCCCTTCTACGTGACTTTACCGAAAGAACCAAGAAGATGAATCCCTGCAGTCACGAAAGCTTTAAATCGAAATCCAAGTGGCTGTTGTTACGCATCGGGATGGGGAGGGGTTATAGGTTAACCCGTTGTTGTTGTTGTCAAATGCCTTTGGAACATGCCACGAGAGTTACTCGTGCGAGATGCAACGCTTATGAGTTGGACTTTGCAATGCACGAGTCCGACTGACGTGAGGCAGTCTTCACCAGTCGCCCACACGCACCGGGCAACGACGGCTACGCTGCACGTGGCCTGCACGACGTGGAGACAACAGCGAGGGGGGGGGGTCGGTGCATCACACGCAGATGTTGTGAGCGAACATGTATTAAAAATGCGGACTAATCGCCATCTGTTCCATCTGTATGGGATGGAGCGTCGCCTCCTCCTGGCACGCGTGTGGTTTTCACCGGGTGCTCTGGTTCCCTCCCACGTGCATGAGCCACGTATTACTTGGGCGATAAACACCTTGATACACGTATGATCGCGCACCTTGGGCAAGGTTCCTCGCCCTGCCGCCTCCAAGTCGTCCCCATCTCTGCCTCTCTCTTCGAGCGCGCGGAGTGATCACTGTGCGGTGGCGTTACGAGACACGTGTGCGTTGAACTTCTTTCGCGCCGTACGTAGCCAACCGTGCTAATCGGAGGTGGAACGTCAGTGCCATCGTGATGGCTGTGTTCACTTCAGTCACTCCGCACCGACACTCAAGAAACGCGGGGGACGTTGGAAGGGTGGACTGCAAGGCGACTGTGGCGAGGCTGTCTGCTGCATTCGCTCGTTCGCTCACTCATCCCTGGCCGACCTACAGTTCCCAGTCACCATCACCAACAACAGCTGACATCCATCACGAAGTGGCGGTGACTTCACCGCACCGCCTGTGCCAGGCCAGGTGCACCCTGAGGCTATCACGTGAAGTGTCGAAGGCTCGCTGCCGGCAGGAGGTCACGGGACAGACCCAGCAGGTACCATGGGGTTGGACTAAGATGGCAGGCAGATGATGCACCGCCTGTGGTCCGCACCGCGCCACCTCGCTGCGTTTTAGCCGCCCGGCGCTCCGCTCGTTGTTGTGAGGGCGACTGCGCCTTCAACTGCCCAGACGCAGCGTCCTTCACGAACCTCCCGCCGGTGACGAGCGGCACGAGGTCGAGAACAGCACAAAGAGCCTTGGCGCCGGCGCGTGCAGCTCGTGCAGAGCTTTCCGCAACTCCGTCCCGGGAGTTTCAGCTCTGCACGAACTGACCAACATCCATCGCGCGATCCGCGACCTCCCCGTCGTCACTCCGCGTCTCCCCGCTGTGACCCCCCGGCCGCCCACGGGATTATTTCCGGCTCCGAGAGAGAACAAAACCCCCGGACAGCCGGACACTGCGTTAGACACTGCGTGAGAATCGCAACCAGATGGTATAAAATAATAAATAATAATCCCACGCTGCCTCCAGGGGTCCCCACCGCTCTCTCCCACCCCCACAGACTCCCAGAGGGCGCATCAGCACAGGCCACGCTTCCTGTATAAACTGTGGCTGGACATCAACTCCGAACTCGTAGTGAGCGCAGTTCCACGCCGCCTGGCAGCTCGGTCTGTGGTTCCTTGCCGGCGGTCGTAGAGATGCCACTCCGTGTCAGCCCACGTGGTTTAGAACCCCGTATTCTTGTGCAGGGAAATTGAGTTTTAGGTCCACACGGCGTACAGCCGTGTCGATACGGGCAAAAACCCCCCATAATGTGTCCGTGTCTCTCCCTTGTGACGACACTTTGTAGTATGAACGTTGATATTCATAAGGGGCACGGGGTGACCAATAGCGTTCGAACTGGTCTGTGTTAAGGTAGGCACTGATAAGTGGTTGACAGATACGCAATTCGCATGGATGCTGTGTATAGAACGATCCTTGGTTTTCACGTTACGCCACACAGGCGAGGTCAGGACGTTTTATCCCAAAGAGCATGACAGAGTATTCCAGAGCAGTGGTTTCTGAACTCTTGTTTGGCTATTACCCCCCCCCCCCGCGTTGAATTTCGTTTAAACCGAGTACCGCATTGCCTGACCCAACATGGTCCCGAGAACGAGATGTGAATAATGAACGTCAATATTTGAACCAATTGCCCGTTTTGTGAGCTAGAGCCTCACCAGCAAATACCACTAACGGGACGCTCTGCGTGCGTGACGTCATTTGCTCGTTGGTTACTCTGGGAAACCACTTTGTTAAAAGATAAATGAGTTTTGTAAAGATCCTTTGGATCGTTCTAGGGTAGCGTATGAATTGACATTTTCCCGTACTTATTTTCCATTTGCAGATCCATACGTGATTATTCAGCAATGACTCTCGCGTATGATATAATTTCACACGTTTATAAATCACCTCGTGTACCCCCCCCCCCCCACGGATTGAGAACCACCGCCCAAGAGGGGAATCCGCGGTGAGCGACGGCTGGGCGCACGACTCGGTTTTACGACGAATCTGTTTCACGACGACTCGGTTTCACGACGACTCTGTTTCACGACGACTCTGTTTCACGACGGCACTTCCATCACACGAGAACAGCAGGCCAAGCTTAGACAGCTGGACATGCCCCCCAAGTTTCTGTACAAAATCAAGCAACCGTTGCCTCCTACTGAAAGAAAAGTAGTCATGCGACTCGGCGAGGCTTTCCTGGAACAAAAAAGCGGAACCGTAAAAATAGCCGCGACTCCCATCGCATCCGTCAAAAACAAAAGCAGATGCGACATGAATCCACGCATTAATCCACGCGGTGTGGTTATTAGCAGCGTGGAGATGCGACAAAGCACGGTGGTTTTCGTGTCAAATGAACCATGCTGCAAACCGGCGATGATTTATGTACATATTTGGCATTGTTTATTCCAACAACAAACAGCATTTATTCATTTGATACATGTCGTGTACAAAAAGAAAAACGTCGTCAGTTTTAAACTACAACTTTCGGCCGATTCTGCCGCCCGTTCGTCACGGCTCTTAAGTATTAAACGACGGTAACATCATCATCATCGAAGAAGAAGAAAACTGTGAAGCCGGTGGTGACGGCAGGAACGTGACACGGGAAATAACGCGAGCATTGGGAGCAACGGGCGCATTACAGACGGCACCGGCGAGACGCGGCGTCGCGTTTACGGAGTAAGGAAACAGCAACGAGGGTGCACGGTGGTGGTGGTGGCAACGGTTACATTTTTTTGTTTGCTTTTGCAATTTTTGAAAGTTTTCTTTTGTTTGTATAGTTAAGTGCACGTAGTGGAAAACTGTATCTCGAGAGGCTCGGGCGACAAGGAAGAGGCGACGCGACCGCAACGGCGGCGGGTGGTTGAACGAGGGGGCGCGACGAGGGAGGACATCGCGGAACGGGGAGCAGAGCAGACGTCGGCGTGGACGGGAATCCAGAAAGACACCCAACGCCACCGCACCCCTCGGCGCGGGATACCGGGTCCGGTATCTCGGGATGCGTACGGATGAACGTTTCCTTTGAGACAACGCACCAGAGATCAAGCACGCGCTTGCTGGGAAGCCAACGATAGTTTTTTTTGTTAACCATTTTTCTGCTTCTTTTGCCTTCCCTGTGCACGACAGCAAAACGCTGCGCTCACGACTCCTCAGAACTCCCACAGGGTGGAGGGGGGACAAGTCAGCACACGCATGTCCCGGGGGCTGCAGGCTCGCCCGACAATCTGCCCCCCCCCCCCCCCCAGTTGCTCCAACACAAGAGAGAGCGTGCGGAACTATTACCATGCAACCTTGTGCTTATCGACATTTCATTAGACAACATCGGAATGAAGAAATCGCAGCCTAAATGACGACCGCACCGGCATTTAGAAACCCTGTTTTTGTTGTGATGTCTTCATTAGCGAGAGTGTGTGTGTGCGCGGCACACGGGAGCCCGGAGACTCGCTCGTTCGGCTCGGCTCAGCCCGGTGGTGGCTTTGGCACCTTGCCACGCCGGTCACGAGTTGCCGGCCGGCCGCCCTGGACGTGCTGCGCGGAATCACCGGCCCCCGCCCCGAGAAAAGAAAGACCCAAAAGAATAAAAATCTCTCTTTTAAAACTCGCCACGCCGCCCCGACTCGACGGCCCGTGGCTGTTGCGCAACGAACACGCGACCAGATTTCATGGCCAGCAGTCATGCCAAGCGGGTTTCCCCCAACCGGCGTCGTGCAAACCACTGGGGATTGAAACTCCGATTCCCCTTCACAAAAAGCACCGTGTGTTCGACCGCCCATGGCACGACTATTTAGAACGCTCAATAAAAAGCAAGTTAATAGTTTTCATGGCATTTCACAGCACGATTGGTTGGCTGCGGTCCGCGTGTCCAGAAAAGGTTGGGGAACCGCCGGGTAAAACCGCCCGAGCGGTTCTTCAGATTGAGCAGCCAGTGGCAGTTGGGTCGGCTGTTGAGCCACTCACTCGCCAGGCGTGACCACAAGTAGCCGGTGACGCTTGCGGCCGCTCGCTCACGCTGCGGAGCGATGGCGAGGCGGCGCCGCGACCATGCGCCCTGCGTGCCCAGCGATCCGTCCGGCGATCCGTCCGGCATTCTGTCGGTCCGTTCGGTGATCATCTGTCCGTCTGTATGGTAATCCGTCCGGTGATCTGTCTGGTAATCTGTACGTCCCTCCGGTGATCCATCCGTTCGTCCGTGCGATGGTGGCTGTTGCTTGCGTGTGTTTTCCACACGTGATTTTGCATAGTGTTAGCTGATCACTAATTTATTTATTCAAACCCCACCCCCCCTTACCTAACCGGTGATGACCTCTACTAATTATCCCATTAACCCCATCTACCCTCCCCTACATCCCCCCCTTCTCCCCACCTCCTCCACACCTGGTACCCACCCCATCATATCTCATTAATGCATCGATTATAATTATTCCCCGCTCTTCAGAACATCGTCAAAGTCGCCGCCACCGTTCGCAAATAAAAACACGCAGTCGGGTGGGGGGGGAGTGCAAGTGCCAACCCAAACAAAATCCGCAGCAATTAACTCAATGAACCACGAGCCAGCGGGAGGCAGGAGGCGACACGCAACACGTGTGCACGCTCTTAGTCCATCCTCCGCGGCAGAATTTACGATTCCGCAGGAATCAGAGAGACAGAGAGAGAGAGTGCGGCTGCCGGATTGGGCCGCACCATTGGACAAAAGTGGCGGGGTACGGTCAAGTGGCCCGGAAGTCGGCTTGCGATTGGACGAGTGTGACGCCAGGGCACGGGGGGGGAAAACCCGCCGGGCTCGGCCGACGACGATCGGCCGAATGAAGGAAAAAAACGAGCGGAGAAAACGATTGCGGAGCAGAGACGTCGACGGGAATAATAATAAACATGATACAAAAATTTTACGAAGTATACACATATTTATAAATCGACGTAAAAAAAAAACCGTCAGAGAGAGACGAGTATGTTTGAGCTATAAATTACACGTTGCAGGCTGTGATTGGCAGGAGGAGACCTCGGTCGTTGCGCTGTCGAGTATGCGAATGGGGGGGTGGGGGGGAATGGAGAAAAAAATATACGTATAAACGACGACGCGTTAAAACCGAGGTGGAGTAAAATAAATTAGAGCGAAGGCGATGGATGGGCTGGGGCTGCCGAGGCTGAGCTGGTTGTGCAGGAGGACACCACCGGAGGCTACCTGACCTGCCCGCCCATGGACAGATAATGATTCTGCTTCTGCTGCAGCATCTCCGTGATGGCCAGCAGCTTCTTCAACGCGTGCTGCACTCGCACACACAAAGGTGGAGGTCACCCACCACCCACCCCCCCGCTTAGCCTCCTAGACAGCGCGGGGCGAAGCGCCGTTGGCGAGCGTCTACGTGGTCACGGTGACGGAGCCCAGCGGCAGAGCGTTTCGTGGTTCGCATGCGGCGGGTGGCCCTGGTTAACAATGCGGTCTGCATCAACCGTAAGATACTAACCACGCGCAATCTGCATTTTTCATTAGCACCGTTGGTTACGTACGGTGCGTGAAAGAGGTTCAACATAATTCTAAATTTGAAGCTTTCGTGACTGCAAGGATTCATACTCTTAGGCTTTTTCGGTAAAGTCACGTAGGTAAAAGATAAAAAGAATTACTGCATCAAGTGATGCACTTGATGCAGTAATTTTAGCTATGACGGTCCCACCTGATGGCGAAGACTTGTGTTGCCTCCAAAACGTCGTGATTTATTATTTTATTTATATTATTACTTCTATTATTTTTATTTTTTACCTATGTGACTTTACCGAAAAAGCCTAAGAGTATAGGTTCAACATACATACGTCTGCTTCGCTCGCAGTGGACGTTCAAGATTCCTTGACGTCATTCGAAGAGTCAATTAATATTACACAAAGCAGCATCGTCCCCGACTGTGAAACAAACTATGCATGTCTATGCCTATGCACAACACAGTGGGGAGCACAGGTGGTGCATCTGCCAGTCATCTCAGTCAGAATGAGAATATTTATTTATACCGGAGGGATCCGATGAGCTATAAAGCGCCTTTACACAGATGTCCAGTATTTTCCCACATGTCCAGTCAACCTATGGTACCTGTGAACTCCTACCAGTGAGCCTTCCACGCTTCATATGAACTCAAAGTGCACCTAGCCTGGCACAAGCGCCATGGTGAGGCCCCCGCCACTTAGCGGTGAACGGCGGCTGTTTACGTGTGCGTGCTTGCGTGCTTGCGTGCGCGCGTGTCACCTGCTGCACCCCGCGCTCGTTGCTCAGCGTACGCAGCTCATCCAGGTGGCACACGCAGACGTTGTGCAGCGCCGCGAGGTCGCGCGACACGTCCGTCTTGAAGTGCTCCGGGGAATCGCACAACTCCTGCACATTCTGCATGCCGAAGCACCAGCGGCAACAACGGCATCAGCACCAGCAACAATGACTGCATCATCGTCATCATCAGCAGCAGCACCAAAAGCATCATTAGCAACAATAGCAACATCAGCCAACAGCAGCATCACCAACGTCGGTATTAACGTCAACAGCAGCGTCAACACCGCCAATTGGAGCACCATCAACAGCGATACTGAGGGGCGCTCGCAGCGTTAGAGAGCTACACTCTAAACGAATCACCGTCGTCATCGTCAAGATCGTCGTCAGTGCAGTTATAATTGTCATTATCATCGTCGTTGTCATCATCGCCATCCCCGTCGTCATCATCGTCATCGCTACAGGATCACAATCACGATGGTTACCGCGAGTTTGTCCAGGAAGGTGACCATCCGTTGGCGGTTGTGCTTGATGAACGGGTTAACGCCCTCCATGTACGCCTCCTGCACGCAAAGACAAAGATCCCCCGTGTGGCCTTGAACAGACTGTTGGGGCAAGTGCCGTCGGCGAGCACCTATGAACGCCGGCACGGGGCATGAGGGAGTGGGTGGCAGCACCACGCCCGATGATGTTTACACACCCCCACCAGGTACTCATTTGAGGGCGAGCCGACCAAGCGGAAGAGGGCCCAGGACCGTTTCAAATATTCGCCGTCACTTATTGGCCATGAGTGGGAATGGAATTCGGGTCGTTTGATTCGTTGTACAGTGCAACGCTAACCGCTGCACCGCCACTCCCCGACACAGGCTGTAGGAGGCAAGTGCGGTTAGGCAAGGCCCTATTAAGGCCGGCCTATGACCACATCAGCCAAATTGCACTGGATCACATCAGATTTCGGATGTTAAGCAGGGTTGGGCCTGGATAGTGCTTGGATTGGCGACCACCATGCACAAAAGACACAAGTGTTATCGGTTACCGCAGGCAGCAGTGCAGCAAAATCCATTGTTGCCCTGTAACCCTCCCACATCCGACCTTCACCAACCCGTGGTGACCAGCGTGATGAAGTATGGTCAAACACACCCAATGACCCGCACGGCAGTGGAGCGACATTACGGGCCGTGCGTTAAGGTCGGCACGGCACACGCATGCAGGAGGTGGGGCTGCCAGGACAAAGCACGCGCCCGGCTGCGGTGATCTCCCCGGAGTTGGCACTGCCCACGCCGCGCGACGGCACGTGTGTGGCCAGTGTCGTCGGCAAGCGCCTGTTAAGGAGCTGTACCTTGGCTCCAAACTCGACGAGGTTGGCGAGGTTCTGAAGGGACTTGGCGGCGAGGAGGAGGGTGCGGACGGCTGTAGGAGATGGGGGGTCTGCAAACAAAGGCAAAGATGCCCCGCGTAGCCTTAATAGAATGCTGGGGCAGGCGCTGTTGGTGGGTAGCTCCTATGAAGCCAGGCACGGCACACGAAGGGGTGGGTGGCCAGGACTACGGCCGGCTGCCTTTTGTCTCCCAAGTGGCGATGTTATATATATCGCACCAGGTACTCGTTTGAGGCTGAGTCAGCCTAGGGGAGACCCAGGACTGGTTCAGATATTCGTCACTGATGTTGACCATGAGTGGACATCCATCTTAGGTCGCCAGGTTTGTAGTGCAGCGCGCTAACCACGACGCTACCGTTCTCCACGTGTTTACACACGCGTTTAAAGCTCCCTTCCCTCAGTCATCCGTGCTGGCAACTCCCTGTTCCTGTTCCAGTCCTGACTGGATACCCTCCTCGTGTCCTCCATCACCGACTTCCTCTCCCTCTCTCGGTACTGCACCGTGAGATTAGCTTGCATTTAGACACAATCTCAACCAACATTGCACAGCAGAAGTGAATAACACTCGACTGGTATGCGTATAGTTAAGTGCTTTGCGCTGACTTTGTGCTTACTTTTTTAATGTCTGTTAGTGGTGAGTGTGAGTGGCGAGTATTTGGTGAGTTGTGTCTGTTAGTGACGGAGGTCAGCTAAGAGGTGAGTATCTAGTGAGTGTGGTGTCTGTTAGTGGTCAGGTTCAGCTGAGTGGCGAGTGTTTCGCAAGGACCAGCGTCAGGTCTCACTCCCACACGACCCCTGTCTGTAAGACGGTCTTGCCTACGAGTGGCACCGTCATTGTGGAGCAGCGGTCCGTACCGGAGATGATGCCGAAAGCTTTGGGTGTGAGGATCGCCGGGCAGATGAGTCTCAGGAACACAAAACCGCTGTGCACACACACACACACGCAAAGACAAAGTTCCCCGTCTAGCATTAATAGACTGTTGGGGCAAGTGAAGTTAGCGAGCACCTACAACTGTGGCTGTAATGACCATAACACCACGCGCAGTCTGCTTCACTGTGGACCTCAAAAATCCCATGACGTCATTCGGAAGAGCAGGCCGATGCATGCCAGCGTCAGGCTCCAAATATGCCAAAACCCGAAAATGACACTGCTAGTCACTCAACTGGGATCACAGACAGAAATCGTCGGCCCCCTTCTGGTCGAAAAATGTCCCAGGTCACCCTTGCAAATCAAACTCTTGAGTTCTCACCCGGTTAAATAATATAAACTTACAACTCTAAGGGTCACAGCATCACGCACAAGAGGGTGGGTGTGGCCTGGACAATGCCTGGCTGTGTTCGTCTTCCCAGGGCTGATGTTTACACAACGAACGAGGTATTCGTTTCAGCCTGAGTTGATCTAGGGAAGGCACAGGACCGGTTCAAATCTCCACCACCGATGTTATCCATAGCCGGGAATTTTAATCAGGGTGCCAGATCCCTAGTGCAGTTGCGCTAATCACTATGCCGCTACACACACACACACACTTTACAATGATTGCAGTTGCCTTGAACAGTCGGCCCCATTGGTCGTGTAGCTACCGAGAGTGCAGGCCGTGCAACTGCACCAGAGCCCATTGGGCCAGAGGGCCCATGCGCTGGGCCAGCAATAGGGAGAAAAGTGGACAGGGCTCATGTTAAACACGCTCTGCCACTGTGGCCCAGCGGTAACAATTGTGCCTCCGAGCAAAGAGGCCCTGGGTTTGATTCCCGACTCGGGGGCCTTTCTGTGTGGAGTTTTGACGTTCTCTCCAGTTTCCTCCCAAAGATAAAAATAACCACACAGCGTCACTGAAAGACTGGACCAAAACGAGTGCAAGAAAAACAAATCACCTGCAAATTACTCAATTGGGATCACACAGCAGCAGCAACAGCAGCATCGTGCCCCCGACTGCAAAAACTTGGCAGTACCCTCCTGAAAAAGAGCCTTGAGACTCATCGAGGCCTTTCGTGGGTAAACGAGCAAAACATAAATGAGACATCACGCTCGTCGCTCGAGCGGCTGACCCACTGGCACCCAAGGTCACGGGGCCGTTGCCATCCCGGGCCCCCTCCACGTACCTGACGACGCGCGTGCGCATGGTTTCGTTCGCTGGCCACTTCTCCTGCACGGACTTCTGCAGGCAGCCGAAGAGGAACCTCAGCGTCCTGGGAAACGGGGGGGGGGGGGGGGGGGGGGGGGGGGATGGCAGATGGGGAAAGGAGAGGGCATCGACGTTTAAACAGGAGAGCGGATGGCGAGCGGGCTCGGTGCCTTAGGGGCCTAATACGCGGCACGGATACCGGACCGGCACAGACGACGCGCAGACTTATAACCTCTGGGCTCTAGCCACCCGTGGTGAAACCGGGCTCTCAGCTGGAGTGAATTGATGCTCTCGGCCTGGCCACCAATGCTTGCCAACAAGGACGCTCAATTGATTTGATAACGTTGAAGTGTTGTGTAAAACTAATTATTACTGGCAAAGACTAATTAGAGAATCCATTGAAATTGAGAGAAATAGAAATAACTTTAATCGCTCAGACAAGTACAGGCTTAGTGCGGCCTGGAAGCGTATTATTAAATAATACATATTACATCTCCTTATAGGGGAACACATACTAATTAACTGATTACTAACGTAGTATATAATTACAATAACCATCTCACCCCCTCCGCCCCCTTCTGATCTCTGCACCTGCTTGGGTATAATAATTGGGTTACGTTATTGAATAACACACATTAAAACGAATTACTAATCTACAACTGATTACTAATCATAATGATACATATTACAACTAATTACTAATCTACAACTCATTACTCATCATAACTATTGACTGCTTACTAATCTATTATATAATTACAATACCCCCCACCTCAAATCACTGCACCTGAATGGGTTAAATGATGACGTCACCCTGCTGCTGCTGCTCTATTTAAGACCGGGAGCAAGTGAGGGCTTCACTATTCTGGAAAATTGCCCGATGATGCCGGATGTAATTACCAGCGAAACGTCGTACTCAAAAATTGTAAATGTTGTGGACTCACTCTTCAACACACCGGTGGGCTAAAGTAGTGAACTATTTGTCTTTTTTCTTCTTGGTTCTTTCGGTGACTTTACCGAAAGAACCAAGAAGATGAATCCCTGCAGTCACGAAAGCTTTAAATCGAAAAATATTTGTCTTTTGTCAACGTGACACTTTTTATTGATTGGCCGTGTCGGGTGTTGGAGGGTTATGACACATTTATAAAATTAACGCGATCCAACACAAAAACTTTATTATAATATTGGTCGCGGAAGCCTACGTGTTAAACTAAATAATAATTGGCTTCTCACTCAATTCAGGTTTATTCCAGCAGAGAATTCTGTTTGTATCTCTGCGGTGCCGGTGAAGAAGGATGTGCTCGCTCGTGGATACGTGGATGCCGAACATCAATGCAGAAACCATCGGGGTTCTCAAGCGCAGTGAATTCATAGTTTACGCCAGCTCGGACCGGCACGAGGTGAGCATTCTCTGCAGGGCATGTAAGCAGTGTGAACCTAGTTTAAGCAACTAGAATTTCGGCAGCCCATGACCGCCTTATTCTAGCTTCCGCGGAGGGCTCCTCGGAGCTTTGCGCCTCGCCCCCACCGATGTCCCATTCTTCCCCCCACACCCCCAATGTGTGCAGATACTAATGACTATTGTATGTAGGGTGTGTTCATTTTTTTGGGGGGGGGAGGGGTCGACAATTTTTGTAAACCTGTTGGATCAACTTTTTACCCCCACATCTGGGGAGAAGGGGTCCACTTCCCATAACTTTTTGATTCAGGCCTTCCCAAAGGTTCTCATAATTTAGTTGACGGACAAGCGTAATGCCGGGCTTTTATAACAGAAAGAGACCAAAATGAGGGTTGGTAAAGCTCACCTAAGACAATTGCTGCTGAAAAACACGGTGTAAGGAGTCCCCGAAGGCCGATGGAGCAAAATCACACGGCCACAGATTTTGACCCCTACAGGGTTTGGCAGTCTAGACATGGCAGTGTGCATCAAACAATGCGGTACGGTGATGTCACGTGACATTGAATGGCAGGGTGGCAGCGCGTTGGTAGCACTCATGGCCTCACAGCAAGGAGGGCTTGGGTTCGATTCCCGACTCGAGCGCCCCACTGTGCAGAGTTTGTATGTTCTCCCCCTGTTCTGCATGGGGGGTTTCGTCCGGGTTCTCCGGTTTCCTTCCATAGCTAAAAGAAAACATAAAATATAACTGGAATTGGGCAAAAATATCCCAATGCTGAGAAGGTACCTGAAATTTACTGAAATTGAATCACACAAGGCCAAATCGACACCTTACTGCAAAAAACCAGACAGGACCCTTCTGAAAAAGTATTGAGACTCGGTGAGGTTTTCCTGGGTACACGAGCGGAATAATAACAGTAACATTATTAATGCCGTGATGTAGAATGTGCACGTACGATTAGTCTTAAAGGCGAAACTGGTCCTGTTACATTTTTGCCTATCCGTTGAATACCCACAATTCCCCACGGCAATGCCATTTTAATAAGTTCTCAACCTCAGGAGCCGTCTTGCCGTTCTTTCTGACATGCGAACGCGTACACAGGAATACAGTACAACACAAGTACGCACGCACGCACACGCACGCACGCACACACGTGCACGCCAACATCCACTCGGGGCCGCATTGGGATGAATCGGCACTCACATGGGGAAGTCGTCCGTAGACAGGAAGATTTTCTCGATAAGCTCGGAGAGGAGGGCGAGTAGGTGGCCCAGGTTCGCGTTCACGTCCTCTCCCCTCTCCAGTTTGCTCGGGTTCAGCTGCAGAGGGCGGAGGGGATAGTGGCGGCGTGAGAAGCGCCGATGCGTGCGTGCTCTAACAGCACTTGCCCCAACAGTCAAAGCCTATTTGGGGAATCTTTGTCATTGTGTTACGAAACCGCTGAGACACGCTAGGAAGAACACCCGCCAACACTGAGACGCACTCAGGGCCGTTTTCCTCGTCACACCTCGGCTCTGGCTCGGTCTCTCACGCTCACATCTCGGGTCTTGCAACTGCTTCCAAAACAAGCATGAGCGGCTTGGCTCAGGTTTGGCAAAAGTAAATCCTGAGCGTGGGCTGGGACCGTGCTCGGAGCTGGCTCAAGTTAAGTGTGGCATTGAGCCGGCTCGCTTGAGCCAGAGCCAAGCCTGAGTCGAGCCGTGACTATTAAATACCACAGCCGCCATTCGCCGCTGTTGTATTTGTGGCGGTTGACGTCGCCACAGCGCTCGTGCTAGGCTTGCTGCGCTTTTGAGGCCACATGAAGTGTCGATGGGCTCACGGACAGGAGGCAATGGTACAGAACTGGGGCGTTGCACGATTTGACTGCCGGAGATGACGACCGTCCAATACGGGCGCCTTGTACGAGCGGCGAGAAAATAGCAGCACTCATGGCTCGCTCGCACAGCGCCGCCCCTCGCACGCAGAACACCGCAAACTCGCCGCGTCACAAAAAGACCCCCGTATAGCCTTAACAGACTGTTAGGGCAAGTGCTGTTAGTGAGCACCTATGAAGGTCGGCACAGTACATGAAGGAATGGATGGTCAGCACCACGCCCGGCCGCCTTTGTCTCCCTAATGGTGATGTTTACACACCACACACATGCAAGCGAGCGAGCGGTGAGACACACACGCACACACACATGTACGATTGATGCCCCGCACACGCTGGCGGCACGATCGCCGCGGCGCACCTCGCAGGACTGGCGGCTCTCGAGCACACGCAGCACGGTGTCGCGCAGCGCGTGCTGGATGAAGGGCCAGGCCGTGCTCTTCATGTACTGCTCCATCAGCGTGCTGGCCAGCGTGGTGGCGCGGAACAGCGTCGCCGCCTCCTCTGCGCGGGGGAGGATGGGGGGGGGGGAAGAGGGGCGACGAGGGTGAACGGGCGGCGCAAAGCGCGAGCCGTGAAACGAGGCGGATTTCGTTTCGCAGACAGCGACGTCTCCTTGCCATGTCCGTATCGCCACTTAAAAAACGCAAGTGCGCTTCACGCAATGCATCGGACCCGCGATCTCCTGGGAATGCAGCAGCGTTGATTCAGTGCAAGCAAAACTCTGGACCGGTTTCAACGCACAGTCTCGTCAGCAAAAGTTAAGATTGCTTGAATCAATGCTGGTGAACTGCCAGATGTCATAGGAAGGACCCTCTCTCTCTACTAGATACGGGTCCTGTTGAAGCAAGCAGATCTTGACTTGAAGCTTTTGTGACTGCAGGAATTCATATTTTTGAGTCTTTCGGTAAAGTAAAAAAAGTAGTTTTTTTTGTTATTTTCTTTAAACCTATTTACGTGACTTTACCAAAAGACCCAAAGAACAACCAGATCTTGTCTTAAATAACAGTTCGTATTGTTTTAAATTAATATCATTTCACACTTGGTAATCCTGTGAGATGGAACATCTCGTTTGCACGGGTGTCCAGGAGTCTTAAGGGTAAGAATGCAAAGCATGATGGGAGGAACCATCCCATGGGGTCACAGTCGTGCCTTGCGCTGTGCTGACCTCAACTCCTGCTAGTTTATGGATTCTCATTTATTGCCAGCTTGCATCCAAGTTTCTGTCCAATGAGTTTCTCATCGTTTACACAAATTTTACATTTGGGGGGGAACTACAAGTCTATAATGCTCGTAAATTAGAAACAATATCAATAAAAACTGCGTTGCTCTTCCAATGTCAGCTTAATCTGATTTGCTGCTGAAATGAGCATTGAGGCATTGGTGCTCATCTGCCATTTACAGCCGTGCAGAGTCAGTGGAGGGAATTCCACATTCCCACGACGGAGGCGAGTTTATGCAATTGGGCGACAAATGTTGCCTTCTCCACAAAGTGGTACTCACTTTATCAACCCCAGGAGGTACAATTGGGCCGAATCATCTAATTTGTTAAAAACCCAGCTTTCCCAAAAGCAAACAACTAGAGCGATAAAGACGCGCCAACCAATCCACGCACGTGCAGAATTATTGTGGCTACCGTTTCCCACAAGAGCGGAGCGTGGAACGTGTGTGCGGCGTGTGACCGGCTGGCGGGCACGTGAAGAGGCGCTTGCCTTCCATGCTAATCTCGCGGTCGTTGAAGGTGCGCAGCAGCGCCACCTCCTGCCGCTCGTGCCGGAAGACGCGCAGGAGCGTGCTGGCGAGCAGCGAGCGGTCCTGGCCGCACACGTGCGACAGCGCCTGCACCACGTGGTACTCGCGTGGCTGCTGCAGGAGCTGCACGCGACGCCAGCGGCGACGAAGAAGACAACAGGACGGCGCTCGGTTAAATCGAGCGCGACGCAGCCGCCCCTCGGTCCCCGTCTACGCTTGCGACTCGGAAGATGGCGCCCTCTCACCCGTGGACTGTTGGGGCAAGTGCCGTTAGCGAGCACCTATGAAGGCCGGCAAGGTGCACGAGGGATGGGTAGCAAGCGCCACGACCGGCCGCCATCGTCTTCCCAATATTGATGTTTTACACACCGCACCAGGTGCTCATTTTAAGGTTGAGTCGACATAGGGGAGGTCATGGACTGGTTAAAATATTTACCATGGATGTTGGTTGTAAACTCGGTTCGTAGCGCAGTGCGCTGATATAATTATCCCTCCCCTCTGTTTGTAGGCCACACACATACACACACACGCACGCACGCACGATGATGTCCGCTACTGCTGCCGTCAAGTGGCAACAACCAGAAAATCGAAATGCTGCGTGCATAGGGAATATCATCAAATAACCAGCATGACCACCGTCGTCATCATCATCATCATCACTGCCATCAGCAGCATCATCGGCAGCAGCGTCGGCAGCATTAGCAGCAGGACGACGTCGACGTTGGCAAGCCACGTGAGGAGGGGGGCCCTCCTCACCTCGCGGAAGTCGGCATACTCGTCCTCGGGCATGATGACCTCGAGCGAGTAGCGCGCCTTGACGCGCAGCGAGCCGGGCTCGACGCCGCGTAGCGGCACGTGCGACGTCAGCTGGAACCACTCGTCCGTCAGGTGACCGTTCTGCAGCCGCTTCAGCGGGCAGCACATGAACACTGCGGAGACGGTGGGGCGAGGAGGAGACACGGGGAGATGAGGAGGAGGAGGAAACGACGAGGCAGATACACGGGGATGACGGGGAGAAGGGGACACGGGGGGAGATGACGAGGAGATGGAAGGGTGGGAGAGACACGGGAGAGAAGTGGATGAGCAGCGAGCGGAATAGAGACACGGGGGAGACGACGAGGAGTAGAGAGAGGCACGGCGATAACGGGGAGATGAGGGGGCAATGAAATGTAGATGCAGGGAGGACGAGAATGGGAAGTTGGAGAGGGTAATAGAGCGATGTGGGGGGAAAAAAGAGAGAGAGCAGTGACGTGGGAGAATGCAGACGAGGGAGATGAGATGTTGGAAAGATGGCGAGCAAGGAGAGATCAGAGCGAGCCATTTGTCCTGCGTACGCAATCCAGCTGGTACACCCTGCAACAATTTACTGACAAAACAAACGCCATCTTCATCCACACAACAAGCCCTGGCTGGCCTTGCTTCCTCCTCTGAAGTACCGCACTGCCCAATGTCAGCTGACTGCACAGCTTTCTGTCACAAGGCAGAGTGACGAACGCCATTGGCCAGGTCTGTCCCATCCGTGTGTGAACACCACCAATCCTCAAGTCGTACTCGCAGTGAGATTCACGGGTGAAATGTGGGAATCACAGCGATGGAAATAATGGTGGTGGTGATGGTTAAAGTGGTGATGGAGGTGGTGACGGTGATGCTGGTGGCAGCAGTGGTGATTGGCAGTGGATATGGTAGTGGTGGCACTGGTGGCAGTAATGGCGGTGGTGGTGATGGTAGTGGCAGCAATAGCAAAGGAGGTTTAAGTGGTGATGGGAGAAGAGATGATGTTAATCAGGTGATGTTTGTGGCGATGGTGGCAACGGTGGCAGTAGGGATGACATTGACGATAGACAGTAGTGTGGCATTGGTGGTAATGGTAGCACCAGTGGCGATGGTGGTGATGTATTGGTTACAATGTTCAACTTTCACTCACAGATGTCAGGATCCTTGTACTTCTTGGTCCGGTTGCTGAGGATGATCTCAAACACATCAATGTCCGGGGGAAGGTCACTGGGTGGGTAGGAGGGAGCACAGGGGGTGCGGAGGCATGGACGATAATTCCACAGTGGGGGCCATTCTGCATTGGCTTCCAGTTGCTGAACGAATACATTACAAGGTCGTGCACTTTACACACAAAATGCTTGCCACAAATGAACCACAATACCTTGCTGATCTCGTCAAGGGGCATCAACCATCACACGAACTCCGGTCAATTTCGCAGCGGCTTTTAGCTAACCATCGAACAAAGATGGTCACCGCATCGCGTGCTGTCAGATGCGATTTTGCGGCTATCTGGAACGCTCTTCCTTCCGATATTAAGCCACTGCAGCCATGCATTTTTAAATAATCTAGATTGAAAACTAATTTCTTTAGAACTGCTTTTTGTGTTTAGTTTGTTGTCCTTCCTCCACGCCTCCAATTAGCGCGGTTGGCTACATACGGTGCGAAAGAAGTTCAACATACACACATATGATCAAACCCGGCCGCCCGCACCCTCTCGCAACACCGCCTCGCTTCCCACAACACAGCAAGTCCGAGATGCTCACGCGCACTGTGTACAGCAGCCAATCTACTGCTGGATGACAGCCTCCCCTCGTCCGCCATCTGGGTTGTGGGGGTTATATGACCATGCCTCACCATGATGGTCAGTGTGGGTTTTGCTGCATCACCCTGTGCTGCCCTCAGCATAGCCACAACCACAGCATTCTATAGCAGCCTGTTTGGAATGGCGGTCACCCATCCGAGCACGATCAACATGGCATTTTGGAAACTTACAATCGTGATGCTGAATCACCTTGCAGGCAAGTGAGCGAGCAAGCAATTGACTGACAGGGTGACCGAGTCAGCCAGTGGGTGACTGAGTGAGTCTGTGCGCGAGTGGCTCGGCGAGCGACTGAGCAAGTCAGCAAGCGTTTGACTGAGCAAGGGACTGAGTGAGTAAGCGAGTGACTGAGCAAGGGATTGAGCGAGTCAGCGAGTGACTAAGCAAGGTATTAAGCGAGTCAGTGAGTGATTGAGCAAGGGACTCAGAAAGTCAACGAGCGAGTGACTGAGCGAGAGAGTAGGCGGGTGACATGGCAGAGCTCGCCGGCGAGCGTGCCTGTGCGCACTCACTCAAAGACAAACTCTTCGGCCCACACGGGGTTCTGCCCCTCCTTGGCGGGCGTGCGCGCCACCTGCACGTTGTTGAGCAGGATGGTGCAGTACGGGTGCGTCAGGTGCTTCGCCGGGAGCTTGTGCGCCTCCTCCACGTACAGCGTGAGGCTGCGCACCTGCGAGGGCGCGGCGGCGGCGGCGGCAGAGGCGCCACGTCGGGGTCACATTCAAGTTGATTTTGTTAAACTGGGTGGTAACTTGAAGAGACCAGGATAAAGAGTCTCATTAGCAAGGTTGGACTGAGCTGGGTCACAGCAAGTGTTGTCAGCAAGTACCTTTGGAGGCCAGCACGGCACACGAGGCGGTGGGTGGCCAGCCCCACGCCCGGCCGTCTTTGTCTCCCTCAGTGGCGATGTTTACACACCGCACCAGGTACTCATTTGAGGCCGAGTTGACCTAGGGGAGGCCCATGACCGGTTCAGATAATCGTCACCGGTGTTGGCCGTGAGCGGGAATCGAACTCGGGTCGCCGGGTTCATAGTGTGGCATTGCTAACCGCTAGAGTGCCGCTCCCCACAGCAAAAAGATTACACACACACGCAAAAAAACACTCTCTCTGCAACCAGTTCCGTGACCCTAACGGGAATTGCTAATTGTTAAGATTAACTCGGTGAAAAGAAGACGGCCGTACGGCCGCAGAGAAGACGTAAAAACAAAATACAGCAACGAAGCGAGCAAACACAATCCCATTACAGAGGAAATAAAAACAACTGCGCAAACAACGAATATTCAGGAAAATAAGTTTCTCGAAACAAGTCAGAGTGATCTCCTGTTTCAATGAGCATCGTGACATTGGTGCTCATCTCTCATTTACAGCCCTGCAGAGCCAGTGGAAGAAGTTCCACATCCCGATGGTAGGCGGGGGGCGAGCCTAATCCATTGGACAACCACTTGACTTCGTCACAACGTGGTACCAATTTTATTGACGCGGGAGAAATGATTGGCCGAGTCAACGCCCAACCAAACACGATATGAACTGGAGACCTTCCCGAAAGCGAGGTGTTTGCTCTACCGACACCAAGTCAGTCATAACAATAAATAAGATATTTTTCTCGCTGTGCTACGATCGCGTGTAGTGCCGCAAGTACCTGGCGCAAGTGCTTGTTGGTGGAGCCCTGCGTAAGACGGCGGAACTTGGCGCAGGACTGCTGGATGGCCTTCATCCACTCCTGAGGACACACACACACAGACAGAGATGCCCCCGTGTAGCCGACGTAGTGCCTTGAGGAGAGCATCTGTGAAGGCCGGCATGGAGCACGAGGTGACTGTGCGACCCGCACCACGCTCGGCAGCCTTTGTCTTCCCAGTGGCGATGTTTAAACACCGCACCAATTTCTCGTTTATGGCCAGGTCGACCGAGGGCAGGCTCGGGAATGGTTCAGATATTCATCACTGCTATTGGCCTCGAGCGGGAAGCGAGCGCGGATGGCCAGCTTCGTAGCTCAGCGCGCCAACCACTGCACCACCACTTCCTCTGGGGTTATACAGACAATCCTCGGTTCATGCACTTGTATAGTACGGCGTTATGGAATAACGCGCGCTTTGCATTGAGACCTTTTATTGACACATGCGAGGCAATTTACGGAATGCCATCCGCAACGCGACGTACGCCACCCTAGCCTGGCACCGCAACCCAATGTCAGCAGCCAGTGCGGTACGATGACGAGCGTGCTGCACCGTGCAGCATCTCGCCGCATGGAGACCGGCGCCCTTCCCTTTGTCTCGTCTCCATCCATCCCCTCTTTATTAAAATTTGTATTTTATAGGAAGTATATTAGAGTTTACATTATTTGATTTTTTTTATTTACGGTATTATATTGTGTAGACATGTATTGTGTTGATATAGGCTCGGAAAATATAGGCGATTATGTCTGCTAGTGAAATTACCGAATCCCCTCCTTATTTCTAATGTTAAAATCGCTTGTCACGTACACGACTTTGAGATATGCTTTGATCCGTAATTGACAATAGCATCGTGCTGTGAAATCCTACATGGTCGAGTCAAACACGGGTCTTCGTCACGTGCACGAGCGCGTTGACGAACCCGCGCGCGGCCCCTCCACCCCGCCGCTCACCTGCGCTGACTCCTGGGTCTCGGCGGCAAAGTAGAAGATGTCGTTCTCCTCGCTGAAGTCCTGCACCACGATCTGGAAGCAGTGGGGCCTGCGTGGGAAAGTGTGGACGCGATCAGCAAGACACCAGACAGCCAGCACCCACCAGCCTGCCAGTCCATCAGCTTGCCCACCACCAAACCCGCCCACCAGCCTGCCCACCAACCTGCCTGCCTGACCACCAACCTGTCTGCCAGCCCACCAGCCTGCGTGCCAGCCAGCCCGTCCACCAGTCCAGTCACCCGCAAGACCCCCCACCAGCCTGCCAGTCCATTAGCTTGCCCACCTACCCAACCCGCCCACCACCCAACCCGCCCACCAGCCTGCAGCCAGCAGCCCACACACCAACCTGCCAGCCCACAGGCCCGTCTACGAGCCTGCCAGCCCATCAGATCGCCTACCAGGCTGTCCGACCACCAGCCCACCCCTACCAGCCCATCAACCAGCATGCCAGCCCACCAGCCAGCCACAAGCTCGCCCACTCGCCAAGCCCACTAGCCCGCAATTCACCGTCCGAAGAAGCTCTCGTGCACGGCGTAGATGGAGCAGATGCTGAGGTCGATGAGGCCCTTGGGTTTGGTGGCACGCTTCTCGCTCTCGAAGAAGAAGAGCTGTGCGTCGTTCCCGCCCAGCACGAAGTAGAGGCTCTTCCAGCGCTTGCTCTTGCCTGTGGGAGGCAGCGCGGCACACACCGGGTTTGGTGGCCGTCAGCCCGGCTCAGCGCGCCGGACACGATGGTGGGGCAGGCTAGCTGCCGCAACCGAGATCCTGGGTTCAATTCCGGCGTTTCAGCCGGCCGTGGTTGAATCAAGTTCTCAAGCGGAGACAGTCGACGGCCTCAGTTCGGTCATCGTTGATCGCGCAAAAAGATCCAAGGCAGAGAGCCCTTCTGGCCATATCCCCTCATGGGCCGAGGAATAAAATGAGCGTGTTCTGGCGTTACATCATTCAGACGTTATATCATAACGTCTGCATGTAACAACTAATCCGTACCTCTCATCTCCAGATCGCTCATTTCTGCCTCTTGGTTATTTTCCCCTTGATCCAGTGACTTAATTGGGAAACGCATAGCAATCCCCACCCCCCCCCCCCCCCCCGTGTATAATCTTATAATCTCAATTGAGCAATTTTCCGTGTCAGTTTTCAGCATTGCGATGTTTTGGCCAATACCAGTTACATTCTGTGTGTTTAGCTATGGGAGGTACACCGAGGAACCTGGAGGAAATCCATGAATAAAAAGGAGAATATAAAAACTCCACTCACACACTCTACAGAACAGGGGGAGAACATACAAACTCCACTCTCACTCAGACTCTCTACAGAACAGGGGGAGAACATACAAACTACACTCACACTCTCTACAGAACAGGGGGAGAAGATACAAACTCCACTCTCACTCACACTCTCTACAGATCAGCGGGAGAAGATACAAACTCTGCACAGAAAGGCACCCGAGTAGGGGATCGCACCCACGGCCTTCTTGCTGCCAGACACGAGCACGACACCCGGAGGATGCCGTCACTGCGGTCAGAAAGCAAAACTCGGGTCGGCGGTGAAAGTGGCGACGCCGCCGCCGCTCACCTTTCTTGAGGAGGTAGCCCTTCTTCACCACATTCTTGAGCAGCATCGTGTCTCTCTGCCGCTCGCGGATCGTGCGGTAGATGTCCTTGCCATCGACCATGTTGCAGTACAACTTGTTGTCCTGTCGGCGCAAATGCAACCTCGTCGTCATCGTCGTTACCGTCACCATCGTGGGCGGCATTCCTCTCCGAGCTGGGTGAGACGAGCACCGTCTGATGAAGCTGTACCACTTTGTGGGAATTTCAATCGCGGTTATCCTCTGAAGAGACCGGTTCCTGACATAGGAACGTGGAATTTCCACCAGTGGCTCAGGGTTGCCAATATAGATTTGCACTACTCGATGCTCATTTGAGGAGGGCTTCTTCTGAAGTCACTGGCATCACAAACGCTTTCGAAAGGTTAAAATTGTTTCCGAGTTCATTCACATTTGTGTTGCCGACTTGCACGCCCCAATTGGGCCGTCCACCGTGGAGATGGGGCGCATGTACGAGCCGGATGCTACAATCGATCTATCTCACGCGCAGCAGGAGCGATATGGGATTCCATGTGGCCGTGAGAGATGGCGACTGCTTGGGGAGGACTTAATCCAGCAGTGGATTGGTCATGGCTGACGATGATGATGATGAAAACGCAAGCAAAACGCCTGGCAAAGCGACCGGTAAGTTGGACATTGGAGGGATATGGAGGATTGTAGTGGACGTGCAAGAGATGGCCCTGGACAGGATTGAGTGGAGAGAAAGAGAGGAGCAGGACGGCTGTCTACACACGAGAGGAAAAAACGCCAGGCGGGAAGAGACACCCGCGACCGACAGATGCCACGTGTTGTTGGCGTCGCCGCCTCTCACCTGGACGGGCACAGGCTCCTTGAGGTTGTGTCCCTCCACAATCTGCTCCTGCTTGTAGTGATTGATGATCTCGTCGATGCTACAAAGGAACGGCACGCGCTCGTCTCAGATTATGCATGTCGCATGTATGCTTGAACTTCTTTCGCACCGTACGTAGGCAACCGTGCTAATCAGAGGTGTGGGGGAAAGACAACAAAGACATGCACAAGCCGCGGGTGGGGGAGGGGAAGGGGTTCGCCGCACGCCACAGCTGCTTGTATGGATGCAGGCGAGTTCCATTTCATCGACATTTCTCGCGACTTCGCGAAATCCGTGCATTTTTCTGGCATAGCGTAAACGGTGGGAAGGTGAATTCCTCCATAACCCAACGCTTTCCTTGTCTGTAGCCCTTACGTGCGCAAAGATCCCCTGCATAGATAGCCTGCACAGATCGGTGGGGTAAGTGTTGTAAGGGAGCACCTATGAAAGCCAGCACGGCACACGGGGCGGTGGGTGGCCAGTATCACACTGGGCTGCCTTCGTCTCCCAAGTGGAAGTGATTACACACGATGCCAGATACTCATTTCAGGTTGAGTCGACCGAGGGGAGGCCCAGGACCAGTTCAGATAATCGTCTCAGTTGTTGGCAGAGAGCGGGAATCGAACTTGGATCACCCAAGTTCATAGCGCAGCCCCATTAAACCAATATTCCTCCCCATACAAAAAGACAAAGATCCTCCGAATGTGCCTGTACAGACTGTTGGGGCAAGTGCTGTTAGCGAGCACTATACACACACACACACACAGGCTCAGACACCTGTTGTAGTAGCGGCCGCCCATGCTGAACTGCGTGCTGGTGGACCGCTGGATCTTGAAGCGCTGGATGTTGTCGGGCGTGCGGAAGTAAAGCGAGTAGTCACCAGGCGTGCTGTCCGACGGGCGTACCAGGAAGCTGCACACCTTGCCCACTTCAGGAAAACAAAAAAAAACATTCGTATGGCCGAGGAGAGTATATCCAAAGCACAACGATTGCCATCGACTTCCCCACTTGGTGACACTCATTGACTCATTGTATCGACTCCCTAGGGGGAAGGATGCTGGGCCAAGCCAACAGTCCCAGCCAGGATTTTGACCTCGAGACCTTCCGATTGCGAGCCGCTCGCTCTCCCGCCGAGCCTGCCTGACCAGGCCACTGGCGGTGCCCGCAAGGCGGTGGGGGGGGGGGATTTTTTTCCCACAAAGCACCACATCTATTTACTGCACGGTGGTCCACAAAAACCCGTCTTGAGGATTGATGGAGGCGCACGGACCCAGAAACTTTTGGAATCGCCGCTTCGACCACGCACGCACGTGTGCGAGCTCACGTGTACGAAAGTTTTCTTGCGTACGTGCCATCTGGACACGCCTGAAAGCTACGGCAAAACACAGGCTCCCTCGATGGGCTGCTTTGCCAGCTTCTTGTGTTCTCGGTGTCGCGACGCGCCTTAACAAGGTGGGGGGGGGGGCGAGCGTGTGCCGAGTTCTCACCGGACATGAGGAGGGTGTACGCTTCCTGCTTCGTGATCTTGCCATGGAACCACCTGCAAATCAAGAGACGGAGTTTCAGTTCCGTTAAACCATTTCGGGATGGTGAAACCTTGGCTAGCCAGACTACAGATAGCAATAACTCACACATAGTCACACCAGGTCGGCCTCATTCTACTCCCCTCCTAATGTTCTCTGCTCCAGCAACCCAGGCTGTCCATGGAAAGTCGCAGTCAACCTTCCATAAGTGGGGAGGTTGCTCATTCTCCTCTGCTGCCCCCATTGCTGTAGAATTCCCTTCCCCCGTCCATCCAAGTTGTTGATTCCCTGCCCCTGTTCAAGTCCAGGTTCAAGATCTCCCTCGACCTGCGACTGCCTGATGCGGTCACGAGTACATGCCGCTGTGTACGAAGCTACACCTGTGGCGAGTTCTGTCCCCGTGACTGCTCAAGCCAAAGTGAATTCCCGTTCACCTGGGCATCGACGCATTGTTCCTCATCTACAGTTTACCAATGGTCCCTGCAGAGACAGTGGTGGAGATTCCGCATTTCAATGGAAAGGTGGGGGGGGGCATTGTGTATCCATCGGACAACAGCTGTCAGATCTTCCCCACATAGCGGTACCTATGTTATCAACCCCAGGGGGGGGGGAAGGGATGATGGGCCAACTCAGGATTTGAACTCGTGACCTTCCGACTGCTGCGAGCCTCCTCGCTCTACCGCTGAACTACCTGGCAGCGCTGGCAGACACAAAACGGTGGTCACGGTGTGGGGAGAGACGAGGCGACACTCACGGCTTTCCTTCATGAGGATCCTCCTTGCTGGCCTGAAGAGAAGAGAGGTAACCGTTAGCGGTCCGCACCGTGTCATCACACAGCAGCGCTGTTACAAATGCCCTCTCACGGGGCGCTAACCGACCACAACCAGCTCCGAGGTCGTTCGTGGCAGTGGCCCTACAGCACGGCTAACCAAGGCGCGATCTTCGTCATGCGGGTGTCGAGGATAATTATCTTTGGTTAAACTATTATCACTGTTGTTGGTATTCTTTATCAGCCACTGCTACGCTGCCCGTGCTCGCTTTGAACGTGTAAGGTAAAAAAATTGTATAGGTGTCATTACAGGTTTTCTCTGCATGCGTGTGTGGTGGGTGCTTGTGTGTATTATGGCAGTGGATGTGTGTAATATGCGTACATATATGTGGGTGTATGTGTGTGCGCCATGCGGTGGGGAGCGGTAGTCTAGCGATTAGCGCGCTGTGCTACGAACTCGGTGACTCGAGTTCGATTCCCGCTCACGGCCAACACCGATGACGATTATCTGAACCGGTCCCGTGCCTCGCCTAAGTTCAATCATCCTCAAACGAGGGAGACAAAGGCGGTCGGGTGTGGTGCTGGCCACCCACCCCCTCGAGTACAATGCCAGCCTTCATAGGTGCTCGCTAAAAGCACTTGCTCCAACAGCCTATTGGAAGGCTAAATGGGGGATATTTGTATGTGTGTGTGATGTATATGTTGTCCTTCCCCCGCACCTCCAACTAGCACGGTTGGTTACGTATGGTGCGAAAGAAATTCAACATACAGAAGTTCAACATACAAGCATGTATGCATGTTGAACATGCGTGTCATTCCGTGTTTGCTTTACGTGTCAATCGACATCCTGGTCTTCCTTGCAAATCCATTCGTTAATACCGAATGAATCAATGAATGCCCCTCTTAAATTTTTATTCCACACCGTTCATTTGCGTCTACACGACCGAGCGGCATTTTAGTTTGGCACACGCCAACCGACCGGCAGGCGAGCGCGTGCGCGAAGACACACCTGCACCCGCGGCGGTGTGCGGGCCAGGGGGGGGAGAGGTCGAATAAAGAATGGGTGCTCACCACTTCCTCCACCAGGTCCTCCACGATGACTCCGTGCTCGCTGGTGCGCAGGTTCGTCACCCAGAGCCAGCCGTCCTCCAGGGTGTTGTGCACGATGAACACGTCGCCCTTCACAAAGCTAAAGGTTGGCGCGCACAAGCGGACGCAAGCGGTCGCAAGCAGCGACCGGCAGACGTAGGCACGCAAAGGCAGGCGAGGTGCACGCGGAGGCAGGCACAGGCAGACGGCAGGCACGCAGACACACGCACCCAACACGTATGAACACAGACAGGAAAGTACAGGGAAGTACACAGGTACAAAGACAGGTACGCGCACACACAGGGAGACGTAAACACGCAGATAGGCATGCACACACATACATGCACGTGCAAACACGCAGGAACACACACAGAGACAGGAAAATGCAGGCCGGCACAGGGAGGTACACAGGCAGGGATGCGCACAAAAACACACATATAGACATGCAGACAGGCACACCCAGGCATGTACAGACAGGCAGGAAGGCATGCACGCACGCACGCACAAACACATACAGCCAGACACAGGCAAGATATATGCCAACAAGCCAACGCACACGCAGACAGGGACACAGGCATTAATTAATAAGCACGCAAGTGCGAGCACACACCATAATACACGCACACACAGATCAGCACGCATGTGAATACTGCACAAGTGTAAGAGCGGCATCGTCAATTGTTCAATAACTTAGCGATCCGCTTCATTTAGTCTACGAGCTGGACGAGTATCAAACGTGTTTGATACAAGACAATGCGCACCTCCTTCGCATATCTGTCCCTCCACACACAGAAAATATACAAGTGTAATTTTTAAACATCCCATTGGCCACATGGCCTTCCCTCTGTGAGCCTGTTATTTCAGCAGCAAACTGCAAACTGGTTGCGACACTCAGTGTCTCAAAAGCACCTTGCTGGAACCAATGCTGGTGAACTGCAAGATGTTTATAGGAACATCTAGTGTTAAGATACGAGTCCTAGTTCCATGCAAAACTTGACAGACACACAATCATCGTCAGTGTCGTTGTGTCTGTTGCTCAGTTCGGTAAAACGATCTCCTTCATCGTCATCGTTATCATCACCATTACTGGTAATCGTCTTTGCCCGCTCTTCAGCACCTGGGGCGGTGACATGACCCAGCGGTAGAGCGTCCACCGCTTGTTGCAGAAACTCGTGGCTCAAATCCGGCAGGCCACCCTGGTTATTACTGCGGTGTGTATTGTTAACCGTAAAATTCTACACGTTGTCTGCGTCACTCACAGTGGACGTTAAAGGCCATGTAGTGCCAACGTCAGGATCCAAATTTGGAAAAATTACATTGCTAAATTACTCAATTGGGACTTAAAGCTTTCGTGACTGCAGGAATTAATATTCTTTGGGTCTTTCGGTAAAGCTATGTAGCGGGAGAACTGCCTCAGCCTCAGCAGCTCTCCCGCTATATTTTTTCACCTGATGACGATTGCTTGTGTTGCGATCGAAACGTCGTGATATTGTTATTATTTGTATTATTTTTCTTTCTACGTGGCTTTACCGAAAGACCAAAAGAATATGAATACTCAATTGTGATTACACACGTAGCAATATCGCCTATCCACTGTGAAACTACTGGAGACTGAAATATAGCAGCGCCTTCATTCGTAATAGCTCTGCGCGAGATAAGAAGTCTCACCGCTGCACATTTACGACACTGTGGTAATAATAATACGAGCGGACAGGCACGGTATTCACAAACCTGTATAGGGAACAACCCCTATGAGAACAAGACACACAGCTGGAAGAGGACGGGGAGGCAAGCGGGCAGGAAAGAATGGGCACAACAGAGGAGGGCAGGAAGGCGAGCTGGAATGGCAGGCAGAATGGCGGGCATGCAGGAGAAGGAGGGGCAGGCAAAAAGAGGCAGAAGGGCAGGCAAGAGGCTTACCTGAAGCAGAGCAGAAAAACGTAAGAGAGTGCCAGGTACACGAGGGTCTGGAAGACATGGCTGTAAGGCAGGGGAGGGGGCGCAGAGAGAGCGGGGGAGAGAGGCGAAGAACGGAAGGGGTGGGGAGGCGAGAGGTAGAGAGGCAAGGAGAGAGCGAGACACACGCACGCACGCACAGCGGGCAGGGAGGCAAACCGGCGAGGAGGCTAGAGAGCGGCAGAAGGCAAACACACGTCCAAGGGTCTCGGCGCCGGTAACACAACGCTGCCGGTAACACGACGGCGCCGGCGCGCGCAAATCATCATCAACGGGACACGCGCGCCAGCTCATCTGGCCACCCCCCCTCGCTGCGGGAGGTAATGCTCGTCACAGCGGAGGGGCCAAGTCTCACGGAGGAGATGAGGCGGTGCAGACAGGACGGGCGAGGCCGCTCCACTGCCTGTAAGCGGCGGAGGTGGCGCGCGCCGCTGTGTGCCAGTGCACCGGTGGTGCCGTTGCCGAGCGGTGTGTCCGCTCGACGCCGGGCAGGCGAGGGGTTGGGAGAGAGGGAGTCAGGGCGGGCATGGCGACAGGGCTTCACTACCTGAGCTCGTCCGTCTCCGGCACCTTGGTGTAGGGTAGGATGGCGCGCACGCGTCTCCGATCCTCGACCGGCTGCACGCACAAACACACACAGACATAAATGCGCACAGCCCATTGCAATTACACATACGCACAGGGGAACAAGCTCACAAGAACACGAATATCCACACACAGCGGTGTGCGTGGTAGGGTTGTATGGTAGTGGTGTGTGTGTGGTAGCAGTGTGTGTGTGTGGTAGCAGTGTGTGCGTGTGGTAAGGGTGTGTGTGTGGCACGTCTTGTGTGTGTGGTAGGGTTGTATGGTAGTGGTGTGTGTGTGTGGTAGCAGTGTGTGCGTGTGGTAGGGGTGTGTGCGTGGCACGGCGTGCGTGTAGCACGGTGCGAGTATGTCATTTCGGGGGAGTTGGGGACTGCGGGAGGAACCTCAGGAGGGGGCACGGGGTAGAGGAGCTGCTCCCCCTTGAGCAGGCAGGACACGTGGCTGTAGTAGCCGATGAGGTCGGACAGAGAGGAGAACCTCCGCCCGCCGATGTAGTAGTCACCGCACATTGCAATGATCCTGCGTGGGGGCAGCACGGGGACAGAGGGTGGGGGGCGCGGGCACAACGACCGCACGGTTCACACTGGGCAGCAGGGTGGGTGGCAGCACGATGGTGGCGACGCTCGTGCCCCGCAGTCAGAAACGCCTGGTGCAACTGCATTTTATTCTGTCCAAAAGGGCCTATGCAAAAACACACTACGCTACTGTGACCCAGGCTGGGTGGGGCAGGGTAGTGAAATGGCAACACTTGCACCTCACAGCAAAAAGGCCCTGGGTTCGATTCCCGACTCAGGAGTTTGTATGTTTTCCCACACCCCCCCCCACCCCCCTCCTGTTCCGCATGGGTTTCCCTCCTAATTTCCATGTGGTTTTGTGGTTAGGACTACTGGCTTACACCTAGGAGGTCGTGGCATATCTCCCGGTGTGGGCACATTCTTTTCGGTGGTCACACGGCCTTGGAGTTGCACATTGGCCGCTTGTTGCAGTTGTACGGATCGAGTCACAGTGGCCGCCCTGGTCAATACTGCAGCTGTATCGACCGTATAAACACGTGCTGTCTTCTTCAGTGGACATGAAAGATCGCATTACGTCCTTCGCAACAGTAAGTCAACATTAGTCAAATTACACCGCAAAGTACTCAATCTACAGAGCAATCATCATCCTGACCCCCACCCCCCCACCACTGTGAAAACTTGGCAGGACCCTCCTGAAAGAGTCAAGAGTGAGGCTTTCCTGGGTAAACAAACGTTGTAAGAATAATTTGGGGGTAATATTTTAATTCGAACCACGACACCAGCACAGGATGGGCCTACTCGTATTGAACGACACAATAGGGAACTTTAACGTCTGCTTTGTAGTGGATGGGGTGTACTTGCAATGGTTAAGACACCCAAAGTGACCACCAGGGCGGCCCGCCAGCATTCACATTCTAATCGCGAGCATCTGCAACCAAGCGGCAAATGCGCCCCCACGCCCCCCCTTGCTGGGCCGTGTCAGCACGGGCAAACAAATTGGGTCAGCGTGACAAAAGTACCACAACCCTGCTTACTCTCAGAGGACCGAGGAAATGACGATTATTAAAGTGATCATCCCACAAGCGAGTGTGCTTCGTACACAATCACAAAGCGTACGCATTCTAGGTTGAGCTGACCTAAGGGAGAGACTCGATGCCAGCCACGGATACTGAGCACCACTGATAACGAAACGGGCAGGCACGGAGGCTGGCATTGTGGGATTAGGGGGCAGAGATAACATCACTCAGCTACTGTTGTACAAAGGCAAATATCCACATTATAGCCTTAACAAACTGTTGGGGCAAGTGCTGTTAGTGAGCACCTATGAAAGCAGGAACGGCACACAAGGGGGTTGGTGACAAATACCATGCCCGGCTGCCTTTGTCTCCCCAGTTGCAATGTTTACACAATGCACCAGGTACTCATTTGAGGCTGAGTCGACCTAGGGGAGACCCGGGACTGGTTCAGATATTCGTCACTGGTGTTGGCCGTGAGTGGGAATCGAACCTGAGTCGCCAGGTTAATAGCGCAGCGCGCTAACCGCTACACTACCGCTCCCCACACAATCGCACACACGTGCTCACACAAACAATCACACAAACGTGCTCACGCTCACATACACACCTGAAGTGGTTGACTCCCGTCTTGCCGAGGAAGGAGAGCACAAAGGATCCGGGCTGGCGGTCGCTCTCGCGCACGAGGTAACTGCCCGGGCGACTCGCCTGCTGCAGCCGCTCCTCGGCGATGGAGCGGTCCAGCTTGCCATGGTACCACCTGCACACACGGCACCACCACCACCATGAACGTCACCGCAAACAACAACAGGGGCTTTCCTCTACAGCGATCACTGGCAGCACCATCATCATCATGTTGCAATGACACCCATCAACTTTGTTACCGCCGCTGAACTGTCGTCACCAGCATCACCAATGACCATCATCTTTGTATCACCACCATTGTCAGCATCAACGCTGTCACAAATGTCAACAACAACCTTGTCAGCAGCACCATCAAGACCATAACATGGCATTACCATCATCATATTACCACCACTGCCACCACCATCATCATCAATACATCACGATGAAACCAATACCAGACACGTGAAAATGTATTTGTCTTGATAACACAATTGATTCTATTTGTGTTCCTATCAAATAAATATTGGTCGCGGAGTTCAAGACGACAGAACAAAAAGAAGAAAATAGACGTGCAATATTAAAATTAGCAAGAACTTTATTTTGTTTACGGGCAGCAAGGTGGTGCAGTGGAGACACTCGTCCCGACAGTAAAAGAGGCATGAATTTCATTCCCGACCTCGGGCACATCTTTGTTATATTCCCCCCTCTGTTCTGCATGGGTTTCCTCCCAGTTCTCCCCGGTTTTCTCCCATAGCTAAAGACACACACCCGCAATGGAACCGGTACTTGGCCAAAACATCCCAATGCTGAAACATTACCTGAAAATTGCTCAACTGGGATCGCAGAGAAGCAGCATCGACATCGCGCCCCCTACTGCGAAAACTTGACGGGACTCTGCTGAAGAAGGGTCTTGAGACTTAGGGAGGCTTTTTTGGGTAAACAGGCAAAATAATAAAATAAAAATGAGGGCGCTGTGTGCAGGAAGGCCTTCCGCAGGCCAAAATACGTCTTCAGGAGGGTCCTACACAAGGAAATTCGGGGACTTCCTTATTGAGGGTTTTGTGTGTGGGAGGAAACGGAGTACCCTGAGAAAACCCACACACACGATAACACTCTCAAGTCTGCAAGGAAAGGTCAGCAACCTACTTTCTCTACTACCACCTCCGTTCCACCGTGCATCACATGAAAATGAGTGGGATCCGCCAAGCCTACTGACAAAGTACCGGATGGACAGGCTCATACCGCTAGCATACCTCTCATTCATAAAAGCTTATGAATTATTCAACGTGTTCATGAATGAATGGGCTGAGCAGCAACGAGGCACAATCACTGACTGCACCTCACTTAAATTCATTAATTATAACCTACAAACTAAATTCATCCATGATATCCTATGAACGAACCATCAGATGAGAAGGGACTGTCGTAATTTCAGCACAGCAGCAGTGTACTCCGTCTGGATTTTTGCTTGAGGCCAGAACAGCGTAGCCCAGCAGCCCGGCTGCCCACTCGCCCGCTCCCAGGTTTTCCTTGGCCGCGGTTAACGCGGTGGCCGGAAGGCGACCGCATCCTGTGTACGGTCACCGCTTCCCCGTGGCAGCTCACGCTCCGGCTCAAGGCGAATGTTCACACACGACTCGGCCGACACTCCCGCTGCCGCTGCGCTTCTCGAGACCCGTCGTACAGTACTGGCCCCCGTGTGCGGGAAATCAGCAGCGCGGTGCCAAGACTGGTTACCTCCGTCGTGGAAATGTGGAATTTCCTTCACAGGCTCAGGGCTGCCAAAGTGTAGAGTACAATTAATCGATCAATCGATCAATACAAGAGTCTCCTACGCTTATCCAGGCGTCACTCAGGCCTCTCCTATTTGTGCGCTTATCGAGAATGGCCATTGCCCAAACTGTTGCTTGTTATTTTTCTTTTAAGGCCACAAGGTGACATTGGCAAATGTTTTTTTTGTGCTATTTGTGCTTGTTCACCACTGCCAACACAGCAGTATCACCAAATAATCAATCAATCAATTCATTTCTAGATGGTGTTATTCAAAAATGCATCAAAGGGCATGTACATAAAATATAAACAGAGCAGCCCCATGCGTAATCATGACTAAAGATGTTTTGAATTAGCTTTCTGATGGTGTGTGTGTCTTTGCATGAGTGGGGAGCGACAGAGCAGCAGATGGCGCCCTGTGCTACGAACTCAGCGACCCGAGTTTGTTTCCCCGATGACAGCCCACACCAGTGACAATTATCCTGAGCCTCCTCTTGGTGGACTCACCCCCTTGTGTGCCATGCCAGCCTTCATAGGTGCTCGCTAATAATAATTATTTACATTTGGAAAGTAAATTTAATTCGTAGATCCCAATGCATAACCGTGTATGGAAAGCAGGAAATAAACAGAAGCAGGGTAAACGGCCAGAGGTAGAGAGTAAAGGACAAATTGAAGAGGTGAGTTTTCAAATCAGACTTACACATCAAACGACTCAAATTGTCTTATTAGCAAAGGCGTAGCGTTCCATAGTCTGGAAGTTGCACAGTGCCAAGAGCCCGATCACCCAAGCAACAGAGCCTTGGGTTCCGAGTCCTTAGCAGAAGGCAAGATCTCAGGGACCCCTCGTTGGCAAATCAGCACGGATCAGTTCATGCAGATATTGCAGAGCTAACCCACCGAGCACCTTGTAGGTCAGCAGCAGCAGCAGTATCTTATAGTCCACTCGGTGCTGGACTGGTAGCCAATGCAGAGACAAGTGAGCAGGTGTGTGTGATGTGCTGCTCGCGAAACGGTGTGCGCATAGGGACTCTGGCAGCTGTGTTCTGAACGAGCTGGAGTCTAACCCAGCACCTCACTCGGAATCCCAAACAGTCGTAATGCGTTGCAGTCATCAAGTCGGGCGAACACAGAAGCATGGACTGGTCTCTCTCAGTCATCAAGTGATAGGAATCGACGCAGCCGGGCCATATTTATAAGTGGATTAATGGACAGGGACTGGTCAAACTGAACACCAAGATATCTGATCTCCTGCGATGGGCAGACATCGTGACAATCCATTGACAAACCTGGTGAACCAATTGTAGTGAGCTGTAGAGGGAGGGGAGCGATGAATATGGCCTCAGTTTTGTCGGCATTTAGTAAAAGAACATTTTTCCTGCAGCAAAGTAAAGAGCCTTACTGAATGCAAATTTCCATGTCATCAGCACAACAGTGATAAGATAAGCGGAAATGTTGTAACAAAGTGCCCAAAGGTGCCATGTCAGCATTGAACAGGGAATGACGAGGTACATATCCTTGCTGAGTACTGCAATTAATCGGTCTGATTAGAGATTTAAATCCACGGAGTTTGCTTGGACAGTTTGTATGTGTGTGATGGGAGGATTGGAAGATGGTGTGAATATGGGTGTGTATCTTGCCGGGGAAGGTACTGGATAGGATTATTCAACATTCCCTTGCTAGGCATGCTGAGAGGCTTGCAGAGCCCCAATGTGGTATTAGACCAAGGCAGTCCTGCACAGGTACCATTTTCTCTACTGATCTGCTCCAGCAGAGGCGAAGGGAATTCCAACATGACCTACACATCTCTGCTTCATTGACCTGATCAAGGCCTAGAATACCATCAATAGGCCAGGGCTCTGGGTTATTCTTTGTGCATTCAGAATCCCTAACCCTTTACTCAAAATAATTAAGGGCCTTCATGATAGTGTGCAGGCCTCGATAAAGCTGCATGACCGAGAGTCAGAATAATTTTATGTTCAGCTTGGGGTGTGACAGGGATGTCCTCTGGCCCCTACACTATTTAACATCTTCTTTGACTATGTAGTTCGAGAAGCTTTCCATGGCTTTACTGGTGGAATTTCCATCTGATACAGCTGCGTAACGCTGCGTGGCAGCTACCCGGTCTATCACTCCACACGAAGCTTTGCGTGTTCTCGGCCACAGTCACGCCCTCCCTTCTCTATGCTTGCAAAACGTGTATCCCTTTAAAAGGAACATCTGCTGCGGTTTGAAACATTCAGGCTGGCCTGCCTACGATCGATTCTGGGTTTAACCAGACTAGATTGTGTGAGGAGCTCACAAACCCTTGAAAGATCTGGCCACAATTCCATGGGTGAGTTCCTCCCGCAGACTAGGCTGCGTTGGCAGGGTCATGTAGCCCGCATGCCCAGCTATCGCATGCCGAAGCAGTTTCTGTTTGACCGGATAGGGGGGCTAAACGGGTGCGGCACAGGCTAGAAAAGAGATGGGCTGATACGGCACAAAAGGATGTGGAGCCAAATAGACTTGCCGATAACTGGTACCGGCAGCGTCAAGATCGGCCTCTGTCGAGGAGGTGAGTGAAAGAAACTTCTGGGCAGTTGGAGGCAGTCACCATCCAGGAACGGAGGGCGATAGAGTAAAGCTCAGACCAACCAGCAGAGCGCACCAGGTGTGCTAACATGCAGCAAGTTGGCACAGTGGGGACCATAGGCGGCGCATCTGCCAGTCATCTCAGTCCGCTAACGCACGCGGAGGCAAGCAGGCCAGGAAACCCACCCAAGAGCTGCACCCAGACACGTGGGTGTCTGAAAGCTCCATCAGAAACGAAGCTGCACAGCCTGTTAAAATTACCCACGTAATCGCCTCCCACTACAATGCATCCATGCTCTTGCTCCCAATGCAATGCATCCATCTCCACGCACCCCCCCCCCCCCCCCAACTCCACAGCTCCCGGTGCGTCCCCCCCCCCCAGATCACGAAGATCACATTACGCCCAGAGATCACAGATCAACACGGCATTGGCCATACCACAGCCTGCGAGATGGCTCGGAATGTGGGGTTCATGAACCTGTCTGTGCAGACCTCCAAGTACTAGTTCCACAAATGTGCATGGTTTCTCCGGATACTCTGGTTTCCTCGCACACGACAAAAAAACCATTATTAATTTACATACATGCAGTATATATCTTAACCCTAACATGCATGTCGAGAATCTTAATTCAGTGATTATTTTCCAATTCCAGACTCCGTCTGGATGATAATACGAATTATCTCTGCTGCGTTTCACTGCTACACCATCATATGGCTCATCAGTGAACACAGCAGAAGAATTAAAAAAGATAGCAATCATAGTGCCTTACATTCATCCAGGAAAGGCTCTTGGAGTCTCAAGACTCTGTTACAGGAAAGACCTGAATTTTGCATGTTCGACTCATTCCTGCTAAAGATGTGTCATGCCGTATACACGTTTAATAATGTCTTTGTTCTTTGTTGTTAACATTTACTTCTTAATCGAGTGGCAAACTTCTCCTTCGAAATGGAATTTTCTGGGTCCGGTTTTGTTTACACGTCGCATTTTATTTCCTGTTTCACTGTACACTTGCTCCCAACAAGGGCTCTGTATTCAAAGACTCTTCGAGCCCCAGCAGGCATACTCCAACCTGAACGCAATGCGTTCGTCAACAATATTGCGCCCTTGAAATGGGAAAAAATATTTTTGTAACTGGCGACGTTTCAGGCAACAGCCCTCATGAAGCATAGTGCATGATAAATATGTTGAGTTTATTTTATTTGTACTTGTGCACCGCTGCAACCCTAACCTAGAATAAAAGCCATGTACCCAGCAATCTACCTCTGATTAGCAATCACTTGGTCCGTCTCCTTAATTTAACCAGGAGAACAAATAAACCTATCGAGACTGATGAAACAACGTCTTCTCTGTTTTCAAAAGGGCGACCTGGGTTTAATTGTGAACTCTAAAACAGTCACCGTTGGCAAAGTATTCTTCGCCATTGAGCAGCTCGGAACTATCTGATCGTCCGCGGGCGCGCCACGCCACTCCACCATCCGGCCACGCACGCGAGCCGTCGTCCAGGTCTCTCGCTCCCCCCACAGACACACGCGGCAGGCGACCCAATTCCTACCTGCAGCAGTGATGTACTCTGAATGGCGGCTCGAGAGAGTTCAGCGTCAGGTCCGACATGCTCAATGTGCGAGTGCGGCAGTGGCATGGCTCGCAAGGGCATCGGCGCGGAACCCCCAACGGTGACTCGTCGGCTCGGTCAAACGCTCCCTTGCTCGCTCGCTCGCACGCGGGAGCATGGGGCCCAACCTCACGTGCTCGTCCCCGTACCGCCCACGCCACCAGGAAAAAATAATAACTTTCCGCTCACGTGTACCGGTGCTCGCCGACGCCACCGCAGCGGTGGCGGGCACAGTTCCGGGGACGCCGAATCTCGATGGCACGGGGGTCCAAACGGCCACGCGGCCGGCGCGAAGATCCGAGTCTAACCGTCGCTCCGCCGCAGGGGTTTGGTGGTCGCCCCGCTCGATTTTTCAGCGGAGTCTCGCGACGGTCGCGACGCGGTGAAGGAATGCGCAGCTGGCGATGCCGCGCATTCGTTAAGTGGGGAATGGGCATGGAATTATTCGGGCCCCCTCCCCTCCGAATGATTAGACAACATTTTTCACGCAGGGAAAGAAAACGCGTGGCACAGCATTTGCCTACTGAGCGTTAGTCCCTAAACTGTGGCATGAGAGTATTAGCCCATAAACTAGGAATGAGAACATTAGTTAATTTCTCTTTAATGACGGTAGTTGCTTTTAAGGTGACACGAAAACACATAACCGGTGGGCCACGAAAAGGCTACCCGTCTGCCACACATTGGCATTTAGCTCCCGAACATATTGCCGTATGCAACCATAGACTAGAGCTTCAGTCCATAAAGTGGAGTGAGATCATTTGTTGCTAAGCTGTGGAGTGAGTAGCCAAGAACTGCAAGAAAGGTTCCCCTATGTCGCTGTTTTTCTAGTAAGATTGAAAACATATATTTATGATCTAGCATTCTGATATTTTACGACATGTTTTTCAGTATGTATTATTTCTCACATGTTGCCGCTTCCTACGGAGTTTTCACACATGCCGCTTGTTCACATTTTCTCCGATTTATCTCTTTGCAAATCTTTGTAATTACCTTTTTGGGAGGAATTTTGAGATGTTCCCTTCGTGAAGGCGTGACAAGATAACTATTTATTGATCTGTGTGAGGAGGGGAGGGAGGGGCATGATTTCATCCACGAATCGATGATTTGCCTCATTTGTACCAAAGTGTCCACAATGCATTGGCTTGCACTGCCTATCATTCTCGAGACGCAATTACACGTAGACGATATATACATCAGACCTGCTTCGAAACGCTTGCACCACCTTCCCGTCACATGCTACGTTCCTTCCAATCACTGGCCTAAAGAAAACTACAAATTGCATAACATTTGCATGAAAAACCAAGAGAAACAATTGTTATGTGCATATTCTGATACTGAAAGAAGCGTGTTATTTTTCATCACGCTTGTTCACTCATGAAAATCTCAAATATTCTCAAATATTTTTCATGAGGGTCCTGACACATTTTTGGCTGAGTAATTTGCAGTTACTACATGTAATAATTTAACATTTGGAATGTTTGGCCAACACCAATTACAATGTATGTGTTTATTTAGCTACGGGATGAACTGGAAACCAGAAAGAACACACACAGAACCAGGGGAGAACATACAAACTCTAATCAGCGCAAGGTGCCCGAGTCTGGAATTGAACCCAGGATTTCTTGCTCTGAGGCCACATTTGTGTTACCACTGCACCACCCTGTCACCCCATATTAATCCTGCCACCCCTATAATAACCTTGATGCCCCTATAATAACCCTGCTGAACAGGGTGATTTGTTTATCAGTGACTTCTTTGCCTGCACACCCGAGTTACATTTCACCAGCGGTAGACAACCTATGGACCGTGACTTCATTTCAAACGGCCTGAAAGCCACATGAAACCTACCACCTTGAAACTGGCTGCAATGATAAGTACCCATCACTACAATCACCTTAGCCGCACTAATCGGGTACTGGAGGAAATTTGTTTGATCTCGCAGCAACAAAGTCAAAGTTATTTCCCGCTCCACCGAGCATCATCACAACGTGCTCATCTCCTCTTTACAAGCCCGCTGAGCCAGTTGCCGATATTCCACATTCCTATGGTGAGGTGAGTCTTATCAATAAGACATTGAGTATGTATTGGACAACCACCTAAAAATCCTATGTTCCTAATGTCAGCTGTCACTACAAGCAGACCTTGTAGTAAAAGATGTGATTTGAATTTCCGATTCGATCTGCAGTAAGGAAACTATTTCCCACCGCCGCATAAGGTTTCCCCAACTCCTACTATTCAACGCATTCGTCAGTGACACTGCTCGCTTTAAAGGAAAAGTATATGACAAGGCGACGTTTCGGAAAACGGCTCTTCTTCAAAGCGCATAAAATAACATCGCACTCCCCACTATTGTGGGGCGCGGCGATCTTAGACATGCGGTGCGTGGGATACACGCGCAGCGGTTACGCCCCCGGCTAGGATGGCCGGAAAGGAATCGCTTTCCTACGCCCACGCACGCGTGAGTGCGAGAGAGAGAAACGTAGAAGCGATACATTTCGCTCGAGGTTCTGCAACCGCCTCGTGGCACCTGCTCTTCGCAATGCAACCAAAAAAAACATCGTTGTGAAAGCTGCAGCGTTGAAAATAAACCTTCCGTTTTTAAAATAAAAGTAAAAAAAAAATTAACGTGCGATGCTGCTGCTGTGGTGGTGGTGTTGGCAGCGATGCACAAGCACAAACAACAATAATGAAGAACACTGCCCTGCAGGATAAACCATTCAGCAATGTTGCCAGCAATGGCCCTACTGCAAGGTAGAGAAGGGTCATCTATTGTCAAAAATAAATTTCCTTCTAGGGCAGCGTTATGGACGAATGCGCCGAGTTTGTTATTTCTCTTGTTTGTTGCAATATTCTTTCGTTTTAAACCGAAACAGACGCCGGTCTTTGATTTGTTTTGCGATGCAACTGATCTGGCAAAACAACGTAAAAGTGTGCATTGCACTGTTTTGGCCAGTGCAGCTGATGCAATACAAAACAATTCAACACATTAATAAATCACACTGTGGCCTTAAACGAAAAAAAAAACCGTCCGAAACGTCGCCTATGGCCATTCACATGGCACACCGATGTGCAATGCAAAAGGTCCACTGCCCGAAACGTCACCTATTTTTTTCCTTTTAAGGCCACACACAGTGCCCGTGACGCGGAATGTGTCCAGTTGCTTTCGTTAGTTGTGCCTTGTGCACAAATTGAGGTAGCACAAGGTGGCACTGACGGGCATGCACATTTCCTCCTGCATGCCGCGAAAGCTACCCTCCCTTCCGTATACAGGGAAGAAAAACCCCAAGCACTGCTGCAGAGAGCGAGAGAGACTAGTGGGTCTTGATTGGGGTGGGCGGCGATTTACTACAGCTACGATGGAAAAAGTGTTGCGCATAGCAAGTGTCATGCGACAACGGTAGGGTTTCTGGCGACCACCGTCTGGGCTCACGCGCTTCCTTAAAGGGGGCGACTCGTGGTCAATTTACTCGTCACAAGCCAGGAACGATCGAGGGGATTGGGGGGGTGGCAGAGTTCAGGGGTCGTCTGTAATCGAGTGGATGGCGGTAACGACGGCGAGCATGCGTCCTGTCAGAAGGGGGTAGAGACTCAACCTCGACCCCGCCGTGCAGCTTTGGCAATTTAATTCAACGCCGCGTGACCGAGATAATTAAATGACTGACGGTCACAAAAAGGAAGAAAAAAACGCATAAAACTTCCATTATCGTAAGTGGCTGCTAGGGTTTGAGAAAATGTTTGACAATCGAGTCTTTAACCCACGCACTCAAGGCTCCACCGCAGCAATAATACAACTTTCTGCATCAATAATTAGGCTGCGGCCAGCCGCACAATCGTAGCCCTGAATAACGTGTACACGTAATTTTCAAAGCCAGAGCGATTTCCTGCTGGAATGAGCAGAGGCAGCAGTCATCATCTTTCCATTTACAGCCCTCAGCCAGTGATGGACATTCCACGTGCATATGGCAGGGGCTGTACTATCTATAGGACAACCACTATTGACTTTCCCACAAAGTTGTAATCATTTTATTCATCCTGGAGAGATGTGAAGGGCTGAGTCAACCCCCCCCACCAACCAGGATGTGAACTCGCGACCTTCCGATTGCGAGCCGCTCGCTCTGCCGCCGAGCCACCTGGCTGCTTGCACGGCGATTACGAGTGCACGTGTTATGAATGTGCTCGGAATTAATTGGTGACCACCATTCACCAAGAGGTGTTGGAGTCTGCTGTGGGAATATATGGCGGGCAGCAGAGGAACAGTGCAGCAAAATTCATTGTTCTACCGTACTTCTATGCTGCCACGTCCACTCTCCTCACCGCCACCTTCCCGCACACCGCCCAGTAGGAGGTAGCATTATCAAATAATCCCTGCGACCCGTGCAGCATGGGGATGGCTTTCATCCGGCAGCGGACTGCTATGTGGTGGGGTAGCAGACGGCAGTTCGACATAATCTATCGTTGTACTCCGCCTCTGCGATCCCTGCCGTGACCATCCCCGGTACTGCCCAGCGTGAGGAAGTACGGTCAAAACAACCCCCTACCACCCCCCCGTGACCCAAAAGAGGTTTGGTCGAGTGACTGTGCCTGCACGTGTGCCGCGGTCGTCCTGCCGTTGAGCGCGCGCGGGATTTTGTGCGTTCTCCGTTGCATAACTGTCGGCGTGAGCGACAGCAAACGGGCAAGTGCAACAGGTTCGGCCACAAAACCCCGGGACGAGTATGCGGTGGGGGGAGGTGGAAGGGGCAACAATTTCTTCTTTCCCCCCCCCTTCTCGGCATGGCCGCAAGCAGCTGCCACATTGTTTCCATTCCAGGAAGCAGGGACTCCTTGATTAACTGCAGACAGTCAGTTTCCTCCGGGCGGGCTCCACCGCGGACTGCCTACCCCACACACGCAGGGCCGGTATTTTTACGGAAGGTCGAGTATTAAAAAAAATTAACCTATCAGCACGTCCCCTTCCGGGAAGTGCACTTTCTTTCACCCTCTGGCAGCAGCAACCCTGGGTTTGTTTTTCCTTAATCGCCCCCCCCCCCCCAATATGAGAGGAGGTGGACAATGTTATCGCCCCGTGTGGGCGGCGGACAAAACCAGGGGGCGGTGACGTTCCATAGCGGGTAGAGCGATCGCCACTCGTTGACGAAGTCCGCAGTTCGAAACCGGCAGGCCGGCCCAGGTTATTAGCGCGGTGGTGCACCAACCGTAAAAGACTATGACATGCGGTCTGCCTCACAGTGGACGTTAAAGATTCGGTGACGTTATTCAAAGAACGGCAGGCCATTGTGTGCCAGCATCACGGCCAAAATTTGGCATGTTTGAAAAATTACACCGTAAATTACTCAATTGGGATGACACGCACAGAGCAAGATATCCCCCTCCTGTGAAACTACTGCAGACCTGTCTCTGAAGCATAGTGCATATTTACGTGACAGCCCTGCACTGTAAGAATGATTGAGCGAATACCAAATGTACTAATTATTATTAATGCAGTGATGGGTTCAACAAACATGCAGTCACTACTCATGGGCAGAAAATGACATCGCTCACTGAATAACAAATGAAATAATCGTCATGAAGCTATTTCAATGCAGATGCAATGCTACGTATCGCTCTGCAACTGATATGAATCTTTGCAAACCTGCAATGCATCGTAATGTATTCAAAATTGCACTTTATGGAAGTGTTGAGATGCAAAATAGAATGCATCTTTATGTAACTAAATATTCAAAGCCATTTTCTCATTGCACCCGCACCCACCCTCAACCCGCTGCTTGATGAGCACCAATTAGGCTGCAATTAATTATCAGCACCAGCGGTGGACGCAAGTCAACGAGCGGAAATCGACTGGGTCTTTGCGCAGAGAAACGAACCGACACCTCTGCGCCTTTGTGTGACAGTGGCACACTGCAGATTTAGCTGTGCTGTAGCAAGGCAATTATTGCATTACGCACACTGCTGCTACTCCCAGCTCTTGCCGCCCACCAAACTCGGCTTTAATTTCACGTATATATTTCCTTGATATTACTAATACGTTATTTCTCAGTCTGTAAACTATTGTGTCTTCTTCGTTTTGCTTCAGAACAGAGGTGGTAGACGGAGATTAGAAGATTTGGAGAACAGCATTGGGTGGCGGTGGCATGTGATCATAAAGAAAGAGTGGGAGACATTGTGGGGGGGAGGCTGTTGCCAAAGCAATGGGATGTTCATCTTCGAGAGTTTGCCATTAAAGGTCGATGTCAAAGCCACTCAACCACTGGATCATCGTCACTTCATCCCGTTCGCTCGGCCTTCTTCATCCACCTTCTAGCCGTCACGAGGGACAGTCCACAACAATGTGGGCAGCTGACTGCTGGGCAGCTCCAGTCGCGTGTAGGCACACAAACCAAGACGGTGCGCTTCTGCGGCTGTCTGGAACGCTCTTCCTTTCGATGTTAGGAAACCACTGGAGCTATGCACTTTTAAATCTTTTTTGAAAACTCATTTCCTTAACACTACTTTTTGTGTTTAGCTTGTTGCCCGTCCCCCGCACCTCCGATTAGCGTGGTTGGCCACATACGGTACCAAATAATTTCCATGTACATGCATGCATCAGCATGCCAAGACGCCCACTGCCACACACCCAGTTAAGTCGGTCCCAGGCGATCTGGCGATCTGGTGCCCATGTCCACGTGTGAGCCAGTGGGATGTGAGACGAAAGAAACCGGTGTCTATGTCTACGCTGCCCTCATTATATATCGTACTGTACCACTCATTACTCCGTTCGCTATTGTTTTCTTTGTGTGCCGCTATTGTAACCATCATCATATTTCTCGTGCAAATGAAATGTGTATCACTTTGCAGATGGCGACAGTGGTCGTGCTGCGGAGAGAAAAGGCAAATACCACACAGCACACGCACGGCTCTCTTTGTCAATCCCCTGCTGGGAGAAGGCCTCCCCACGCCATGAAGGCCGTGGGGTTTATTTGACCATACCTCACCGCCGTGATCGGGGAGCGGAGACGTGGTCGTGTACAGAACAAAAATGAAATTTGCTGCACTGCCCTCTGTGGCCCATGACATAGCCCCACTCCCTAGAAGCACCGACTGTGCACGGGGTTTGCACATCCAAGCACCATCCAGGCTCAAACCTGCTTAGCTCCCATGATCTGATGAGTGATGTCATCATAAAGCTCCCCCCCTCTACTATAGCAATATGGAATTCCTCACATTGCCTGATTTTATAATTTTCCATGTAGACTGAAACACACTACTTGTCAGTAAAGCATTTTACGTTACTCCTTGTCATTTTGGTGACCCAGGTCCCGCGTGCAATTCAGACTCTATTCTCGTGCGAGTTCTCATCTGCTTCAACTAAATAGAGCCGAAACACTGCAGTGACTGCATCTTGCAAACTAAAGGTGCCATCGCCGTTTACACCTGGCCGCGTAGCCCACCGACAAAGACATAGGTGCCCTGTATAGCCTGTAACAGACTGTTGGGGCAAGTGCTATGAAGGCTGGCACAGCGCACGAGGTGGTGGGTTGCCAGCACCACACCCGGCCGCCTTTGTCTCCCCAGTGGCGACATTAATACATCACGCCAGGTACTCATTTGAGGCTGAGCCGACCTAGAGTAGGCCCTGAACCGGTGCAGATGATTGTCACTGGCGTTGGCCGAGAGCGGAAATCGAACCCGGGTCGCCGGGTACATGGCGCAACACGTTAACCGCTGCACGACCGTCCAATGAAACAAGTAACACAAATCTTTTGAGAAGACCAACAAACGCACCGGGGTCATGGCGTTTCTTCACAACGCTCCTTTTCCAGCCGCATTTGATTTACCAAAGCAAGGCCTGCAAACGGTTTGCCTGCTCGAACGATACAAATGCAAGTTTTGTTTGAGTCTTGTTCACGTGCGGCCCTTGTTGTGTTGATCCACTGCTGGACAAGGGCCTCCCCGCGCCGTGCGGGTAATGGGGGGGGCTACGTGACCACACTCCACCACTGTAGTCTTTGCGGATTGATGAAGAGGCGCAGCCCAAGACGATGGGAGCATAGACCTACAGTACAAAACAACAGATTTGGCTGCACTGCCCTCTGCTGCACAACCATGTAGCCTAACCTAAGTTTGCAGGTCTTATAGGCTGCATATGGCTATGCTAGTCATGCCTCTATTTAACTGTTATTTAATGCTTAATGTATTACATCTTTTAGCTTAGAACGTTGTGTGTGCATTGTTTTACTTGTGTTCAACGCTCTTAGGGGCCATCCATTTAGTACGTACGCAAAAATCTGTCACAACTTGACCCCTCCCTGTAGGCACGCGGACTTTTACCCCCCCCCCCACCTGCGCACGAACGCCTGACGCCCCCCCCACCCCCCGAATCCTATAGAACGGACGGTATTTAATCCACGCAGAAACGATCAAGGATGAATAATAGTAACGTGTTGGAGCAAACAGATAGTCCACCGCCGGACTATCTAACTAATTTGAAGGCCAATGTCGACAAATTATTATCGAGGCTTCACCTCCCCCCTCCACCCCCGTTTGTGTTTGTTTTACTCCTCTACAGGGGTGTCTCACCATCGCCATCATCTGAACGGCCAGGATCTATTCAAACGATTAGTAATTGTCTTCATCACCATCAGCTCTGGTCGCGCCACTGCCGGACAAATGCCCTCTCCCCCAAGCCGATACCAGCCGACGGTCCCGCGAAGTAATTCACGTGATTTCTTTCGCACCGTACGCAGCCAAACGTGCTGATCGGCGGTAATAATCCGACCCCGTCACCTGGGCACGAGCGAATGTCATCGCTCCAATCTCTCTTCCCCCTCCCCCGGGTGGATATCCTTTCAGACGCGTTCCCCTTTCCCCGGCTGCCACTCCGTTATTGTTCTTGACCGTGGGCCATCATGGGTCGACGGCTCGTCCCTCTGCCCATACCGCGAGCCGTCAATGTGTTCTCGAATCCACGTGTTCCTCTTACTGTCTCTCAACGTAATTCCAAGGACCTGCGTCGCTCCGTCCTTTGGATTCTTTGCAGTTTTTGTTCCGTTTTTTGTGTTTGTTAATTGATGACCATGTCTCCGAACCGTAGGAGGTGAGGGTCGCTTGTTTTAACGAAGACCAGTTTTGCTCTTCACGAAAGTTACAACCACAAATCACATCGCAATGTGTGTGATTCATTCGTTAAAATATTTCACCTGGGAAATCCTTGGAGATGGAACATCTCGTTTGCGAAGTGTCCAGGGGATGTCCATTGACACACACACAGCGAATCAAAATGCGATCTATACTTCAAACCACCTGGATTTTATTGGGGCCACCAAGCGCGCATGCGACAGACGCGTTATGCTGTGTGTGCGTGTGTGGGGCATCGTCGAATGCAACGCCATCAATTGTTGTACTGTACTTCTATGGGCCATCGGTGGAAATTCCTCATTCGCATGGACGTTGAGCCTGTGAGAAAAGGACCACGCCACGCGTTGCTGGCGTCCTAACAAAGCGGTACTCCTCGTTTATCGACCGCGGGGAGGCGGAGGATGATTGGGCTCGGCCTAAACAACCACGCAATTGCATCGCGGCGCTAATGCGATGGAATGCACGGCGACCCGCGGGGAACGGCCTCTCAACGACCCACTCTCGCCGCGCACAGACACCGATCGCCTCGGCAACTCGTCGCTTCGCACCTCCACGGCGACGTTGCCCGCAACTAATTCGGTAGAATCGGTCAACAACAAAAAGTATTTACGTTGAGGAGATGAGGGGGGCCCTCTCCCATATTCAACCATTGCGGGTGGGCGGCCGTGCGAAAACCTCGCGGGCGGCACCTGCGCGCATGCGCGGCCCCCGACCCGCCTGCGTTGACCGCCGGCGGACGCGCATGCGCGGTCGCCGCACCCGCGACTTCAGTGACGGTGGCCCGACAATGGCACGGTTGTTGGGTTGGAGGTGGTGAGTGGGGGGGGGGTTAGCGCTCACTGGTTCTGAGGCGGTGCCTCAAGCGGCACGTCCAGCTCCTCCTCGTCGAACTCCTGGCCGTCCTCCTCGCCGCCCGCGGCGGTCGACGACGCGGGGCCGTTGTCCTCGGCCGCGGCGCGCGAAGGCAGCGACGCGGCGAGGGCCGCCATCCCGGCCGCCAAGCGCGAGTCCCCGCCCGGGCCGCCGACTTCCGCCATCTTGGTGAGGGAGGGGGTGAGGGGAGTGGAAGGGGTGAGGGGAGGGTGGGGGGAGGCGGGGGGTAGGGGGATTCCAGGCGAGAGCGGTGGAGCGCCGAGCAGTGCGGGCGCATCGATCGCTCGGTCGCTTTCAGGGAAGAGAGGCGGAGCGCCGAGTGTATCGATTGGGGGGTGGGGGGATCCCTACTCTTTGCCCACTTCCGCTATTGTTTCTTGCAGTGGTTGTCCCACCTGATGACGGGCGCTTGTGTTGCGCCCGAAACGTCGTGATTTTTTATTTTATTTTCACCTACGTGACTTTATCGAAAGAACCAAAGAGTATGGATCCCTGCAGTCACGAAAACTTCAAATCTAGAACTACACAACGACTTTGACACTGCCAAAAGCCTAGAGCGTGTGGACCGTGACCTGCTGTATTTGCAGTGCCACCTCGCGTTGTGACATCGTCTCATTACAGCCACGGGCGCCTTTTTCACCGCCCTGAATGGGTCTCAAACGGCGTGGCTACAACACTAGAAGCTGATCGCAACGATTGAAGGGAAATGTCTCACATGGAGGGCGCCTTCACAGCCGCCCCGAGACACATCATACCGTGGCGTTACAGCGGTTTCTAACATGAACTTACAATGTTATCTTCATTAGGCAATATTATGATGGAAGAATCATACTTTAAAAAAAACAATCTTGGCTTAAAGCTTTCGTGACGGCAGGAATTCATATTATTTGGGTGTTTCAGTAAATGTCACGTAGAAAGTTTGAAAGAAAATAACAAAAAAAATATTTAAAAAACTACGTCGTTTCGATCACAACACAAGTGATCGTCATCAGGAGAAACGAGGAAAGCTGCTGAGGCAGAATGTTTTAAAGGTTTCAAATGGGTGTAGCCCAAGGGTCATAAATGAAGTGGGCGTGGCTAGCAATGTTAATGAGCTAAATTAGCATGTTAATGTCAGATCGGAGAGCGGCGTCCACGAAGGCGCGGAGGTGGCTATGTTAATGTGAGTGCACTAGTGGCCACGGGATGTAATGACAGGGGAGTCAGCCTCCAGTGCGAAGGGACTAGTGGCCACGTGAGGTAATGACAGGGGAGTCAATACGAAAGGGACTGGTGACTACGGGAATGATCGAGAAGGGGGGCGTGGCCTCGGTCGGTATATAAGGGGGAGATGTGCGGGAGACTCGGGGCTGTTGCAGTGGGGGTCTCCGCCTGTTCAAGTGAACGTGTCTTCAATAAACCATCTCAAGAAAAGTGTCATGTCGTCTTTACATCTGCAACACTCACCTGCCATGTTTTCTTCCCAACCTCCAAGTTGCTTAACTTATCCTCCCCCATCCTGCACACGCGCCCCACCCAGCGCAACTGATTTTGCCGAATCCATATCTACAACTCACCTGCCCCAAGTTCTCCTCCGGAACGTGTTGCTTTGCACGTCTTGACACGACATTCCTCGCATCTCTCAGTTGTAATTATCAGATGCCCTCTCCTGCACAATTGACACACGTCGAGCTGAACACCCGAGCTTTAGTTGATATGCTTTGGCATGTTTCATCCCCAGAAGCTTCAATACACAGACCTCCGCCTTGGAATTGCCCACAATGCTTTGCATATCCGTGGCCACGTCACAGTTGCTGCCAGACACTGCCACCAACCACCATCAGGACTCAAAACTTGCGATGCTCCGTCATTATTTTACGACGGTCTAATCGAACACGCACTGGGTAACCTTAAAGCAGTGTTTTTTTACATTTACTGCTGCTTTCAAGCTATCAATTCCGGTTCAGTGATGCTACACTTGCTCTATTACTATAGTACTATACCGCCTTCAACTTTTATGAACGACTGGGTGTTTAAGGTTAGCGATTTGTCGTATCATCTGGCCATATAGCAAATGAAAAAATAGAATTACTTTAATATGCAAGTAAAAAATGTGTTTTAATATTAGTAGTTTTTATTTTATTTAGGGCCCCTTTATCACATATGCTACAGGCCCCGCACGAGCTTCATCCGGCACTGCACGGGATCCGTCCTCCCATCGTCGTGCCCCGCACCTCGCGTGGCCCCGCGTGTTTAACACTCGACAGACGAACAGAATCCCTAAATGCATTGCGTTTTTTGGGGGGTTCTTATGAACAGCATCGTGGAGCGAATCGTCGCGAATTAACGGCGCAACTGAACAGCCCTCGCTCGCAGCGTCAAGTACCATGGCTGGGTGTGGTATCACGATGCGGCTCGCCTCTTGTTCGCGTAGGTCAGAGTATTTGCAGAGGCCCTGCAGGTGAGTATTTTCAGAGGCCCTGTATTAATAACATGGAACCTTTTTGCCAGTATCAAAAGTATTACAATGTTTAACCCTGGCTGGCAATAAAAAAGGTCTTAAGATGTTCAAACACAAAATAGATACTCTTTGCAAGGAATGAAGTCTGCATTAACCACACGTACTTGTAGTGAACATGCCAACGAAACATGCTCTGATGAAAATGTATGCATGTTTAACACTGGTGAGACTTAAAAGAAAATGCACATGTTAACAGCATGTTTGTTTGCATGTTCACAACATGTACGTGTGGTTAATGCAGGCTTTATGTAATCTTTGCAAAGGGTATCTATTTAGTGTTTGAACACCTTAACACCTGTTTTAGTGCCAGAAAGGGTAAAACTAATTCTTATTTTTCATGCCCTGTACCAACATCAACCGGGAGACAGGGAACTGGGATAAGGGGCAGAAACCCCGCAGATTTGACGGCAGCCGGATTCGGAGGGCTGGAGAGCAAACATTGTCGTTTTGGCCGCCTCGTGTTTTTATTTTCTTGACGTCAGCTGTGTTTCAGTTCTACCACTCTCTCCTTATCATCCCTTCCCTCCTTTAAAAAACTAAATCACCATTTCCCCTGTCGGTGGGACCCTGCATGGTTTAGGGGCAGCGAGGCCGTTCCCCATCCTTCCACCCCCCTTGCTTTTCATCACCGGTTCGGCTCACGTTGTCGGTGCCTTGTACTCGTGCGTCACGACGCGATGTATCGGACCCGCACATCGCCTCGATATGAATGATTTTTTAAAACATTCACAACCGGAAACCATGCATCCGGCGCCCAAGTCGGTTGCTCCCCGGGGGGGCCGAGTTCTGCACCGTATTGTAAAATTAAGCGAAATGCACGCGCTGAAGACTTGTGCGACCGATGTGTGCTGTTGAGGGAGTGGGTGGCCCGCACCACGCCCGGCCGCCTTTGTTTCCCCAGCGACGATGTCGACACATCGCAACCACGTATTCATTTCAGGCTCAGTCGACCTAGGGGGGAGGTCCAGGACCGTCTCGGATATAATCGTCACCGGTGTCGGTCCTGAGCGAGAATCGAACCTCGGGTCTCCGGGTTCGTAGCGCAGAGGGCTAACCGCTACACTACCGCTCCCCCCATGCCACTGCCACCGACACCGCCAACAAGACGACGGAGACCAACGCTGTGACACGTGCGTGCATTTGCCAGGCGCGCACGGCGTGAGCGTGACAGCCACGCGTGGAACGTATCAAATTTATATTTTTTGTTACATACTCTTACGTTGTTGCGGCCTTTATTTAAGGACGAAAATCTCACCTTGGCTTGCATTGGCTCAAAATTTCACATTTAAATTCTCGTTGCTAAATTACCGCAGTACATAGGATGTCCTCCTGCCGCTGGGTATATTTTAAAAAACACAAAAATTCAAGTGTCGCTCGTATCGATTGCAGACTCGTCAATGCTGCTGGGATCCTGGCGGGCTTGCGGATTTATAAACGAGCCAACGCGCCGTGGTAGAGGAAGAGGATCAGCAACCTGCAGCTCTTAAGGGCCGCTGCGTTATTTGTAAAGGACCCACCCCGTCTCGTATTCACCACAGCGCATTGCGGGCCTCTTGAAATATTGGGTTTATTACAGGAATTCGAAAACAGAAAAGGCGCTTCTGGTTATTTTGGTTGCAGACTCCTCCCGCGCTAGACCAATTCTAATATTGAGTGAACATAATCCATAACCGTCAACCCATACGGGTTACCCGTATCCTTGTACAGGGAACTTTAGCAAACAAAAACGTTTATTTTTGTTTGTGTTTCTCTCTTGTGATGGGACTTTGTAGGATGAACGTTGAGATTTATAAGGGCACGGGGTGACCAATAAGGTCCGAGGTGGTCTGTAACAAGGTAGACGGTGATAAAGGGTTGACATGTAAGAGAATCACAGCGGCATGATCCACCACTGGATCAGAGTCGAAAAGCGACAAGAGCCGTTTCCTGCTCCGTTGAACACTCGGGCATCGGCGCTCACCTCCAGTGGAAATTCCACATTACTACGGCAAGGTTGAGTCTCTTCAGAGGACAACCAATGTGGATACCGGAGGTCGGGATGAAGATTATGGGGCGAGTCCACCCCACACCCCCCCAGTAACCAGGGTTTGAACTCATGACCTTTCCAATTGCGAGCGGCTCACTCAACCACTGAGCCACCCCGGCCGGATCCTGGATTTCGGTTGTAAATGTTAAAAACAGGGCCTTTGCGAATACTGACCTCGCAAACAGGAGATAAGCCGCATAAGCTATACCATGCCCGGCCATTCCCCATCAACATTCCCAACGATTGTGTGCGTTTTATATTAAACAGATGGGCAACTGCAATGATAAAGGGCCATGTCATGAGCACGATTTTAATTCACTAACAGTTTAAAGTACGAAGGTAAATTGCACTTAAATTTTGTCTTTGGGAGGGCTCAATTATTATTTTTACGTCGCCAATACACGAGCGATGGTGGTGCTTCACGGTTTGGTCCTCGCAGGCCGCCCTGGTAAATACTGTGGTGTTTCTCATCCGTAAAATACTAGGTGCCGTCTGCTTCACTCATAGTGGATTTTAAATATCCCCTCCAGTTACGACACATTAGAAGCGTAGGCCTTTGCGTACCAGCGTCAGGGGGGCAAAATTTGCCTAATTATAAAAATACAGCGCAAATTTACTTATTGGAGAAAAATACAGCACAATGTAGCCCCCTACAGGAAAAAACTTGGCAGGACCCTCCTGAAAGAGTCTGAGACTCAGTGAGGCTTCCCCGGGGTAAACAAGCGTAACAATAATAAAATTCGTATTTGCATGTCATTCATGTGAATCAGACTATTCACGTTCCCATAACACAGTACAGCAAACCTACACCCAAGTAAACAACACAGGGTTATGGGGGGGGGGAGACAGCATTTCATTATCCCTACGACGTATGCGCTGCCAACATTTAAACCACGGTTTCCTAAACTCTGGTCCTCGCGACCCACCACCACGCTCTTGTTTCTTCCGCGTTAACCAATTAACTCCCCCCCCCCCAACCCATTCAAGTAGGATCAGGCCATGTAGCCATCTGGCCAAATGTGTCGTTAAGGCCCCTACACGACTGGACATGGCCAAAACTGGATTAAATGGTCAAGTGTACAACAATATTTAGCAAAGTGAGAATTGTTCTTAAAATTAACCGGTGAGCGAGTGAAACGTTAACTGGTGTGTATTTAAGCGCTTGTGCACCACGTATCAATTCAATGTTTGGCTGTGTCAGATGGCAGAGGGATCTAATCAGCACAAATGACCCGGTCATTACGTGGCCTAAACCAAATAAATCAACTGTGAATCGTAACATTGGCTACGAAAGCCTCCGTGTTCAGTGAAGATCGTTGTCACGACGACTTCAGCGAACGATGTCGCCGTGTCCGTAATGACGAACTGAACCCAGCTTTGCGCTGGGACGCCGTAATGTCTCCTTCGACAATCTCTCCCGCCATGGCGACGGGAGAGAGAGAGAGAGACGATGACGTCGTCGTTGAGCCGGGGCGAGGGCTCGCGAGAACGAGTCTCGTTGGCTCGAGCGGCCCGGAATGGAGCGCGCTGTAAACGCGAATCGGAATGCTCAAAATTAAAAATCGGTTGGAGCAAAGATTAAATCTCCCACTCGATATTTTCGGGATCGCCACGAGGCTGCCTCGGAGCAGGGACTATCGGCATAAGGCACTACGACTAGAGTACAACGTACGCATATCCATCATCATTATCATCATCCTAGATTGGAATACAGTGATATATTCCATATTCTCGTCATCGTACAAACAGGTGTTACAAGCATCGCGAGCACAAAATAAGGCGAGATGGATGGATGTGGCGCGCAAAAATAATTCCCAGAACAGCATTCTGCTCATAACCCTCGTAAAAGCATTTGCGTTAAAGATTTCAGCACAGAGATCTGCAGCGCCAGGCGGTGCGGGAAGCGGACGGATCTTGTTCTTGTGACACCGCCGATAAGAAGCAAATTGCAAGCTCAGTATCTCCACACAGCAGCAGGGTTCCCTTGCACGAGTATGTTACAAAACCCGGACCGGACGAAGCGGCCATCGTGGCGCCCTGCTGGCGGACTGACACCCGCTGGCAGCGCAGGTGCCGGCGCAGAGCTGCCACTGGGGGTGCCCCTTTCAGAATGTGCCGAGACGACAACATGCTATGCAAGTCGCTTATCACGTTGTTAAAGCGCTCCGATATGCAACGGCGTCAAGCAGGGCAGCACGTGCCGCGCGTCTCTGCAAGAGGCCCAAATCCACGAAGGGGAGCGTCTCCTGGTTCGACGCGCGGATGCACTTCCCATATTGGACTCTCCATATGTAAAAATGTCATCTTTTTTTCTTCACTACACAGCCCATTAGTCTTACACATTCCACGGCCTTCCTTCTGGGAGGGATATATTCTCAGCAGTACTGGTTAAACAGAACCAAAACTCTGGGCCGGTTTTGACATCCAGTGTCTCATCAGCAGTCAGGCTAGTGCACTGCCGGATATTTATAGGCAAGGGCCCTCTTTCTGTTAAATATGGGTCCGAATTCATAATGCAAAAAGTTATTGTTGGGGTCGTTATGGAGAACACACGTAGCTAACAGAACGATGCTCGTGGCTGTTTGGGCGATGCGCGTGCACAGCCGAGCCGATCGTTTACTCTGCCAAATCGCCTCCCCTACTCCCGAGCGGCAGCGACGGTGGCGGCAACGTGGTCAGATTCGGGGAACGTGCAACGAACGTTTTCGGAATAAAGGAGAACGCTGCGCCGCGGCGCATCGGAACAGGAGACGCGATCGCTCACCCGTGCATTCCCTGGGCCTTTTTCGAGCGTTTGGGAGCATGAGACCGGCGGTTGCCAAGCGGTTACGACAGTGCCAGCGAGGCGACAGTAAACTGTTAAGCGCAAGCGGCACAGAGCGCTCTGCTAGTGTCGGCTCGACGCGCGCGTCGCGGCGTCAGTTTCATCAGAACGACGGTTGCGCCCAAAGACGCGCCCATGGAATCGCGAGTGGTAACTGGCGGCCGTTTGGTGCGTTAAGAACGAGCTGCTATTAAATATAAACACGAATTTTGTCCGAATAACAAATTCGCGGTCGCGCGATAGCCGATGATGGCCCGCACGTAAATTAGAAAAGTCCCGTTTGGTTAAAAATCGCATTGCTAGCGAACAGCGTAAAAAAAATCCCGCGAGAATCTACGTCGCTGCTTTTTCTCTTTTCCCGTACAAAAAAACGGGAGGGGCCGAGGGTTAGAAAGAGTCTGCAAAACGTCGAGGCCTCATTCCTTTCGCCGCGTGAAAAGTACGCTCTCCACAGCTTGCGGGCCCCCCCCACCCCCAGCGTCCGAAGCGGGGGCGGCGATGGTGGAGGTCGCGGGGTCGGCGCCGTCGTCGCCGCGCACCGTCTCAACGTCGCCGGCACCTACAGCAGGGCGCAGCGGAAAAAGCTGCTCTTCTTCGAGTGCGACGCGTTCGTGATCTGCACCGAGTTGTTTTCCGCCGCAGTGTTCCCCTCCTGCGGAAACAGAACGACAACAAGGAGAAGCAGAATCCGTCGGCGTCGTCAGTGAAGCCCGGGCGGCAGTGCGGTGGTGGTTACCACTCGTGCCTCGCAGCGCGAGAAGGTCCGTTGTGTCTGTAAGGGTGCGCGTGTGAGAGTGTGTCTTTGTTCTGCACAGTGCGCGAATGTGCGTATGGGAGCATAAGTGTAGCGGTAAGCGCTACACTTATGCGATGAACCCGGCGACCCGAGTTTGATTCCCGCTCACGGCCAACACCGGTCACAATTCTATTAATCGATTTTGGGCCTCCCCTACGTCGACTCGGCCTCATCTGAGTAATTATCGCCACTTGCTAGACAAAGGAGGCCGGGTGTGGTGCCAGCCACCCACTCCCACGTGTGCCGTACCGGCCTTCATAGGTGCTCGCTGACGGCACTGGCTCCAAAAATCTGTTCCGGCTGTACGGGGGATCTTTGTCTTCTTTGGGCATGCGAGTGAGTGGAGTTTGTATGTTCGCCCCCCGTTCTGCATGGGTTTCCCCCAGGTTCTTCGGTTCCCTCTCATAGCTAAACACACACCCACAATGTAACCGGTATCGGTACAAAACATTCCAATGCTGACATATCACCTGCAAATTACGCAAATGTAATCCCACACAGCAGCAGCAACAACATTGTATCCTACTAGGAACATTTGGCAGGACCCTCCTTAACAAAGGACTCTGCCGAGGCTTCTGTGGGTAAACACGTGTAATGATAACATGCAATAATTATAATAATCATGTAAAGTAGTAGACTAAACAACACTCACCATCTTTTTGTCCATTTTCGCTTTGATTTCTCTGGCCAGTGTAAAAAACGCCTTATGGGACAACAAAACAAAGGGATGCGGACGAGAATTAAGAGAGATAAACATTCCTGCAGCGTACATTCAATTACCACTCCCGAGTGACTTTTACAAATCCAATTTGAAATACAACATATATCATTATACACATTCGTAACCGTGGCAGTAACACGACCACATTTCTAAGTCCCGGGTTGGTGGTCTGAACAGTGATTCGGTCACACGTTCGGCTATTCCGAGATGGTCTAGAAAAGGCTGAGAGTGTTGTACATGCAATGTGGTGGTCACGTGACACGAACACAGGGCACACGGATGGGAGTCGAGCCGCCCTGCCGTTGGTGAGCAGCGCGCCATCGCGTGCGACTATTTCGAAATAAACTTTAACTTGGAAGTAACCACTCATGGCTCATTGGTAGCCGCTTGTTGCAGAGGTTCGAATCTGGCAGACCACCCTGTTAAGCAGAAAATATTATGCGCGTGGTATTTCAAAACGAGTAGGCCACTGTGTGCCTGCGTTATGGTTCAAACTAGACAAATTCAAAAACATCACACCTCCTGGTGGACTAATGCCCTCTCGTAAGCCAGGTGCCTCGTCACCTTGTGTCTCGCACAGAAACGACAGCTGCCACTGGGGGGTGCCCCCTTTCGTAGTGTGTTGAGATGAAATGTAAGATGAGATGTAAAGGAAGCGGGATGCAGCTCCATGGATCACAGAAACTCAATATCGTTACGTCGCCCAACTGAATGCCACAGAGACTGCGCCTGCCCCGGCACGGCACGGCACGCACGGCACGGCACGCACGGCACGCGCATCGAGGTGTCTTGGCGCGTTCTGCGTACCTCCTCCACGTTGATGCTGGCCTTGGCGCTCGTCTCCATGAACTGGATGTTGTAGTCCTCCGCCAACTGCGGAGCAAAGATGTCGAGAGCGCGTCGAGCCTCCCGTTTCAACAACACCGCGACGGCCGAATTCCAACGGCCAAGCTCGCGAAGAACGTGAAGAAGATACGGGCACAGGTATCGGTCGCGCGGACACCGCAATGGAGGAAACAGAGAGACCTAGGGCGGTTATTGAAGGCGGCCCGGGAGCAAGGTGATGCGAATAAAGAGGCGGCAGTGAGCAGGGTGTTGGTGGAGTGCCGATGGAAAAGTAACGGAACAAGGGGCCTAACCAAAAGGGCAATCGATCGGAGCGCGGATCCAATGCTCGGACAGAGACGAAGGGAGACGAAACAAAAAACTCAAATTGCAAGGATTTCTGGGCGGCCAAACGAGATCCCACCGGGTTCGGGGCACGGGTGATTTGTCACCTGTGAATAGTTGTTTAGCCAACACCAGTTACATGGTGCGGGGTTTCAAGCTCTGAGAGGAAATTGGAGAAGCCAGAGGAAGCCCATGCAGAACAGGGAGGGAATATACCAACTCCACACAGGAAGGCACCCGAGCTGGGAATTGAACCCAGGCCTTTCTTGCTACGAGGCACAGGTGTTTCCACTGCGCTGCCACCACTCCGCTGCCCCCATAATAGCCTTGCTGAACAGGGCGATTTGATTATCACCCCTGCACAAATCAAGTAACATTTCACCGGCGTTGGACAACCTTCGGCCCGTGACTTCATTTCAAGCGGCTCATAGCCACACGAGGGAGGAAACCGGAGAGTCCGGGATGAAATCCACGCAGACCAGGGGGAGAGAGAGAGAACACACAGACGCCACAGAGAGAGAGGGAATTACACTCGCTTCCCTTGAGCTGTGGGCAGGGGAGAGGAAGAGACAGGGGAAGGGGGTCCATGGCGAGGAGACGCACGCTCACGTAGCGCGGGGGGTGGGGGGTGGTGACGGGGGGCCGTGGCGTGGCTGCATCGGGAACCGGGTCGGCACGGCCTGGCGGCCTGGCGGCCCTGGGGACGCTAGGCCGTCGCGTACCTTCTCGCCGCGGTCCTTGGTCACCTGCCGCCGATCGTTCATGTCACACTTGTTGCCCAGAACCATCTTCTGGACGTCCGCCGAGGCATGCTGGGAGAGAGAGCGAGAGAGAGCGTGTGAGTGAGAGAAAGTGAGTGAGCGTGAGAGAGAACGAGAGACAGAAGAAGTGCAGTGAGACAGATTTTTTTTCAAACATGCCAGAAATTCCGGCGCTCGCCAAGTGAACGCGGCCGGCTCCAGCAGCAGCTACACAAGCACCAACAGAAGCAGCAACAGCAGCAGTAGCAGCAGTAGTAACAGCAGCATTAGTGCTAACAACAGCAGTAGTAAAAGCAGCAGTAGCAGCAATAGTCGTAGCAGCAGCAGTCATAGCAGCAGTAGCAGCAGCCGCAGTAACAACAGCAGCAGGAATTAGAAGCGAACCTCCTCGATGTTTCTGATCCAGTTCTTGATGTTCTCGAACGACTTCTCGCTGGTGATGTCGTACACCAGCATGATCCCCTGGCGGGACGACACGGCGCACATGCAGGCACAGCCGGGGCGCCAAACACACGGCGGCGACGCACACGAGGAAGAACAATCAGACACGTGCATGGATTCCATGACGCTCGCTCTCCAGCGCATGTGCGTCCTTGGAAGAATTTCAGAAGCGATAACGACGACGGTTGTGCTCTCACACCAGGCTCGCTGGAAGAAGCACGCCGCCCCCCCCTGCCCCCCGTAGGCCGCGATGAAACCACGGGGCTCGTGTTGCGGCTCCGCCCCGGAGAGAGTGCGCTTCAGCCGGCAGGGCCAGGCTGCCGAGGCGGGGTCTTTTAGCGTCGGTTTGTGCGTCTCCGGGGGTTTGGGCAACGCTCTGATCAACTTGGCCGGTTTTCAGTAGGTTAGAGACGAACGGACGGGGGCCGGTGCTTTGACTCTAATCGACCGGAGCTGGGCAAGCGTTGGGACCCCGGCGACGCGCACCAGCAGGCCGCCCTGGTTATTACTGCGGTGCATATTTTACCCTAACGACACTAATGCGCGGTCTGCTTCACGGTGAACAATAACGATCCTGTGGCATCATTCTATAAACGAGTAGGAGGCCATCGTGTGCTGGCGATGCGGTACCGGTACAAATCTAAAATATTGAAAAATTACCATGTGAATTACTCAATTGCCATTACACACAGCCGCAATCATTGCCCCCATACTGTGAAACAACACAGCACCTTCCTGCGTGATCATCGCCCCAGGCAGAGAACGATAGCACCGATATAAAGCGCTCTCAATTATTATTACGAATTAACCAGGAGATTAAATTAAAACACATTGAGACTTGAAACGTCGTCTCCATTGCAAGGGCAACCTGGGTGCTTAAAGCATGAAACAAGTAAGTAAACACACACGCGCTCACACACACGTACACAGGAACAGGCATACACACGTACACACGCACACACACACGTACACACGTACACACGCACACACGTATACACACACCATTGCTCCCCTGTAGTACGCCGTCGTGATGGTACGAAACCTCTCCTGCCCCGCGGTGTCCCTGCAAGAGATTGACCACAGTTACAAAGACCCCTCGTATAGCCTGAACAGACTGTCAGAGCCAGTGCTGTTAAGCAAGTGCCTATGAAGGCCGACCATGCACACGAGGGGGTGGGTGGCCAGCACCACACCCGGAGTAGTTACACTCACCGACACACAGACACACGGTCACACACACTCATAGACACAAATAAAAAGATCCCCCATATAGCCTGCACAGACTGTTGCGACACGTGATGTAACGACCACCTATAAAGGCCAGAACGGCACATAAGAGGTAGGTGTGTAGGTGTGGCAAAAGCCACACCCAGCTGCCTTTGTTTCCCCAGTGCTCATGTTTACACAACAGACCAGGTACTCACCTCTAGAGTGAGTCTAAGAGCGAGGTGAGCAAGGTAAAGGTGCAGCCCCGCAGTTGCCTCCTCACGCCACTGCTGGCGGAAGGGCCTACAACACTGGAGCAGTGGTACTTGGCCTACTCTTCCATGTTTACCAGGTGTGCTGGAAGAGGCGTACCCACACTTTACCCCATCACACAGGAATTACTGGTTGACTGCGCCCGCCACCCATTTACACTGCTGAACTGGACACCTGTGAAAAAAAATAGCTTTATAGCTCATCCGATTCCTCCAATACATACAAATAAATACACGTGTTCTGATTCTGCTGGGCGGACAGAGGAGGTGTGGCGCGAGTTAAGAAACTCGCCCCCAATGTTTCAACTGCCGCGTTGCCGGGAGATGGAATCGAAACGGCGGCCTCTGGATCGCAAGTCCAGTGCGCTGCTGACCGCTTACACCACCGTGGCGTCTCCAATCGCATTTAAAGAAATGCAATCTGGTAACTGCCATGTCGAGCAGTGAGGTACCATTGTAGATTGTTTACTTTGTCTTATTTACTCCGCAGAATGTACGGCCAGAGGGCACCCATGTGACGACCCTTTGGCCCCGAGTGCCAGGAGAATTGATGACATTTGCACACAGTGACTCACACACTATGCCCAGTTAAGATATCTTCTCTGTTTGCTGGAGGAAGACAACAGTCGCTCTGTCTACTTCTGCCAGGAGGAGTTAACCAGTTGTGAGTGATGTTGCACAGTCACTGGGCCAGACAATACTTGGCACTGTGTGTATTTATATTATTATTGTGCAGTGTGATTCATAACAATTGTGATTCATTACGTTTGTGGGGAGCGTTGGAGCAGTGGCTCCCGCGCCACGCGATGATCCCCGGCGACCCGAGTTCTATTCCCGCTCACAGCCTCAACACCGGTGACGAATATCTGAACCGGTCACGGGCTTCCCCTAGGTTGACTCAGCCTTGAAATGCATCGGCCATCTTCAGGAAACTGCAGGAAGTCAGAATGACAGTGTCACCTGATCCGGCTTCTTCACCAGGTGCCCATGGATTAATTGGGCAGTGACTTGGCCCAGCGGCAGCGCCTTGTGCGACTGGTTACAGAGGTTCGCGGTTCAAGTCCAGAAGGCAGCCCTGGTTAATATTGCGGATGCATCGTCGATAAAACACTACGGCCCAAATTTTCCCAATATGGAAATTCAGCCACAAAACACTCAATTGGGAAATGCACAGCAATATCGCCCCTACTGTTAAACGACCGCAGACCGTGTCTGCGAAACGCTGCGGCACCTTCCTTGGCGACGATCGCCCCGCGCTACGAGGACGGCAGCGCGCGTACCAAATGGTGCCAATGACGTGATTTGACGGCACTGAATGACAGTAGAAGCAGCAGCAGCAGCAGTAACAAGCGGGTAAGCAGATGAGCGCAAGATCGTTACCATATCTGCAGCTTGATCTTTTTTCCGTCGAGGTCTATTGTGCGGATTTTGAAATCAATTCCTGGTGGACACAAAACAGAGCGCGCGCGCCTCGTTAGACAGCGGACAACGATGGTGTGGTGGGTAGCGCGGCGCCCTCCTGTACGCGCCGCCACGGCGTCTCGGAGCGCGCTGCACGTGCACGATCGGCGACTTACCGCCGCATCCCATCTCACTCGCATTCAATAGGGGGGCAACAACCCCCCGCGGCAGCTGTTCCTGTGTGGCCCAAGGTGACTCGGCGCCTTGCCTGCAAGCAGGAATTAGTCGGCCAGTTGGGGGCGATGATCGGTGATGTGTGTGTGTGATCCCCATTCAGTAATTAGTGGTCAATTTCCACAATTTAGACCCTGACGCCAGCGCGATGGCTCGCTCTTGCGAATGACGACACGGGCCCTTTAACGTCCACCGTGATGCAGACAGCCCGTCTTAGTATTATTCTTGTAACGGTTGTTAAACACCGCAGGAATAACCAGGGCGGCCGCTGGGTTTGAACCGCGAACCTCTGCGACAAGCGGAGAACGCGTTCCCCCGCTGCGTCGCCGCCGTGCCGGGCACGGGGAAACTGGGAGCACGGCAGACAAAGGAGCGATGGGACGCAGCCTGATGCGACCAGTGAAGTGGTCAGAGTACAAACCGCCAAGTGAGTCAATGGGGGAACCCCCACAATGCACACTCAGCACACACACACACACGGACATTCCCACTGACACACAACAAATATAGCTTTTACGTGACTTTTGGGGCAAGTCTTGTTTGCGAGCACGTATGAAGGCCGGCACACGAGACGAGGGGGGTGGGTGGCCAGTATCACACCCGGCCGCCTTTGTCTCCCCAGTGGTGATGTTTTCACATCGCACCATGTACTCGGTTGAGGCTGAGTCGACCTAGGGGAGGCACAGGACCGGTTCAGATAACTGTCACCGGTGTTGGCCGTGAGTGGGAACTGAACTCGAGTCATTAGGTTCGTCGTGTAGTGCGCTAACCGCTGCACTTATGCTCCCCCTGGTGACGCGCACACACACACACGCGCACACACAAAGACCAAAATCCCCCCTTATAGCTTTAACAGACTGTTGGGGCAACCGCTGTATGCGAGCATCTAATTCAGATCGTGATGAGGGTGCCGAGGCCAACGTCACTGGAATGACGCACTCCCAGAGGGCCGTGTGGTTGACGAAATGCATAACAGCGACTTTTTTTTGTTACGACTGATACGTGAAGCCGGTGAATTGTCTCGCTTATTTAATTCGACGACCACGACCATGAATTCAGCTCGGGCGCAGGTGCTGGGTGAATGATTGACGTGGCGGGGTTGCGATCAGTGGACCGAGCATGGCTGGGGATAAATGCCAGATAATAGCCGGTTCAACCTTCGGATGGAACGCGTTGTCATGTCGCTCTCCTTGCGCGTAGCTCACCGCTGAGTGACTTCACCAGCGGTGGATGCGAGGGTGGGCTCCTCGATACTGGACCTTGGACTCGCAGAAACACGCGCACACTAGCCCTGCCACCATTTGGGTGTGGCGGGAAGGCGGCGCAGCGGTGACACCTCGTGCCGCGCAGAAAGAAGGGCCTGGGTTCGACTCGCATCTCGGGCGTCTCTCAGCGTGGAGTTTGTATCTTCCCCTGTTCTGCGTGGGTTTCCTCAGAGTTGCCCGGTTTTCTCCCATAGATAAAACAAATATATACATGCATTGTAGCCGACATTGGCCAAACTACATCCCAATGTTCTTCTTGGTTCTTTCGGTAAAGTCACGTAGAAGGGAAATAATAAAA
>CM025614.2:784171-829725 GCA_014621495.2 Entosphenus tridentatus
CCGCGAGGTATTGCTTCTCGTAGTTACCGTTCGACGCGGTCCCCCGTTGCCACAGCAGCCGCGGGGTATTGCTTCTCGTAGTTACCGTTCGACGCGGTGCCCTGTTGCCACGGCAGCGGGAGGACTGCTGCACGTTGCGCTGGAGATGCTGGCGCGTCGCCATGGCGACGTGATGAGCATCGCCACGGTCGCGGGCCGCCCGCCCGTCGTGGTGTTGAGCGGCGCCACCGCCGTGAGGGAGGCGCTGGGCCACCACCCCGAGGCCCTCGCCGGCCGCCCGGACCTGCCCCTCGTCCGCCTCGTCACCCGGCGCAAGGGTGAGGAGAGGCTCCCCCCCCCCCCCCCCAGTGGCAGCTGCCCCCCGTGCAGCAAGAGCGTGCATAGCGCAGGCGTGCGCGTGGGTGTATCGATACTTGGACTCGCACAGAGACCATCGATAGAGCCACTGAGAGCCAGAGGCTCGCGGGGATGCGTCGATTTAGCCGTACGCCGATTGCTTAACGGTGAATCAGGAGACACGTGTGCAGAATGTGATTCTCGTCAGGCCCCAATGCTGTGAACAGGTGCAGTCTCCAGCTCTTAGCGGCGTCCACTCTGTCTCTCTGGCCTCCCTATGAAGAAGGGGTATTGCCCGAAACGTCACCTATTTATATTTCCTTGTAAGGCCACGCACACGGTGTAGTTGAGTAGTGATTGTGTGAGTAAATGCGGAATGAGTGAGTGACTTGGTGGGGAGTGACAGTGTCGTGGTGAGCACGCTGCGCGAATAACCCGAGACAAGTGATGATGATGATGTCAGAACCAGTCCTGGGCCTCCCCTAGGTCGGCATCGCCATCGTGGCGTAAGAATGGTGGACGATCGAGAGTAGAGGCGCAGTGGCGGCACAGGCGGCAGATTATGGCGATTGTGAAGCCTTTGTGATGGGAGTGTTGTTAGGCGAGTGGTTGTTGGTCATGTTGTGGTGGTGGTGGCGGCCCTCTCTCGCCGAATCGCCCCACACCATAGGCATCGTGTTCGCTCCCCTGGGGGCCACGTGGCAGCGTCACCGCCGCTTCTCTCACGCGGCGCTGCGCCGATTCGGAGCCGGACTCGCGACCGCAACTGCAACCGCAACAACGGGATCCAGATCCGAATCTTGCTCCATCCCCTCCCCCGGCCCCACCTCCCCCTGGCTGCTGGAGACACGTGTGGAGCGGGAGGTTTCGAGTCTGCTCCGCACGCTTGCGTCGCGTTCGGGGGGGGGGGCGCCCGCCCCCTTCTCCCCGGCGCCGCTCATACACGGCGCCGTCGCCAACGTCATCTGCGGCCTCTGCTTCTCCCGCCACTACCACCACGACGGCGGCGGCGGCAAGGACGACGATGAAGGCTGCGCCGGATTCCGCCGTGCCCTGCGGTTGATGGTGCGCGGCATGGAGCTGGCGTCCAACAGCCCGGCCATGCTGATCAACGTCGTGCCGGCGCTCCGCTTTCTGCCGTGCGGTCCGTTCCGGGAGCTCTTCTCCACCGTGGACGAGGTGTCCCGCTTCCTCAAGGTCCGGAGAGCCCCGCCGAGTCTCGCGACGGTCTTGTCAGGGGGGTCCTGCCACTGCCGCTGCGTGGTCTAGCCTGGGGCACCTCCAGTGGCAGCTGTCTCTGCGCATTAGTCTGCCAGTAAAGGGGGGAGGGTGGCGATGATTGCTGTGCGGTCCAGCCTCGGGGCACTCACCCACACTTGCTTACCCACATACTCACCCACCCACTAACCCAATAGAAGACACCTAGCAATTATAGGAAACCCTTTTTGGCCAAGCGAAGACACAAACCATGTGCTGAAACTATTCGCCTCACCCACTATAAACCACGCACACGGCCATTGTGAAACCACCCACTGACACGGCCATTGTGAACCCCCGCCTCTCCAAGGGGATAATCCGTGAGCACGAGGAGACCCTGGATCCCGCAAACCCCCGCGACTTCATCGACGCCTTCCTCGTCGAGTCCCGCGGAGGCCACGACGACGATGAGGAGGGAGGAGGGGAGGAGGCCCCGGGAGGGACCCGGGGAGTGCTGGATGCCGATGACCTCTTCTACATCGTCGCCGACCTCTTCATTGCCGGGACCGACACGACGGCCAACACCCTGCTGTGGTGCCTCCTCCTCATGTGCACCTACCCGGCCGTGCAGGGTGAGCGGGCGGGCGAGCGGACAGGCGAGCGGATGAACGAGTGGGCGGGTGAACGAGTGGGTGGTTGAATGAGTCGGCAAATGCGCAGGCGGGTGGGTGAATGAGTGGGTGTGTGTGAGGAGTTAGACGCTTCTGCTGAAACTGGAGTGTGCTACTAATAGGTGGGGCCTTACCATCAGCCCCACCAAAACGAAGCACCTGCTTGGGTATTTTGTACTATCGGACACTCCACCCCCACAACTCCCAATCGGTGATGGGGCAGTTGGAGAGTTTCCCATACCTTGGCAGTGTGCTCATGACCAGCTCCGGTTTGGCAGCGGAGGTCTCACTCCGAATCAGTCGAGTGGCATTATCTTTTCATCGGTTGCGTAACGCTGTGTGGAAGCTGCCTGGTCTGTCGCTCTGCACGAAGCTTCAGGTCTTTTCGGCCACAGTCATTCCCTCCCTCCTCTACGCTTGCGAAACATGGACCCCCCTAATGGAGCATCTTCGCCGGTTATAAACATTTAGGCTGGCCTGCCTACAATCCATCCTGGGTTTAACCAGGCTGGATTGTGTGAGGAGCTCACAAATCCTTGAAAGATCTGGGCAAAGTCCCATTGGTGAGCTCCTCCAGCAGGCAAGGCTGCGTTGGCTGGGTCATGTAGCCAGCATGCCCAGCCACCGCATGCCTAAACAGCTTTTGTTCGGCCGGATCGAGGGGGCTAAACGGGCGCAGCACGGGCGAGAGAAGAGATGGAGTGATGTGGTACAGGAGGACGTGGAGCTGAGTGGATTTGCCGATGACTGGTACCAGCGGTGTCAAGATCGGCCTCTGTGGAGGAGGCTCATGAAGGACGCTACTGGGCAGTTGGAGGCAGTCGCCCTCCAACAACAACGGAGGGCGGAGGAGCGACGCTCACAACAACAAGCGGAGCGCCGGGTGGCTAAAGCACAGCAAGTTGGCACAGTAGGGGGCACAGGTGGTGCATCAGCCAGTCATCTCAGTCAGTCGACCCGTGGCACCTGGGTCTGCCCCGCGACCTCCTGCCAGCGGGCGTTCGACACTTCACGTGGCCTCAAGGTGCACATGGCCTGGCACAAGCGTCGTGGTGACGTCACCGCCACTTAGTGGCGAATGACGGTTGTTGTTGTGTGAGTAGGCGGGTGAATGAAAGGTTGAGTGGATGAATAAGTGGGTGAATGAGAGCGAGCGCATTGGTTGGTGAACGAATGGGTGAGTGGATGGCCGAGTGAGTGGTTGGCCGAGTGAAGGGGTGGGTGAGTGAAGGGGTGGGTGAGTGAAGGGGTGGGTGAGTGAAGGGGTGAGTGTGCTGGCGAGGGAGCGTCTCCGTGTCCCCACGTCTCAGCGCGCGTGCAGGCCGAGCTGGACGTGGTGGTCGGCCGTGGGCGCCGCGTGTCTCTGAGCGATCGCCCGCGCCTCCCGCTCACCGTCGCCACCATCATGGAAGTGCAGAGGCTGAGTTCCGTGGTGCCGCTCGCCATCCCCCACTCGGCCACCCGCTCCGTGCGTACGTATACACACACAAGTGTGCAGGTGCCTGTACGCTGTGTATGTGTTTAGGTGTCTGCGTATTGCAAAGTGGGGAGCGGTAGTGCAGTGATTAGCGCTGCACTGTGCTGCCAACCCAGCAAAGACTCGCATTTGATTCCTGCTCACAACCAATAACTGATAATATTTTCACCGGTCCTGGGTTTCCCCTAAGTCAACTCAGCCTCAAATGAGTACTTTGTGCGATGTGTATAAAACATCAGCAGTGGGGAGACAAAAGTGGCTGGGCGAGCGTGGTGGAGCTGGCCGTGCCACCCCTACTCATGGGTGGCCTCCAAGGTGCTCCTTAACCGCACTTGCCCCAACAAGGCTGCATGGGGGATCCTGGTGCGGGGAGTGGAAGCGCAGTGGTTACCACACTGCGCTAAATACCCGGCAAACACCCGAGTTCGATTTTCGCTCACGGCCACCAACACCAGTGACGATTATTTTAACCAGTTCTGGGCCTCCCCTCGGTCGACTTAGCCTAAAAAAATCAGTTCCTGGTGCGGCGTGTGCAAAACACCAGCACTGGGGAGATGAAGGTGGCCCGGCCGGCATAGTCGTGTTGGCCATATCACCCTCTCGTGCGCCGTACCGGCCTTCGGAGGTCCTGCTACTCGCTAACGGAACTTGCCCCAACGGTACTGCGTGGACTACACGGGGGAACTTTGTCTGTGCGCAGAGCTTCGGGGGTTCACTGTACCCCAGGGCAGCATGGTGCTGCTGAACCTGTGGGCGTGCCACGTGGACCCCCGCGTCTGGGCCCGGCCACTCCTCTTCGACCCCGAGAGGTTCCTCGACCCCCACGGCCGCCTGCGCAGGAGGGACGCCTTCATGCCCTTCGGCATCGGTGGGTGCACCTAGCTTGGCACCGGGCAGTGTGGGTGACCCTCGGTATGGTGTAGCTAGCGTGGCACGTCAGTCCGAGTGAATAAGTGTGTGAGGGTATATATGTGTGTGTGTGTGGAGTTTGTCTGTATCCTCTCTGTTCTGCGGAGTGTATGTGCGGAGTTTGCATGTTCTCCCGCGGTTCTGCGTGGGTTTCCTCCGTGAAAGTCCGTCACCCTGGCCGAATGACCTTCTCGTGTTTTGGTGTCTTCTTCAAGCGACCTCATGGAGAGATGCGCGACGGCTGTGCCCCCCTCCCCTTCCCCGTGTCTGTGCTGCGTCTCTGCGCGTGTGCAGGTCGCCGTTCCTGTCTGGGCGAATCTCTCGCTCGCGTCGAACTCTTCCTCTTCTTCTCCGCACTCATGCAAGAGTTCACCTTCACCAGCTCCGCCCCCCACAGCCCCGACTCCACCCCACGAAGCCCTGTCCTCCAGGGCACCTTCGGGTTGACCTACGCCCCTCCACCTTTCACCCTCACCGCCGTTGCCAGGGCGGTTGGGGGAGCGGCCACGTGACCGCGAGAGAACTGGACCATACTTCACGGCTAGCGGTCACCGCTTCCTTCTGCCCCAATTCATCAATTAATTGCCTCCTTTCAAGCAATACAATTTTTTGTATGGGCGGCTTATTAATTATATATTTTTGTGTAGCTCAAAAACGACGTGGAGTCCCTAAACTGTGGAATCGGCTCGCACAAAACGCAGGCGCCGCGTGTCTCAGGCGCCATTGACGTACTTCTCGACCGTGAGTTAAACGAAGTTGTTGATAAAACCGTTGTTTTTAAAAAAACTTGTTTTAAGGAGTACAATTCTCCCTACTACTGTGAGTCTCGTTCGTAGACGCAGAAGCATAGGAGAGAAACTCGGTGGAGGTTTTGCAAAACGTGCTGCTGCTGCTGCTTCAGCTGCTGCCATTGCCGTGTATGCCGAGTCCTGTTACTCCACACTTCCCGCCGAGCCGGGAAGGGTGAAGGAGCCGGGCTGAGTGGAGAACGGAGGCTGTGGCGGCAGTGCAGACGCCACCCCACCAGATGCACCCAGCTGGTAGACTAACACTGTGGTGAACCCATGGACGCAGCTGCTGGTGCTGCTGGGTGCTGCTGGGTGGTGAGAGTTCGGGGGGGGGGGGGGGGGGGGGGGAAAACCCCCCCCCCCCCCATTGTTTAAACAATTGCCGCACCGGGAGATCGAAGTCGAACAGTGACTTCTGGGATCGAAGTTCAGTGGCGTGCTGCTGACCACTACACCCCCACCGTGGCAGCTCGCAAGCCGTCCCCCTCGTTATCTATGGGCTAATTATGGCGGGTTGTTGTTGCTGCTGCTACGGACACTTCCATACGTGCGGCAAACCCGGTTTTGTTGAGTGTGTACTTTGCTGAACTTCTTTGGCATCGTACGCAGCCAACCATGCGAATCGGAGGTGCGGCGAAGGGCCACAATGCGGGAGACACAAACGGCAAAACATAAAACCGGTTTCAACAACCATGAACGATCCGTGATCGGTGGTGGCAGCGGATTTTAATCCATGTGGCAATCTAGAGCGATATCGAAGACTCGCTGACCACAAAACAATGTCGGTTTCCATCGACCAACCGGCGAGCGAGAACGAATTTGACAATTGGTGGTTAACACGTTCGTTATTCACACATTTTTCAGAAACGTGTTGGGTCAGGCAAGGGTGGGGGTGGGGGGTGGGGATACTCGTTTGCGACAAAAGTCAACAAGGCTGGGTACAGTAGCTAACCAAGGGTTGATAAACCACTGCTCTAGGGCATGGGTCGGGAACCTTCGGCTCCAGAGCCGCATGCATCCGATTTTAAATGTATTCCAAATCAGAGCACCAGTCATCAAATAGGCACCTCCAGTCAGCACGGTTGGCTTCGTACGGTGTGAAAGACGTTCAACATGCAACTTGACAATTGGTCTGAAGACTACTTGATACTTGTGACTTTACTGAAAGACTCAAAGAATACTTGATACTGTTTATGCATATGAAAATAAAAATAAAAACATTAATCGATGGCTGAATACAGAATTTAAGTTTGCAAGGCTCTCGCGTAATGTCCGTGATGCAGTCATGTTTAGCCTGTTGATGGTCGGCGATGCGGCAATCGACTCATCTCGACGAGCTGTGCACGATGCACCACCACGGTGCGTACGAGCGTTCAGGGTTTCAGCGCAATCATCCTCGGAGTAGCACCGATTTTGGATTGATTGGTACCCCAGTCGCAGAGTTAAGTACAACCTTGGAAAAAAGTGTCCCAGAAATAACATCTTTAATTGCCTCAGCAATTTTGTATTATTTGATACCCTGGGGTACTGCCATAACGATAATTTGACGTTCATGAAAAGGCAAAAAAACGCAATAAAGCCGATCAGCTTTCAGTGTTTGCAAGAGCCCTTTGCATGTCCGTGGCTTCATTAGATTTTTCACCTGCTAGCCAGTTTCACTTCGATCAGAAGCTCATCATTGCAACACGGTTACAAACACCCCAAACATCGCCCGCTTGCCTGCCAGATAGCAAGCAGCTGGTTTTCGCCACTCATTGGCGATCGTCGCCGGCGACGTACACCGGCACGTGGCTCGGCGGCAGCGTCTCGCGGCCCCGCACGAGGTCGGCCACTCTCTCCGCCACCATGATGGTGGGCGCGTTGGTGTTGCCGCTGGGCACGCTCGGGAACACCGACGCGTCGACCACCCGCAGGCCGCTCACCCCTCGCACGCGAGCGAACTCGTCCACCACGGCGGCGGCATCATCCCGCCCGCCCATGCGGCACGTCCCGCAAGGGTGGTAGGTCGTCTCGGCTTGGGTGCGAACCCACGCATCCACCTCCGCCGCCGTCTTCACCCCAGGTCCCGGCGCGACCTCTCCACTGCGGTAGGGTTCCAAGGCGCGCTGCGAAACGACGTCTCGGGCGACTTCCACGCAGCGCCGCATCTCCCACACGTCTCTGTCTGTGGTTCACGTGGGCGGTATCAGCAGCAGCACCACTTCATCAACCGATTTAGGATGAATGTTGAACTTATTTTGCACCGTACGTAGCCAACCGTACCAATTGGAGGTGCACCGGGGGGGAAGGATAACTAAACACAAAAATTAGTTATAAAATAAATTTGTTTTTCATTTAGATTTTCAATCTAGATTTAGGGCACAATTCCTGAGGGTTCAACACCAATGTCGGATCATCCAGCGGCAGCGTGGTGGAAACACCCACATTCACTATTTTTTGCCCTTCGCAAATGGGCTGCCATGCCTCCCTCACCTGTGCTCAGGTAGTTGGGCTGGATCAGCGGCGCATCCAGGGGATTGGTGGACTTCAGCTCCACCCACCCGCGGCTCTGCGGCCGCAATGCACACACGCTGACCTGGTGACGATAACGGAGGATGCAAGTTAAGTTTTCGTTGAGTCTCAAGATGTATTTTCAATCATTATTTAACGTATTTTTATAATTTTACCAGGTAAGGCTCATTCCTATTCAGGCAAGGCTCACTGAGCTATACAGCTCTTTTCAGAAGTGACCTGGCCACAATTGCTAGCTCAACGAAGTGGCTTATCAAGCAGAAATGTATTACAGCCAAATACTATAAACAAAGCTGATTTTAAATGTGGAGAGAAAAACTGGAGGACCCCGAGAAAACTCCACAAAACCACGGGATGGAACCCACGACCTCCTGCATACTAGGCGAGGTAGTTCACATCTCCTAGCCACCGTGATGTTGAGAGAGAGACGCAAACTCCAAATATTCAGCACGCATCTTCAGGGTTGGAATCGAATTCGCCAACGTGGTGCCCCTAGGATCCGACCTGCCACGTGTTCGGGAAGCTCACGTTGAGGTGGCAGTGCTCAGGGGAGGCAACGCAAAGTGTTGGCTTGGGCCCTGGTGGAAAGAATAAACCGCCGCCCACCCCCCCAGTCCAATTTGCCCGCTCATTGTAGCTATGCTGTGGAGGGGAGCTGACAGCAGCCATTTGCATCAGTTAAATTCATGATACAGGGCTCCACCGTGGTAACATGGAGATTCTACAGCACCTGGAAGGCCTCCATGGTGGAGTTTTCTCGGAAGTGGTCGATGACTTCGCCCGGTATGAAGTGGAACTGGAGGTCCGGGTGTCGAACCCCTGGCTCTGAGCGAACGAAACCGCCCGTGTCGATATGGGCGGTGACTGCTGGACCTGGACATGGGGACACAGAGACACACGGGGACGTGAGGACACGGGAGATGCAGAGACACGAGGACATTTGGGGACACGGATGCGGAGACACACAGGGGCACGGAGACACGAGAAGACAGGCGAGGGGACACGGCGACAGACCAAGACGGAAGGGTGCAGGCACACGGGGAAAGAAGTACACAAAGGACAAATCATCATTCCCATCATCCAAGGACATGGGGACAGACTGGACATAGCGACATAATGAGATATGCACAGGTACATGGGTATGCAGGGACATGGAAATGTGACGATAAAGGGACAGTACATTAGCACACATATACTGTAAGTCTACCATCACCCCAACTGCGAGGAAGGAGCCATCTGAGGATCCAATCAAAACCATCACCCTGCCATACCAAGAAGATTTCCAAAATCATGAACACAAGATCCAGGTCCGATTTAACACAGTACATAAAATTTGTGATCTGATCCCATCTGTGAAGCACAAGATTACTGACATGCAATATCCCGGCGTCTACAAACTAAGCTGTATCTGCGGCAGCAGTTACATTGGGGAAACTAAATGACATGTCTCGGACCGTGTTCGTGAGCACAAGGCAGATTTGAAACACGGTAGGACCAATACTTCTGCCGTGGCCGATCATTATTGTAATGCATCTGTCTCACACGAAATTGATTTCTCAAAGACGATGGTACTTTGCAAGCCTACTGGCTATTAACAAAGATTCGTTCATGAAGCCATCCATATACACAGACACAGACACAATTTCAACCGAGAGGAAGGTTATAGACTCGGCAATCATTGGAAAGATATCATCAACCACTTTGTCAATCAACCTCCACCGTCAGCAGTGTGGTGTGTGGAGCAGGGTGCAGGGATTTCTTGGCGGCCCTTTGCCGCATCGGCATTGCTGCCGCATCGGCATTGCTGCCGCATCGGCATTGCTGCCGCATTGGTATTGCTGCCCCGCCCATGCTACTGGTACTGCTAATACACTTGGGCTAGGGCCCATCTCCAAATCTTTATAAACAGTTTGCCTTTAGAGGCTGACCCCTTTTCCTGATGACGATCGCTTGTGTTGCGATCGAAACGTCGTGATATTTATATTCACTTTTTTATTTTTATTTTTTTCTATCTCCGTACGGAGACGTTGAAGACGGTTTGGGATTGGATCGGGAACCGGCGGAGGGATCCGAGTGTTTCGCTGACGAGGCCTCGGGTGCGGTTGAGGTGCCTGGCGGCGGCATTTGGGATCGTCCGGAGCGTGGAGGCGAGGGATTTCGTGAGATAAGAGAAAAATCAGTCGATGTGCGGCATTTTGGGAGATGTGGGCATTCGGCGGAAGTGGGATTTGGAGAGGTCGTGGAGACGCATCTGTCGTCCTATTTTTTCTCCTTTCGCGTGCGGCTGCTGACGTAGACTCAGAGCAGCAGCTACAATTTTGCATTCAGGTGGTCAAGCCCAGACAACAACCGGGTCAGCAGGAGCAGCCGAGAGTGTCATCACCGCGTCGTCTCCTTCGTATTCGCGGATCGGGGCATTGCGTCGTGACACGTTGTACTACGGTCTGTCCTGGACGAGCGCAGTCGCACGCTTTCTTCCTTATGAACCGCGTTGCGGGCAAGTGTCCACCCTCCTCACCTGTAGACGTCAGCATCCACGCCAGCGCCGTGCGGATCATGTTGTGTGGCTTCTGGGCGGTGTAAGCCGTCAGGGGCTGCGCGCACCTCTGCTTAATGTTCATACTCAGGTGGTCCTGCAGGTTGCGACCCACACCTATACGCCCGCCGGGGTGGTGGGGGGAGGAATGAGAGGAAAATCATTATCCCATCCAATTTAAGCAGTGCTTGAGCCTGGATAAATACTTGGATGGGCAACCACCGTACATAAAACGGGCCTACTGCATGGCTACGTAACGAAGAAAAAAACGTATCGTTGTACTGTACTTCTATACTCCCACAGCTATGCTCCCTGCTTTCACTAACCTGCACTGACCAGTGTGGTGAAACATGGTCAAATAAAATCCGCCTGGTGTGGGGGATGTCCTCACCAAGCAACGGACTGACCTCATCGCTAGGTCAAGATAATTTTGTTTAACCGGGTTAGAACCCATAGGACCCCTCGATCCTATGGGTTCTCATTCGATATTCGGAAGCCATTGGACCTATGCACTTTACTTATATATTGAAAACTAATTTCTTTAGAGCTGATTTTGTATTTGGTTTGTTGTCCTTCCCCCCGCACCTCCGATTAGCACCGTTGACTTCGTACGGTGCGAAATAAGTTAAACATACATACATCTTGCAAGAGTTACCCGGGTCACCAAAACGACAAAATCAATCGCGTTAAAACAAAGTAGAACAATCGAGTGAATAGAAACCTGGACGAACACAAGAACCTGATTGTGGAATAAAGCGAAAAGGGTGCGCCGACAAAAATCAAGGCGAACCCACCAGGGCTGTTTACCAGCACCGGGATCCCCACTTGCTTGAGGTGCTTCTCCAGTCCAATCCCCGACAGCAAGAGCAGCTGGGGAGAGTTGATGGCGCCACCGCAGAGGATCACCTCCCGCTCGGCAAATACCTGGCAGCAGCAACGTGGGGCGGCATGGGGCGGCGGCAGCGGCAGTCACGAAAGGAGCCTTCGTCTGGCTCGATGAGCACGAGCCAGCCCTGCCCGCCCCCCCCCCGCCTGCTCCCACGACAACCCCGCGGGACCTCACCTGCTCCTTGACCCCGCCTCGTAGCACCTCGACCCCCACGGCTCGCTCGCCCCGGAAGAGGACGCGGGTGGCCACGGCGCCGTCTCGCACCTCCAGGTTGGGGCGCGACAGTGCGGGGTGCAGGTACGCGCACGCCGAGCTCCAGCGTTTGCCTGGCGGTGCACACAGGTGTGCACAGGTGTGCACAGGTGTGCACAGGTGTGCACAGGTGTGCACATTTACAATGTTGTGGGTTTACTCTCCAACACACCGGTGTGCTATACTAGTAACGAATTGGCACGCTTTGTTTCCAAACTTTACTAATTGGCTATGGTGGAGGGTTAAATGACACATTTATATTTACGCAATATAACCCGAAAAAACCTCGATTATGAAACCATTTCAGATGTTGTGACACTCATCATAATATTACTTTAGAATTATCGATGTGAAACGAATGACACAGGATGGCTGAAACGTTGAGCCAAAGATAAATATGAGCAAAGTCCCATTCATACAAAGTTCACTGGACAAAATACTATTTTCGTTGGAGTGTTTGCACTACGAAGGATGGTGGCCGACAGATAAGACTGGGCACAGATTGACAGTCAAGAGAGCGGGCCTTACAGCGTGAGGCCCCCTTACAGCGCGAGGCCCTCTCTCTTGACTTACTGGGGCAGATGCTACCATCACCGTGATGTTATCATCGGTGTCATCAGTAGAATAACGTGGTTGGCGTGGGTCCTGGTGCAAGGATATAGCGGCCCGGAAATGAACAGTTGCACCTCCTACACACTCGATATCTTCATCACTGATTATCATCATCGTCATGATCATAATTACGACCACCACCTTACGATCATCACTACTGCTGCAGCCGCCGCACGCACACACGCACACACGCACCCTGATGGATGGTGAGGTCGTACCACCCGAAGCCCTCCTGCCGGAAACCATTCATGTCGTCGTTGAGCGCGTGGCCGGCCTGACTCGCCGCCTCCAGGAAGGCCATGTGCAGCGGGCCCTTGGTGGGCACGCTCGACACGCGCAGGGGGCCGTCGCCGCCGCGGTACTCGTTGGGGCCCAGGGCGTGGCTCTGTGCTCGGCGGAAGTAGGGGAGGCAGTTTGCGTACGACCACCCGCTCGCTCCGTGCTCCTGCTCCCACCTGGTGGGGGGTGGACGGGGGAGAGCTCACCAGGCAGAGTGGGCCCTATGTGTGCACGTTGAACTTCTTCCGCACCGTACGCAGCCAACCGTGCTAATCGGAGGTGCAGGGGGGGAAGGACAATAAACCAAACACACAAAGCAGCTCTAGAGAAACGAGTTGTCAGTCTAAAATCAGCGGCGCACCGCACACCGCTGGCAGGGATCGTAATTGTTTGAAAGTTCGGCGGCACCGCTGCAATCGCACCGGAGCCACCGCCGCACCTCACCCTCTCTCGGCAGAGAGAGACTCGTGCAAACAGAGAGTCGTGTCTACATTGAGCAGAGAGAGAGAGAGACGCGTGTGAATACCGTGTGGAGGAATTTCGAGCTTTACCTTCGCAGAGGCTCACGCACGCAGGGGGCTTCAGACTTCGGGAGACTTCTTTTCAAGAGGGTCCCTGGCTACTTTGGGCCTTTTGTTCTACTGCTGTATACGAGCGTTGAGGGCCACCACCAATGTACGCGCGGGTGTTATTAATTGCCGTGTTTAATTGTGATCAGCGTTGCGAGGCAGTGCGTGCTATTGCATGGTAATTGTGCTCGGTGTGAGAGGATCGTTTTCACACCGGATTGGCTCACAAGTGATGACATCACATTCATCCCTCTATTTAAGACCGAAACAAGAGAATGTCGCCTGATGAGGCTGGTTGTAATTACCGGAAAAACGTCGTATTCGAAGTGTAAATGTTGTGGTTTTACTATATTTATGCGATCTCACAAAAAAAACCCTCCATTATGGATAATACTGGTCGCGAAAGCCTACGTGTTAAACTGTGTGAGAGGTTGTTGAGTCGTGGCGTACGCCATCGATTGGTCACAGTGCCAAACAATGGCGGGAGTATGAAGGTGGGAGTTCCGTGCCTGCAAGGCGTAGAACTAAGCGTTCCCTTCCCTTGCTGCTCACGTTAACTCAGAGCGTTTGCACAACGACAGTTCCGTCCGACTCCTGCTTGAGGTAACGGCGCCACCCACCCGTCATAGTCCAGGGCGTGGCCCCGGATGTAGATCATGCCGTTCAGGGACGAGGATCCACCCCAGACGCGACCTCGGGGCCAGAGGAGCGACCTCCCGTCCAAGTGCTCCTGGGGCTCCGTGTAGTAGTGCACTGCGTACCTGGGCATACGTCACACACACGCACGCACGTGCGGCACGAGCAGCGTCAAGCGTCGACAAGAGTTTGGCAGAAGTGCACTGAGATGTGTCAGTTATAGTAGGGGTGAGCCAGTCAATAAAGTTGGGCGCGGGTGAGCAATAACAAGGACATCTGTTTAAGAAGTTGGCTTCCCTGGATTGGAATGGGGAATGCGCCACACAGTTTCAGGAGAGGCGTTGCCGATCTCGTCGTTGCTAAATTTGGTTGTGAGAATTGTTTCTCAACCTACCGGTGTGAGCCAAAGCAAATAATTGGCACGGTGTTTCATCGAACTTCATTTCACTACGAATTCGTTTTAAAGTATTTGGTCCAAGGTCAACTTTTGTGAAAACTAATGGACATTTGTGAAAAAGAACTTTATTACTCATCAGATTCCTCCAGTATAATTAAATATTTTTATTATGTTATCGGAAATATAACTTTATTGTTATTTATATTTGGAGTATTTCCTGTATATTTTGAGTTTGCATGTCTCTCTCCCTGTGGTGGCATTGATTTTTACAGGACCTCCGGTTTTCCCCTCGACATTTAGTATTTGGCTGCTATACATTTCCACGTGATAAGCCATCTTCGTTGAGCTATCATTTGTGGCCATGTCGCTTCTGAAAAAGAGGTAAATAGCTCAGTGGGCCTTACCCGGTAAAATAAGAAAAATAGTTTAGTTTACGTGTGTGCACTGTTGAAAGATATCTTGTGCAATGCGGTTGTGTTTTTGCTCTATTACATTTCGTTTGGTCGATTTCTATTTGCCTCATCACTGCACTTGTTTTTAACACTGTTGACCTGTCATTATAGTGACCAGAGGTCGCTCGTGCAAATGACACTGACCTCTCTTGCCTCTTTACGTTCTCACACCGGTTGAACAAAAAAAAACTATCTACAGGGACTCCTCTACTTACGAACGAGTTATATTCCAACTTCACTCCTGTAGATTTCAAACACATTGTACGGCATGCACACTGAACACGGGGAATGGCTTTGCAAGTTGTATAATCTCTTGTAGATGCCACCGGTTCTTCACGTTCTGCAGACGGAGATTCCACCATTGCGGTTGAATTTACGACTCTTGGTCCGAACAGGCGACTGGACATACGGACAGGTTTGTTCGTATCTATGAAAGTTCGTAAGTCGAATGTTCGGAAGTAGAGGAGATCCCTGTACTTGTAACAAATCCCCCGTACCGCCTCAGCGAGTTTCACCAGAGGCGTTGTGGGGGGGGGGGGGGGGCTCACTTGCTATTGTGGAGGGCCTTGCCCAACCCGGCGGGCATGTGGATGTGCCAGGCGAGCCGCTTGCTGCCCAGCACCGTATCCCTGGGGCCGGCCTCCAGCAGCAGCACGCGGGACGCTGCGTCCTCGGACAGGCGCCCGGCCATCACGCAGCCCGCGCTGCCGGCCCCGACCACCACGTGGGTGTAGTGGTTCCCCTCGCCGCCCGAGCCGAGGGGACCCCCGGCGGAGTGGAGGCGGCGTGCCGGGGGGGGCGCCAGGGTCCGGGGCAGCAGGGCCCCCCCGCGGACCGAGCCCCAGTGGAGACGCGAGAGGAGCAGGGGGAGCGTGGCACTGGGGAAGAGATTTCATCCGATAGAAAGTGGTGTATGTAAACTGTCCGCAGTTACTGAAAATGGCTCCTTTGCGAAAGACAAAGTTGTCCCCGACTTGAGTTACAGCGAGGGGAAAAAGTATTTGATCCCCTGCTGATTTTGTACGTTTGCCCACTGACAAAGAAATGATCAGTCTATAATTTTAATGGTAGGTTTATTTGAACAGTGAGAGACAGAATAACAACAACAAAATCCAGAAAAACGCATGTCAAAAATGTTATAAATTGATTTGCATTTTAATGAGGGAAATAAGTATTTGACCCCCTCTCAATCAGAAAGATTTCTGGCTCCCAAGTGTCTTTTATACAGGTAATGAGCTGAGATTAGGAGCACAGAAGCAATCAATCAATCAGATTCCAAACTCTCCACCATGGCCAAGACCAAAGAGCTCTCCAAGTTATCAGGGACAAGATTGTAGACCTACACAAGGCTGGAATGGGCTACAAGACCATCGCCAAGCAGCTTGGTGAGAAGGTGACAACAGTTGGTGTGATTATTCGCAAATGGAAGAAACACAAAAGAACTGTCAATCTCCCTCGGCCTGAGGCTCCATGCAAGATCTCACCTCGTGGAGTTGCAATGTTCATGAGAATGGTGAGGCATCAGCCCAGAACTACACGGGAGGATCTTGTCAATGATCTCAAGGCAGCTGGGACTATAGTCACCAATAAAACAGTTGGAAACACGCTACACCGTGAAGGACTGAAATCCTGCAGCGCCCGCAAGGTCCCCCTGCTCAAGAAAGCACATATACATGCCCGTCTGAAGTTTGCCAATGAACATCTGAATGATTCAGAGGACAACTGGGTGAAAGTGTTGTGGTCAGATGAGACCAAAATGGAGCTCTTTGGCATCAACTCAACTCGCCGTGTTTGGAGGAGGAATGCTGCCTATGACCCCAAGAACACCATCCCCACTGTCAAACATGGAGGTAGAAACATTATGCTTTGGGGGTGTTTTTCTGCTAAGGAGACAGGACAACTTCACCGCATCAAAGGGACGATGGATGGGGCCATATACCGTCAAATCTTGGGTGAAAACCTCCTTCCCTCAGCCAGGGCATTGAAAATGGGTCGTGGATGGGTATTTCCAGCATGACAATGACCCAAAACACACGGCCAAGGCAACAAAGGAGTGGCTCAAGAAGAAGCACATTAAGGTCCTGGAGTGGCCTAGCCAGTCTCCAGACCTTAATCCCATAGAAAATCTGTGGAGGGAGCTGAAGGTTCGAGTTGCCAAACGTCAGCCTCGAAACCTTAATGACTTGGAGAAGATCTGCAAAGAAGAGTGGGACAAAATCCCTCCTGAGATGTGTGCAAACCTGGTGGTCAACTACAAGAAACGTCTGACCTCTGTGATTGCAAACAAGGGTTTTGCCACCAAGTACTAAGTCATGTTTTGCAGAGGGGTCAAATACTTATTTCCCTCATTAAAATGCAAATCAATTTATAACATTTTTGACATGCGTTTTTCTGGATTTTTGTTGTTGTTATTCTGTCTCTCACTGATCAAATAAATCTACCATTAAAATTATAGACTGATCATTTCTTTGTCAGTGGGCAAATGTACAAAATCAGCAGGGGATGAAATACTTTTTTCCCTCACTGTTCTAAACGTAGACATGCAAACAAAGGCCCGAATGCACAGATTAACATGTAGTTAGACCGGATTGCACACAGATGAACGTGTGACGAGACCAGAATTACACACAAGAGACAAACATGTATTGAGATCAGATTACAGATGAATGAGAGAGAACCATGGGCTGCGCGACAATTGCACAAAGCAAAGCAGGAACACATTGACACTTGAATTAATGCACAAATGAACCTTATGGAGGTACCCCTGGGTTCCATAGTACCCCGGCTCTCGCATAATGTCCGTGATGCAGTCATTCTTAGTCTGTTGATGATCGGCGATGCGGCAATCAACTCATCTCAACGAGCTGTACACGATGCACTATGGTGCATACCGCGAGCCTTCAGGGTTTCGGCGCAATCGTCCTCGCTGCGTTTCGACATCGCGGAGTGGCACCGATTTCGGATTGATAGGTACCACAGTCGCGGAGTGAAGTACACCCCTGGGAAAAAAGTGTCCCAGAAATAATGTATTGAATTTGCCTCGGTCATTTTGTATTATTTGGTTACCCCAGGGTACCGCCATAAGGATCAAATGAACACAGCGACCCGAGTTTTATTCCCACTCACGACCAACACCAGTGAAGATTTTAATCTGAACCCATCCTGGGCCTCCCCTATGTCGATTCAGCCTCAAGTAAGTGCCTAGCGAGGTGCGTAAACATCGCCACTGGGAACACAAAGGCGGCCGGACGTGGTGCCGTGCCGGCCTTCATAGGTGCGACTCGCTAACAGCACTTGCCCCAACAGTCTGTCAAGGCTAGACGGGGGACATTTGTCTTTGTTGGCACCGCCAGGTCGAGGTTGTGAGTCTCCAGGCTCGCGCGTCACGCAGCCTCTTCTCGACCACGAGCTGCATGCCACAGGCTAGACGGGAGGATATGTTTTTCGTTTAGTCGTGTCACGTTACACCCAGCGCTGTGCATTCTTCCTATGAACCCAATGAACCCGTTCGTAACAATTAATGCCACAGGATGAAGGGGGGGGGTCTGTGCCAAGTTCTCCCTCTGCGCCAAGTTCTCCCTCTGCGCTCTGCCCCGCGGGGGGGGGGGGGTATGGAGGTTCGGGGTTTATCACGGCACATTAATTCGTGCTGGGACCCATGGCCACACCACCACGTTTCCTTCCTCCACACAGCAACCTTCCTCCAAGCTCACGCGGCACGCAAGGGATTCCTAGGCCACGTTCGTTGACATTGGGGATGGGGGGGGGGGCAGGCAAACACGATCACGTTTTCCTGCGAATCGGCATCTTTTATTTGGGACAGGAGGATGAGGAATCCGATTAGCCACGCAGCTGTCTTTTCTTCTCATCTCCTCACAGATGTCCCAGAGCATGAGCGGGTCAGCAAGTTACAATGAGCAACAACGCGAAACAGGAGGATTTCTGCGCAAATCTGTCTGTCGACTGTCATGAGACCTCCTTTGCCAGTACCAAAATATACCAATAGGGGTTTTCCCCTTTTTTCTGGCAACAAAACTGACACATTTTGCAAGGAATCATGTGTACATTAACCGCAATACTTGCAGTCAAATGCAAACAAAAACACAATACTCTGGTAATTTATGCATTGTCTTTGAAACTGATTGGTCCACACCAGAGACAGCTTTCTTTGGAGCCTCGTCTCATATGGTGTTCGACCAGATGACGCCAAAAGGCGCCTGATTAAGCCGGTTGTAATTACTGGCGAAACGTCGTGCTCGAATTGTAAATGTTGTGAGTTTACCCTCCAACACACCGGTGTGCTGTACTCGTAACGAATTGGCACGTTCTGTTTACGTGGCATATTACTAATTGGCCGTGTCGGGTGGTGACGGGTTTAACGACACAGTTATATTGACGCGATCTAACCCCCAACAAACGCCTTATGAACAACAATGTGCCCCCCCTACCTTTGCCTCTGCCATTCCATCCCCACTCTCAACGACGCCCGCAAACAGCCTCGTGGTTATCCCTTCGTTTGTTGCTATGTTTGAGCCTTCAACACATTTTAATGGCAGCATATTTCTACGTACGTGTAATGTGTTTTGCTTATTCAACATGTTTAATATGATTTAAAGTGTCCTCGATTATCAAACGTTGAAAGTTATTTTACATTGTCTTTGTGTCTTTCGGTGAAGTCACGTAGATAGGTCGAAAGAAAATAACAAAAATCTTCGACGTTTCGATCACAACACAAGCGGCCGTGTGGTGCTGCGTTGTGCGTCTGCAAGTGGTGTTGTGATCGAAACGTCGTCGTTTTTTGTTATTTTATTTCAACCTATCTACGCGACTCTACCGAAACACCCAGAGAGTATGAATTCTTGCAGTCACGAAAGCTTTAATTCAATATTTATTTTACATTCCCAATAACACAACTTGTGATTTATAAGTTACGGGGGAGTATTAACGACGAATGTTGTTGAACAGTGATTATATACACACACACACATCATAAAACAACAACAATTATCATGCCATACCCAAGGGCACTCAACTCTTATCAATAATCACCTCGAGAAATAAGTTTTAGTTTGTTATACAGGGCGTTTCAAAAAGATGCACCCGATTTTAAATCGCTATATCTTCCAAATTGGGTCCATCTTTTTCAAACACCCTGGTGTCTGAGATTCGGAGGCACTCTCTGAACAGACCGAGAACGCAGATGGCCTTCCCCACCCGTACCAGCCAGACGCAAGACGACGACGATGACGATGAAGAATCATCCTCGCAGCCTCCTTGCCTCCCTTCCTTGCCGAGCGAGGTGCGGGACCACGTCCCTCTGCAGGATCGCCGCTCCCCGTGCCAGGCTGACGACGCACAGACCGGCACCGCCCCCACCCCCGTCGCGTTTCCTCCCTGACGATGGGGGAGGATGCTCGGGTTTTGGCGGTGCTCACAAAGTTCATCTCGCGTGTTCACGGTTGGAAGGGTTGGCTGGGAATGGTGGTGGTGGGGGTGGTCATGTCATGATTGCGTAATTCCTCGAACGCGATTCGCCCCGTAATGGTGGCGATGAAAGTCCGGCATTGATTTGTGGTGAGTTATATTTTATATGCTCCGGTAACCACCCTGTGATTACCTCCCCCAGTATTTCCTCAACTCTCACAATTCCGAACCCAGACCCTCCCCATCACAACAAAAGATCCCCCGTATAGCCTTAACAGACTGTAGGGGCAAGTGCTATTAGCGAGCACCTATAAAGGCCGGCACGGCACACGAGGGGGTGGGTGGCCAGCACCACGACCGGCCGCCTTTGTCTCCCTAGTGGCAATGTTTACACATCGGACCAGGTACTCATTTGAGGCTGAGTAGACCTAGGGGAGGCCCAGGCCTGGTTCAGATAATCGTCACCGGTGTTGGCCATGGGCGGGAATCGAACCCGGGTCGCCAGGTTTGTAGCGCAGCGCGCTAACCGCACACACACATCCACACACACTTCAACAACACAAGAGAAAGTTTGTAATCCCAACGTGACTGGTAAACAAACTCATGTTACTGTGTTGACCCGAGTTTCAGTGTGCTACTCACCACTCCACTCACATTTAAGTTCATGAAATATATCAAATACGAGTAGAAGTAGCACTGGCAGATGTCAGCATCAAACAATGTAAAGGCTGATAATTTAAACCAGGAGCTTGTGGCACTACGTAAAAAAGTATGACCAGGAGGAAGAAATACTGCACAGCAGAACACAATACACGGGCACGGCCATTCAATGTGAACACGTTTATTTATAGAGAACTTCATATGCGGAGCCTGGGGCCATAACTGCTCCAGGTATGATCACGGCACCTAAAATCTCAAGTCTTGGAAAAGGGGTCACGGCAGGGGCGTGACCCCTCGCCGCACCTACCCTTACCGCTGGTATACAAGGACATCCTGGCCATATAAATATCTAAGAGCCTCCCTATATATATTATACCAATGTTTAAATAAAAATCATAGACTGCCTCGTAATATTAAATAAGCAACTTAAACCAACGTGTATGTTAATGTTTTTTCATATGCATTGAGATACACGTAAAATTGCACACACTACGTAGCTTCAAAATATCTCATTTAAATACTGCGATGAAATATAACTTACAACAATGTGCATCGGTGCATGGCACATTTTCTCATTTATCTTCCTAAAGGGTTGCAGTACAAGCTCAGGCACATGCCCAACAATTGCACGGTGGTATTTTGCACCGGAAAACTGCTCTGCATCGTACGTTTCAGGGATCTCTGTGCATCTTTGCACGCAAAGACTACGGGGAACAAACAATGGCATGGACACGCTTCATGTGTCTCTACGTATGGTGTAAGTTCTTAAGTTAAACAGCCAGTCTGTCTCCACGTCGCGAAGCCTCTTACCCAGCGGGTGTCAAGGTGAAATGGTCACCTGTACACATTTAATCGCCACGGCGCGAGTTTGACAGCTTTTTTTAAAGCCGCATAGAGAATGTACAACGTAACGCCCTTCCTACTGTGCACTAAATTCAGCGTTCCAAAGGTGTCGCACCGTTCTCCACGCCGCTCCAATCACTCAGCTACCGAGCGCTCCCACAGCAGCGCTACTGTATCGTACACGCTGAAAGAGAGCACAACGAACAACACCGAGTTGGTTTAAGTACAGCTGCTGACGTCACAAGTGATGAAAATCTTAAATGTTTTTATTTTAACTTGAGCATGGTTGGCTACGTTTAGCATGGCCGGCTACGTATGGTGTAATTGCAGTTCTAAGTATATGTACTTAGAATAATGAGTGCAGATTCACTGTGAATTGTACAATGAGAGCATCAAGTGAAGCTGGGCTCATGGAGTGAATGGCGGCGTAGAACTGCCCATTGTCAGCATAGAAACAGGGTTCGACTTGAACCCAGGAGGTGATTTTGCCGACAGCGAGGAGCTACATCGAGAAGAGCTGAGGATGGAGCCTCGTGGGCCACCATCGCACAGTCCTTGCGTGGAGACGGAGGAGGAGCAGTTTGAGAGGGCGGAGCGGAACCAGGAGACGAGTGTCGAAGACTCCTGCGCGGTCACGAAGACGCTCAAAGAGGACTGACCGGCTGTTCTGTGTCCTCTGTTTGAATTTACGCTCAAGATCCGGCCTCTTTTCCCCTGCTTTTGTCTCTTCCATACTAGATGAGAAAGAGGTTTTGCTGGCCGGCTGGTTGACGACGCACCACCCAGCGTGCGTTCTGAATGGCTGGAGGCCTTCTGCCGACCAGCGCGCGAAGGGAAGGGGGTGTGCGGGTGGCTTGTGCGTGGGTTGGGGGCGTGCATGGGGAGAGGTGAGCGAGGGTGGGGGGCGTCTGGGAGGACACGTGGGTGGGCCCCTGGGGGTGGTCACACGCGAGAAGGGGGCCCCCGGGGGGGGGGGCGCCAGGACCGTAGTTCGACGACGGCTACCTTCACTACATTATACAAAAAAGTTTTGCTGGCTGGTTGAAGGAAGGGAGGTATGGATGGTCCAGTCCTAAGTACGTTCAGGTTGTTCGTCTCTTTATAAAATAACTGAGCCACCTTTTCTGCAACATACCAATTTCACAGTGCTCTAAATTATGCTTAGGTTTAATTTAGATGCCGTATACATCCCAATTGTACAGAGGTAGTTAAGCCAGACAGTGCAATTCTTTAACGGGAGACTGTGGAGGTAATGTATTGATTTTACAACAGCCGACGGATCTAGAGAAAGAAACGTCATTTCGTGGCATCATCAACAATAGCCTTGGTGACCTCTGGACCTGAACTCATCTGTCACGGGGGTGAAAGCTGCAGACACGCGCATGTCTGTGTTACTGGCGAAGCTCAATTCACAATGTACCTGTTCTTACAGAGTCGGAGAGCTCCCCTGCTTCCAGAGCAGTGTCCTTCGACTCCCGCATCTAGAAATAAACAAATCACAAATCAGTGACAAAGCTTTGTTCCATTTAACACTATAGCTCTTACAGGTCCCATAGCTTTAGCATTGGTCGTAAACATTTTCTCTGCGCATGCATAACTGTCCGGAGTGGAGTACGTGTAGCCAATGCTGCAGACACAATGAAAACAAATTAATGTAAGTCCTCCTCGTGTAATGCATGCTCACACAACGCGTTTTCGCTGCAACGCGGTTCTTCCATTTGGCAACACTTTTCGCACAACGCGGAATGCGTACGTTACAACGTGGACCGGGCGCATCGCGTTACAACGCAGTTTCTGAGGCTGATCACGAAGTACTTGTATCGACCACACAGTGTCGAAAACAATTAAAATATAATTAAATCGAATATTTTGAAAGGAATTTATTATTATTTTGCATACCTTTACACATATACGTCTGGCTGTATGTATGTATGCACATCGCTGTGCATCAATGTCTTACAAGCATTAGTCACCGTTATACACAAAAAGAGAGGCAACACTGGTGGAGAGCTGCACCTTATTGTCTTGTTTGATGCGCTCGGCCCTGCTCATGACATTCTGAATCTGGCAATGAAAAGACATCTGTTGTTCGAAGCTCATAAACAACACACACCATCTGCTCTGAATGGAAACGCACATGAAATCGAACAATTGTGAATTTGCGATTTGTTACGGAAGAAACATGATTCGCCTATCAAGTTTTGTGATATGTACCAAACAGCAGTTGTTTATACGTTTTTACTGACACTCTTACACGGCACAGCTGTTTTTTACCCCAATTTCTATCTGCTTCATCGCTGCACTTTATTTTATTTGTTTTTCTCTTTGTCATTTTCGTGACCCAGGTCACTCGTGCAAGTGAGATTCTAATCCTGGGCTCTTAATTTCCTCACTCGGTTAAAAACATTAACTAAACTTGACTTGAGAGCTACAATTCTGTTGCAAGATTTACCTCCGAGTGAAGGAGCTGCTTTCTTCTGCCTTCCTGTTCAGCTGTAAAATAAAATTACCTGGTTACTGGGATACAATGACCGTTTTGTAGAATTGGGTAATTAATAAAACATTTTGACAAAACACACGAAGACCCGAAGTCCTCACTATGAGTGTCAATCTCTTAAGGGTGGTACCTGAGATGATTCACATTTAACCCTGGGAAAATGTATTTTTTGCGACTAGATTGGTTTGTTAAAATCACCTCGTGAAATTACACTTATACAATCACGAGCAATTAGTTAAAACTTGTTCTAATTACTAAATTGTTACTAAATCAAAACCATGTAAATAAAGGTCATTAGGTCACGGATATAAATAGAACTCCAGGAGAATAGCAGAGTTTGCATTAGGAAGCTCCTAACTGCATTGCGAATCACAATGCAGATAGGAGGAGGTCTCTCAACTGCTTTAAAAAATGTTGTTATTGTCCTTCCCCGTACCTCCGATTGGCACGGTTGGCTAAGTACAGTTTCAAAAGAATTTCAATGTACATACGTACATTTGCAATTCCTTATCAACACTCCAATGGTGCGATAAAGCGCAGCGACGCTCGGTGCACTGAGAAGACGAGCAAGCGACTAGACAAGCGATGCCCTGGGAGCGTGTGGGCACCCGCCATGCACTGCCCATCCACGCACTGCCCCTCCACACACTCCCTGTGCTGCGCACTGCCCTGCCACACCACACGCTGCCCCTCCACACGCTCCCCGTGCCACGCACTGCCCTGCCATGCACTGCTCCTCCACACGCTCCCCGTGTCGCACACTGCTCTGTCACGCACTGCCGCTCTACACGCTCCCAGTGCCACGCACTGCCCCGCCACACGCTGCCCCCCCATATGCTCCCCGTGCCACGCAACACCCCACCACGCGCTGCCCCGTGCCGCCCTCCCCGCGTGTCCCAGTGCCACCCTCACCTGCCAGCATGAGGATGAGCTCCCCCAGCGCCTCCTGGTAGAGCTCCAGCACCGGCTCGGCACCTTCCTCCTCCTGCGGGCCAACGCACGGGCTTCAGCATTCGCCGGCCTGCCCTCCCTTAACCAGTTAACCGGGGGGTGGGGGGTACTACACAGCCTTACGCAATGCGCTCTCAATGTTACACAAATTAAGAGTGTTAATCGAGTGGAGTATGGTTTCACGTACGGATCTGTGACAACCGCTATTGATTAACAGTGCCCAGTGTTGGCTTTGAAAGCGTATTCAAGGCGGTCAAAACTAATTGGCCCCGTCTGCCTCTTGTGATCTTTGTATTTCTTCGGTGATGTTCAGGGAGGCGTGGGTGGTTTCCGAGCCACGTGTTCCAGATTTTCAGTTTTTATCCCAAACAAAATAATCGAGCTTGGATATGTAAATCATGGCACATCAAATTGTTGGTCCTGAAATGTGTCATTCATTGTGTGAGGAAACACTTGTAAAAAAAAGATAATTATCTATGGGACCTTTTTGCCATTATCAAAAATTATGAAAAATAAAAATAGGTTTTACCCTTTCTGGCAATAAAACAGGTGTTAAGATATTCAAACACCAAACAGTAAATTTTGCAAGCAATCAAGTCAGCATTAACCACACATAGTTGTGGCAAAACATGCAAAAAACATACTCCGATAATACAAAATGACAATTATATCATACAAAATCCCACGGTTACAGTACAAATCAAAAATGTTTTTTTTTCATTGGACACGTCATTTCTACCCAGCTAATGCGCAGCCCCCCGTGGACGCGAGTTCGAGACGCAACAATCCGACATCATGGAACGTGTGATGCTGAAAGCGACGGGACAATGGGTGACTGAAGAACACAGAGCCATGGCAAGAGCAATGCGCCACCTACCAGTGTGACGGCTTGCTGTGCTAGCTGGAGGGCCTTGTGGAGGCGGGGCTTGTCTTTCGACATTTCTGAGAGCAGAATCATACTACATTTAATCCATCGGCCGTTCACTCACGAAGGACAATGCCCGTTTGGTGCTGAACGCGGGTTACGCCCCCGCCAAAAACCCTCCGGCGAACATTCGCCGACCTTGACGCCTGTGGCAGAGCACCCGGAATGCACTCGATCAGGTCAGACCTGGAGGAGCTATGTAAGGTTTGAGTCTGCCTAGTGCTTGCGGATGGTGACCACCGTGCACTTGAGAGATCCACAGCACGCCTACTTAAATTGTCATGCGGCGGCGCAAGCATTTAGAGCGCCGATTGTTCTCGTTTCAGCTCACAGCGGTGAGCCGAACAACAATACTCACAAACCAAATTTATCGGCGATTAAGATACGCAGCGTTTCTTTTGCAAGTACATCAAAAGCAGGCATCTTCGGGACAACATGCGGGAAGTCGGAATAACATTCGGTCAAAACTATTGTAAGGCCCAATCAAGTAAAAATATTGTCTACGAAAGTCTACGGGTTAAGTTAGACAAAGGAATGTTCTCTTAAAACTAAGCAGGCGTTGCTTGGCATGTGTAAGGTGCCGCAGTGGCGAGATGTTAACTACCTCGCTGGGTCCACAGGAGGTCGTGGGTTCGATCACAACCCTGGTCGCGTAGATTTTTCTCCGGGTACTCCGGTTTTTCCTTCCACATTTAGAATGAACGTGCGTTTAGAGTATTTGGCTGCTATAAATTTCCGCATGATGAGCCACTTCGTCGAGCTATCATTTGCGATCGCCAGGTCGCTTCTGAAAGAGAGCTACCAAGCTGAGTGGGCCTTACCTGGTAAGTTAATAATAGTTAATAGTAAGCGAGAGAGCGCACGGTGCGACGTCGTGGGAACAAGTACCCAGCAGGATCTCGCGGGAGGTGCATGCCCGCACGCAGGTCTCCTGGAAGTTGCACCTCAGCATCACCTTGAGCTCCTCGGCTCGCGCGATGTACTGAGTGACCTACGGGACGAGACGATGACAATGACGAGCCGGGGATGCCGTCGTCCAACGGCTGTCAACGTTTGAAGAAGTCAACCATGAGATGACGCAAACGACGGCAAGTTGTCATTCACCGTTAAGGCCGTGCCAGCACGCAAATTGTGGAAAGGCCCTCGCACAAAGTGAACTGAAAGGAAAACAATTATATTTGTGCTCAAATGAGCATTGAGACGGTGCTCATTTCACGTTCACAGCCCTGATCCACGTTCCTACGGCAGGAACGAGTCTGTAGATAAGAAACCTACTGTTGACTTCCCCACAGAGTGGCACTCATTGTAATGATTACGGAGGCATGGTGTGTGTCTGTATGTTGAACTTCTTCTGCCACCGTATGCAGCGAGGCGTTATAGGGCGTCTTCTTCGTTTGCTACCTCGGCCGTGTCCACTCGGCTTGCTGCGCTGATCACATGATCTGAGCCTACGGGCACATTGTCCTTGTCTGCTGGATAAAGTGTTCACGGATTCGAGTGCCCCCGTTTCTTGGCCAAGCGTGGTCACCCTTGAACTTTGTTTGCAAGCTATCCACCTTTGTTAGAGCCATCGTGTTGGTACTCATCCCGCCTAACCGATTCTTTATAGCACCCCAGTCCCCCCCGAAGCAGATTCCACAAACTCACATTTGCATTTACAAGTGGAGCTACAGAATTGAGTCCCGTGTACGGTATATATGCTCGTGTTATTACGCAGTGGTGATTCGTGACTGCGGGGACACCGGACCGTCGTGGTTCCTCCACTCCAAATGTGCGCGGACGGCAGTGGCAGCTCAACGCACCCGTTGCCTCCTCCGGTCGTGCTGAGATCACCCGGCGTGCCACGGCACTGCTGCGAGGGCCCAGTGGCTTTGGGAGTTGTGCTACATTGGGGCTCGCGAAACTTTGGCCCTGTAACTATCAACCTCAGACCACTCCTGCTCATGACACTGCTACTCCCCGCAACGACGGAGCCAGCCTCCCGTGACGAATAGCCCTGGGAACTGAGGCAGAGAAACGCCGTGTCGGCTGTGCCGCTGCAGCAGCGTGCGCGGCCATCGGGGAGAAGTCATTCGCGCCCTGAGAAGGATTGTTTAAGGGCGCTTTTTACATTTTAATAATTATCGTGAGCCGGAAGACACCGACCTTGTTTCTCACCGCTTCCTTCCGTCGGCAGTCAGTTTCATCTGCAATCGAAAGGTGACAACATCTCAGCTTTTGAGTCAATTCACGCAGCCAACGCTTTGGCTTCACAATAAAGCTGTTCCCACGTTCAAAGCCACTTGGAAGATCTCAGAAGCTAAGCAGGTTAGTGCTCGTATGGGTGAAGACCATGCATAACAGGCGTTATAGGCGTCGGGGCTATGTGGTGGGGAGCAGATGCTAGTGCAGAAATGTTAGTTGTTGCGCTGTGCTTCGATGCTCACCACCCTTTACAGCTCACACCGACCAGTGACATGGAGTTTGGTTACATAGCCTCCTTGACTTACGTGACATGGGGGGCCCTCATCCAGCAGTGGATTGCCAATTGGTAGTGCATCTATCTACATGCAAAGAAACACGTGTTAATATGGACAGGCTAACAGCTCCCGGTTGTTTGCGAGAGAAAATGTAACTCAATGTTTATTTTTAAAACACGGAAAAATCCCGTTTAGCTAAGTCACCCAGCCAGTTTGCAAGGGAGATCTGTCATGCACCGTCACGGGAACAACAACAGCAGCAAAGTGATCCATACAGAGGGACAGGCGGCAACGTCGGAACACAACGGAGGCCAAAAACGTACAACGTAAACAATACGGCACCGGCAAACTGCACCGAACACGAGGTGGAGAGGCAGTGGGCGGTTGTAGAGGGGGCGAGCGCGTGGCGAAGCGAACGCGGCGGATCGAGGGGAATGCAGGTGACCCCCGACCCCCCCGCCCCCCCCCCACCACCGCTTTCACGACCATTCTTATCGTAAGACCCCCGCAGTAATGACCGCCTAACGACTGCTACCGACGCCGAGGTGACGAGTCTGCGCGTGACGCGGGCAGACTCGTCGCCTTCCGCCGTATGTACAGTGTAGCCCGACGGTCTGCAGCTGTGCCCGGAGCGAACGCATTGTCTCTACCGTAACGTTCCTCATTGTTTGTCAATTTTCTTCAAATTTTTTAATGTTTTCGCCTCTCGTTACGTCTGAGAAGAGGAAATGTGATGCGCATGCAGAAACGTGCTTAAGGATTTTCAAATGTAAATGTTTGTTCTTACTTAATAAATGTTTGTAAAAGCTAAGGAGGCTCTTTTTTGTCACGAACGATTTAAAACGGTGGAGAGAGGATAGGGAACCAAGCCTGAGCTCTGGGAGGCAAGGGGGATCGCTCTCTCTCGCGCAGAGAGAGTGAGAGGGCGATTCAGAGGCACCAGGGGGAGAAGGAGCTACAGACAAGCGAAGGAAGGCAGCCTAAGCGGTGAGGAGCCGGCACCAACAACCGTCCAAGCTCTGCGGTCCTCTACATATGAATGTGTTCTCGGGCGATACAAGAGGTTTTACCCGTAGGACGGCAAGATGGCGAGTGTTTAGTCGGTCCTTTGGTGTGGCCACTTACAGTGCAGTGCGGGTATGAAGAACTCTAGGGACTGGCAGTAGAGGTTTAGGGCGCCTTGCAAGTCTCCCTTCTGGTCTTTCTTTACCGCTTCCGTCACCAGGGAAACCTGCGGACACACGGCCCGCGTGAGCATGCCGCGGGCACGCCGCGAGCACTAATAGTCATTATATCAACTTGCAACACGCGCAGTGTTCGCTCACTCTCTCAAAGGGAGAACGGATTCAAGAGGCCCCAGGAGCAGCTGCAGGCATCCCAAGCAGTGAGCATCAGGCACCAACAATTGTCCAAGCTCTGCATTCCTCTATATATCGAGGTGTTATCGTCCAATTTAACGATTGTTAACACGTAGCAAGAAACCGCAGCACCCGAAGAAACCTCACGTGTGAGAGGGAGCAACACTCTATTCCATTCAGACGGAATTGTTAACAGTGAGTACCTAGGGCTCATCTTGGCATCTACCTGGGAAGAAAGCTTTCTGTACACACCCTTTGATTGATAGACACTCGCATCCATAGGCGTTTTATATAGTTTTTTTCCCCCCAATAACGATATTCTCCATTAAAACCTTTATATCATTTTAAGCTTCCACAGTGACGGTGCTATCATGCATAGCTGTGATCCAGAGATAGAAAACTTGGAAGAAAATCCACGTTAGCATTTGGCCACCCAGGGTGTTACCGAATGGTTGTTTTGTTGGGCTCGCGGCTCAAGGACCGTTGAAGCTGTGGTGGCGGTGGCGGTGGTGGACTCACTGCCATCTCCAGGCTGCTGGCGCTGGGCATGTGCTCCAGGTCGAGGAACGGGTGCGAGAAGAACTCCTCAAATGAGATGCGGTGCTCGGGGTCGCGCACCAGCAGCCGCTCCAGCAGGTCGCGGCACGCGGGCGACACGTGCACGCCGGGCGGCAGCTGTTCCGCACCAAAGGCAAAGGGCCCCCAGTATAGTCTTAACAGACTGTAGGGCCAAGTGCCGTTAGCGAGCACCAGTAAATGCCGGCACGGCGCACGAGGGGGTGGAGTGGACAGCACTACGCCCCAAACGCTTTTGCCTCCCGAATGCCGATGTTTACGCACCGTACCAGGTACTTATTTGAAGCCGAGTCGACCTAGGGGAGCCCCAGGACCAGTTGACATAATCGTCACCGGTGTTGACCGTGAGCGGGAATCGAACTTGGGTCGTCGGGTTAGTAAAGGCAGTGCATTAACCACTACACTACCGTACCCCAACACACAAAAAGACTCCCCGTGTAGCCTTAACAGACTGTTGGGGCAAATGCAGTTAGTGAGCACCTATGAAGGCACAAGAAGGCGTGGGTGGCCAGCACGACGCCTGGCCGACTTTGTCTCTCCAGTGGCGATGTTTATACACCGCACCTGGTACTCATTTGAGGCCGAGTTGACTTAGGGGAGGCCCAGGACCGGTTCAGATAATCGTCACTGGTGTTGGCTGTGAGCGGGAATCGAACTCGGGTTGCAAGGTTTGTTGCACAACACGCTAACCGCTGCACTACCACTCCCCACAACACACACACTCTGTAACACACACATACACACACAGCGTGACACAAGTTTAATCTGAACACAGCACATGTATCCTGTGTGTCTATTCAGCACTGGCCCAGAAACGCCAGCAGCGATGAACACTGCGTCACTCCTGTTTGAGCTGGGGGGTGGGGGCCCACTGCGACTTGATTCTGACTTTTGCTTTACATTCTCACACGACACACGCTTGAGCTACTGAGGTCAATTTGTCAGCGTACAACAAGGCGGCACTTGTGAACACGGCGAACCTCGATGGGGCGATCGCTCTTGATTTTCTCCTCCAGCTCGGTGAAGGAGCGCGAGGCGAAGGGTGGCTCCCCAAATATCGCTTCTGCAAGACACAAGAGCCAGGGTGAGCCCTCGCCCACCCCAACAACAACAATTCCACGGCGTTCTCTGTTCAAATCCCAATGCTTCCTGTAAATGACGAGAAGCCCCATCGCAGCGGGAGATGCGTGCAGGCTGGTGTGCTGCTCATAAACTCCCATCATGCCTTGCGTGCATGTCATGTGACACCTACATTGCAATGCTCTCAGCCTAGTCTGCGCCACCAGACAAGGCGGAAACTATTTTCTCGACCTTGGAATGAAGATTGGCAGAGTCAATTCCCAATCTGGATTTGAACTCGCAAGCTTCCAATTGCGAGCGGCACGTTCCACCGCTGAGCCGCTTTGGCTCAGATAGGAGATGTGAACGTTGCGAGTGTTGTTTATGGTGGCCCACGGCCGGACTCTGGCCCCGCCGTACTGGTCTTGTGAACGCCCCCTCCTCCAGCGCCGTCTACACCAGCTCGGTAACACAGTAACACGGTTAACCCGCCCATACTGGAGATCTGTGAAAGACAGCTTCGTAATCTCCTCGGATTCCTCCAGTCCAAATAAAGATTCTGATTCTGAATCCCAGTCTGGGGAAAAACGCGGTCATCATCCCACAATTTAATACCACTTAGTATGCAGACATCGCTAACTGCCCCGTGGGAGGTCAGACTCGTCCCTGCCATAGGAATTCAAACTTTCAAATATTTACATTTGTTTAAAAAATGTCTTGCAAAGCGAGCGGAGGACAAGACATACACCGTGGTGTGCTCACACACCGCAAGCGATAACACGAAATGCTCCTGCATCAGAGCGTGGCCATCATGGACTACTGCTGGCACCCTCGCCAATCGCCAGGCACGGGTTCTACCGACAAACGGGATATCACCGGAACGCAGCGGCAAGCCGTGCAAAAGGACGCACCGTACAGAATGATGCCCACAGACCACAGGTCGGCTTTGGCATCGTACTGGCCTCGGCAAACCATCTCGGGCGCCATGTAGAGCGGCGAGCCGCGGAGTGAGCGGCAATCGTCCTCCAGCACCATGTACTGGGCAAAGCCGAAGTCTGCGGAAAGGCACGCAGCGTCATTTGCACTCGCAGATCGTTCCCGCTTTATCACATGCAGGATCGCCACCTGGCCTGCATTTAAAAAAAATACTACACATTTTATGAAGTTCTTGTCTATAGTCAGTGTATTCTCTTTTGATTAATTTATCTCAGCATCTGCTGTAAAACAAAACTTGACAGGAACCTCCTGAAAAAGGTGTACTGAGACTCAGTGAGGCTCTTCTGGCTACTAAAGCATGACGATAAAACAATAACAGGTGGTGGGCTACTGCAAGCACACTGAGCTAGAAGGTATGCGCGTCAACTCAAGATGATGACGTGATGAAGAAGGGCGATGGCATCAACGGGAATGGTCCCGACAGGCGTACCTGCCACTTTGAGAGTCGGGTGGCTGCAGGAAGTGAGCAGAATGTTTTGGGGCTTCAGATCCAGGTGGGATATTTTGCGCTCGTAGAGATGCTGCAAGGCTGAAGCTGCCATGGAAAATGTCACAATCAGGCACATACAGCACACGAAAGCTGGGTCTAAGGTGAGAGAGACATCGTGACCAGTTCCAACAATGCTGCCAGATCCCAAATGTTGCATAATTCGCATCTGACCTACAATGGAATGCATTTGTTTCAATTTGTTTTGCCTGCTTATCTCAATAATTGGTATCGTTATAACTCAGTCTCTCTGTCATGTCTTTCATTTGGCTTTTCATGTCTTTAATTAAAGCCTGCATCTTCTCTTGCTCTTCCAAGTGTGTTTCAATCACTCGATTTGCCTGCCTCGAGTTTTGCAAGAGCTGAGACCTCACCGCAAAGTCCTTCTGAAGCTACTGTAGCGGCACTCTTACGAGTCTTCAACTTCGCCCCGTCAAAGAATCCACCTGCAACTCTGACTCGTTAATCTCCCCCGATTGGTATAAATGAGTCGTAACTTTGTGGCACTCCACCACTGCCCCTCCAGTGAAGGTTTCCTGGCTTGCTTGGGAAGTTGGGAAGTTGGGATTGTGGTCTGGGATGTGTAGTAGAACCTTATGGACCGACGTCTTTGTTGTGGCAACTGTTGTTGTTTGTGCTTTTTGTTTTGGTGCCGATTCTTAATTTATTTATTCATCATTGGAACCTCATTTGCCAGTAAAAAAAAAGATGTCAGTTTTGTTGCCAGATAAAAGGGTAAAAAACAATTATCTTATTTATTCATTTTAGATTTTCCCTGGTAGTAGGGTTTTCATTTGCTTGGCAGTGGCTGTACATGGGATTTGGTCCTTATATATATGATTGTCAGCATTATGGGAGGCTATTAGCATGAATGACACTGTATGAAATGAAAGTATTATTAGCTTAACGCTTAACATCTGCAACTAAAAGCTTATAATCTGAATCCTTGACCACAGCCCCATGCAGAGCTTCAAATACCTAGCAGCTTAAATATATATTTATTTAATTTAGCTTGTTGACCCAGGAAAACCTCGCTGAGTCTCAAAACCTTTTCAGGAGGATCCTGCCAAGTGTTTCAAAGTATGGGATGATGTTGCTGCTGTTGCTGCTGCTGTGTAATCCCGATTGAGTGTTCCCGGGTAATATTTCAGCATCGGGATGTTTGGCCAATGGCGGTTACATTGTATGGTTGTTTAGTTATGGGAGTAAATCACATACCTGTCAACCCCTTATTAGTGCCCTAACTTATTACAGACCAATTCAGACCTTATTGGTCACCCCGTGCTCCTTCTAAATCTCAACGTTCATCCTACAAAGTCCCGTCACAAGGCAGAAACACAAATAGATGATAAAAAAAATGTTTGCCAGTATTGAAACGGCTGTACGCCGTATGGACCTGAAAACTCTATTTCCTTGTACAAAGATACGGGTAAACCGTATGGGTTGACAGCGATGAAATCAGAGCAGCTGAAGGAAACCAATTGAGACCAGGGGGGAAATACACAGCCCCCCCCCACCCCCAACGAGTCCGGAATTGAACCTGGGCCGTTCCTGCTGTGGGCTACAAGTGTGACCACCGCGGCACCCTGCCGCCCTATGAGGAAGTAACGTTCAGACGAAGGAACGGTCAAGCGTGGTGGTGCATGTACCACTCTCAAGGAAGCGTAGTTACCCATCCTCCCAGTGTAGGTGCGCTCTTTTCACTGCAGAATTTCTTGCTCCTGCCACTGCCGGAGGAAAAGCCTCCGCGAGCTCTAAGGGGGCATTTGGTCTACTCTTCCACGCTGACCACATTACCCCCACCCACACGCGACCTGCCGATCGACTGTGGTGAAGCCATTAGTAACGCTGGGTGAACGTAGGTCGTGGTGGTGGGGGGGGGGAGGCATTTTGGAAACGTTCATCGTGTAAACTGTTGGACCGGGAGATGGAATTGAACGGATGCCCTCTGGATTGCAAGTTCAGTGTGCTAACGATGATACCGCTCTGGCGCGGCTCCCTTCATTATTCAGTTAAAAGGTGAAACCACCGTGTTTGTTGCTCGACATTCTAGACGTGCGGTAAACCGGTAACCGGTTTAAACCGGTTTCCTCGTTTGGTTCGCGGCAATGTGAAAAAAAAAGTGACGATTTCAACGACCCTGGTGCGCACCCAGCTGCTGCAGGAAGCGGCGCACGGCTTTCTCCGGGAGGCGGCGTCGGCTGCGGATGAAGCGGGAGAGGTCGCCCCCTCCGCAGAATTCCATGATGAGGTAGATGTTCTCATGATCCCACTGCGAGACACACGGCGTGCGGGTGCACACAACGCCACGGTGGCGAGATTGTTAACTACCTCGCCTGGTATACAGAAGGTCGTGGGTTCGATCCCGACCCTAACGTCCGTATATTTGGAGTTCGCGTGTCTCTCTCTCCCCGTGGTCGCCTGGATTTTTCTCTGGGTTTTCCCTCCACATTTAGAAACGTGCGTTTAGAGTATTTGGCTGCGATCAATTTCCACCTGAGAAGCCACTTCGTTGAGATATCATTTATGTCCAGGTCGCCTCTGTAAAGGAGCTATATAGCTCAGTGGGCCTTACCTGGTAAAATAAAAAATAGTTTAGTTATCGGAAACAGAACCTTGATTTAGACTGAAGGAGGAATCCGATGAGCTATGAAGCTCTCCTTAACAGATGTCCAGTCGGGATATGGCGTCAGCAGGTTACAACAACAAACAATGATAGGAGTGTAAAGTAGAGAAAAGATGAGGAAGTGGCACCACGTGCAACCCACAACAACAATAACACCGGGGAGCCACCCGGCGCTCATCTACACCGGTACCACCGAGGTGGAAATTCCACAGTCCCACGGCAGGTGGCCCGGCGATAGAGCAAGCGGCTCACAATCAAAAGGTTGCGCGGTCAAATCCTATTTGGGGGAGTGGTTGAATTGACCATCATACCTCTGGGGTCAATAAAACGAGTATCACTTTGTATGGAAATTAACTGTCATTGTTCTACAGATAAGATGACTCGCCCCTGGCCATAAGAATGTTGAATGTCAAACTGCCGACTCAGGGCTGTAAAGAGGAGATGAACAATACGTCAACGCAGGAGCCAGCGTTTCTATACAAAGACCATTTGCGACTTCCAACGAGGCGGAACTCATTGAATCAACTCCGCCGAGATGGTAAACCGAGTTGACCATTTAAAATAAATGTACATACATACACAGAGACTCACGGACACCCAGACCCATAGAGACTCACAGAGAGCCACAGAGACACCCAGAGAGACACCCACAGAGACCCACAGATTAGCACGGTTGGCTTACGTACGGTGCGAAGGGACTTCAACATACATACGTTATCCATAATACATGATACATATGTCATAAAGGACTTCGTCACGCACTGCTTGGTCTCCGTCACTCTTTATTCGGGTTAACACCCGCACCCCGCTGGTCCCGACACCGGACCAGCTGCTCCTCACGACGCGCCCCGCACACGCTCTCTCGTCAGTCCTTCACGCTCCCCCGCTCCGCACACCGCTGGCCGACGGTGTGCTGAGCCCCTGCAGCCACGTGGCTGATGGCGCGGATTCCCTCCGGCCACCCAACGTGGTCCAGCTTCGTGACTCTAGCAACTGACCCGGAGCCCTTCCGGGCTCCCACCTATATCCCCTTCACCACGTGATCCCGTCTCCTCCCTCTCACCACGCCCTTCCGAACCTTCCAGATCTCGCCTCCCCATAGCGCCCTGCTGGCTCCGCCCCTAGGTTCCGCCCCCACTCACCTCGCTTCCGATTGGAGCCGAGGTGAGCGGCGGACCTTCACATATGCCCCCATACTGGCTCCGCCCCCAAATACCCCGGGCCGTATGATTGGCCCAGAGGCCAGCAGCGAACCCCGCTTACGCTCGCATTACACATAAGTTACATCCGTGGCGGAGTCGCGTGCGGCGCACCTGGAAGTCCTTGAGCTCCACGATGTGTGGGTGGCGCACGCTCTTCAGGATCTCTATCTCGGTGAGCAAGTTCTCCGTGGAACTGCGCGTCAGGCTCTTCTTGGAAATGCACTTCACGGCCACCACCTCCCGACTGTTAGTCTAGTGATGGGGGACAGCAAAAAGGGGGCGGAGGCAGCCCGGAGACAAAGCCGAGTTACTGAAAAGAGACGGCGAGTTTAACAAACAAAAAAAGTTGAACAAATGTCGGAATACAAAACCCAGGAATAGTTACAGATCTTGTGGTCAAGACATGATCCATGTATTCCACATTAGTGTACCATAGCTATTTGTCAAGTGGCAAATTGTCATTCGATATTAAGCAAATAGAGCATGCATTCATATTGTTACCAATATAAAGTGAATTAGGAGAGAATGCTATGGTTTTATGAATTTAACATCAAACAGTGTTATTTGTATCCTTGCTTTAAATAATATAAACCAGTACAGACAGAGGGCTAAGTTCAGATGAGGCTGATGACATCAATTATCTTCATTGACAGATGCACGAGATGGCTATCAGAAGGGCACGGAAGCAATTCTTGACCATACTTGAGGATTTCCACGGTCGCTTTGTGTTGCATGCATGCGTGTACGTTGAACTTCTTTCGCATACATAGCCAACCGTGCTAAATCGGAGGTGCGGTCTGGACGTGTCACAAGACCAGACCGGCGTTATCATGTTGCAGTCATTGACAGCGATTACTTCATCTGTTAGCAAGTGCACATTTCAATTTCATCAAGTGGGCAGCATTGACAGTACTAATTACATCTGGGCGCAGCCCAGCAAGCAGTTCCCAAATTGTTACTGGCAGAACTCAAAGCCTTAAATGTGTAGAGACAGTGCGTGGACTAGCGGCCACGAGTGGTAAATATGGGTGTGGAGACAGTATAGGAGACGAGTGGCAACAAGAGACAGTATATACGACTAACTAGGCCAGGGAACTAAGAGGGGAACGATCTGGGAGCTTAAGGAACCTGCGAGAGAGTTGGAGAAGAGGGGCGTGGCCAGGGGCGGATGCATGGGCCACGCTGGGGGATAAAAGGGGGCGAGAAGCGGGGTTCTGGGCTGCTGTGGGGATCAGGGTCGACGTTGTCATCGCTCTCGTCGCGACGTCGTCATTCGTCGCTTTATAGTCAGTCGTCGCTATGTCCTCAAGTTGTCATTGTGTCATCGAGTCGACACTGTGAAGAGACCGTGTTAAAATAAAGAAACCCTCTACAATCCGTGCCTCCAAAGTCATTACAAATGTACTCCTCAACAGTCCTCATTGGCGATGCATTGCAATAGCACTGCATCATTTATCCTGTGTGGATTCTGGTTCAGAACGATGGAACCAGGCTCCATCTTGCATCACAATACGATACTCAGCAGAGATCCATCGCTTTCTCTGTACATAGCCTTACGTCCCATAGAGGATGAAGAGTAAGTAGTTTGTACTTATTATTGGTTTTAGGGCGCCGTTGTGGTGAGATGTTATCTATCTCGCCTGGGATGCAGGAGGTCGTGGGTTCGATCCCGACCCTGACGCCCGCTGTATAATTGGAGGTTGCGTGTCTATCTCCCTATGGTCACGTGGATTTTTCTCCGGGTCTTCTGGTTTTTCCCTCCACATTAAGAAGCAACATGCATTTCGAGTATATGCTCTCAATTTCCATACAATGATAAGCCACTTCGTTGAGCTATCATTTGTGATAGCCAGGTTGCTTCTGGAAAATATCTAAATATAGCTCAGTGGGCCTTACCTGGTAAAATAAAAAAAAATAGTTTTGTTTAGGTTACTATGCTGACACCGCGTGAGCTTGTGGACACACGTCAACATCTTGATATTACAAACAGACGAGGGTCGGCTTTACCGTGAAAATGTAAAACTGTTTATTTTTATTGTTTTACATTTAGTCCGTCAAGATATGGGGGAGCTTATTATCCATTAATTTCTAAGCAGCATATGTTAAAGAAGTCAAACACCGGACCGGTTGAGTATGGCCCATGCAGCCCAGCTCTGACCTGTCCATCCACATGGACATAACTCACCTGTCAAACACCCTATAGAAATACAGTTGACCACTACGGTACACTTGGTTACACGCCTGGAGTTGCTATGTTTCAGACTCTGAACAGGACTCAATACGGACATACAATCTCCCATACAATAATAATAGTGTAACTTAATACAGCGCCATTCATGCTAAAGCATCCCATAACACCGCCACCATCACCGTCCACAGAGCCCTGACACAAACACAGCCCTGACACACACACACAGCCCTGACACACACACGTATAGCCCTTACACATACACAGTACTGACGCACATGTAGGGGTGTCAGGGGAAGGATTCCCACCAATAGGAGGGTTAGTGGGAGGGGTGATCGAGGAGATATGAGGGGAGAACGGGCGGGAAGAAGGGGCTTTTGGGGGGAACGAGATTGGGACGGCGGGGGACAGGTGTGGATGGAGGAAAAGGATTAAAAGACGGAACCCCTGCAATCTTGTGTCGGCTCTCCTTTACATCTGGTGGCAGCGGTGGGATATACAATGGCTACGAAGAAGCATCCCCGCGGGAAAGAGCCAAGGGAGGAGGAAGCAGGGGCCGGGGATCCTTCCCATCCCGGGCAACAAGGGGGGCCTGCTACCAGAAGCAGCAGCAGGGGACCTGGATCGCCTGGAGGACCCCATGGAGGACCGCATGGCCCGCGTGGAGAGGGCACTCCAGGAGCTACTGCAGAGGCTCCCTATGGGGGGCCCACCAGCTCCAGGACCCCCACCCCCACGCGTACTGCGGGAGGAGAGGCCACGGGACCCGGAGGCCGACCGGTCGGCCGGGCAGGAGCCGCAACCAACCTCGTCACGCCAGCCGCCGCCGCTCCCGCCAAAACCCCCAGGGCTAAACACCCAACACGGAGAGCAGGGGACAGGACGGCCGCGTCGGCTGGGGCCCGTCGACAAGTTCGTGGCCGAGGAGGAAGATTGGGAGGGGTTTGTCCGCCGATTCGAGGCTGCCTTCCACGCTCTCGAGTGGACAGACGAAGAGGCATTACGAGCTTTGCCATCCGTTCTGGCCGAAGAGGCACTCTCCTCTTACACCTCCCTTCCCTCGCACAGCAAGACCACGCTACAGGCCGCCTACGAGGCTTTGGGGGAGATCTATTGCCCGGCGGAAGGAGCCTTTAGACGGTTCCAGGACCGCCAGCGAGGGGCTAGAGAATCCCCATTAGCCTACAGGGGTGCGCTGCTCGTGTTGGCGAGGCGGGCTTTCCCTCGCCTGGCTGAAGAGGCGCTCGAGGACCTCGTGGTCGAGCACCTCATCGCCTACGCTTGCCGTGCCGGCGTTGTAATGCCCGTGGTGACGCCGGAGGAACGCACCTCGCTGTGGGCTGCCCGGACCATCCAAGCCCACGAGCAGGTCATGGGCCGGGCGCCACCCGTGGGCCCGGTGGCTGGCGCGGCGGGGGGGAACAGCCGAGCCGTTGCCGCGGCGCTACGGGGTCCAGCGACACCAACCGCCGAACCTGCACCGTCGCCACAGGCTGCCTGTGGGGCAGCTGGGAACGGACCCCCGACGTCTGAGCCGGAGCCATCGCTGCGGGAGGTGTACGCAGCGATCCGGGGGCTGGCGGAGCAGAGGGACCAGGGGCGCGACCAGCCGCCGCGTCGCTGGCAGCCGCCTCTACAACATCGCGCCGAGCCACCCCGACGGAACGCCCCGTGGGTCTGCCACCGTTGTGGTCGAGAGGGGCATGTGGCGAGGGGGTGCCGCACGGAGCCGGAGGCCGCCAACGCCACCTGGAACCCGCCGGGGCCAAACGCCGACAGGATCCAGGCGAGTGACGCCGCGAACTCACCGGGGGTCTCCTCGGGGTGGGCGCCGTCGGTGTCGTTCCCCGGGGCCCACTGTCCTGGTCGGGGGAAGGGGATCGCGCCGGGGATAGAGCCGAGGCCGAGGATCGCATCGCGAGCAGAAGTGGCGTCGCGAACGGACGCGACGTTGCATCCGGAGGTGACGTTCAATCCGGAAGTGACGTTGCATCCGGAAGTGACGTCGCGGCCGAAAGTGGGGTCGCGGATCGCGCCAGGAATTGCGCCGGGGCCGGGGACCGCGCCGGGGATCGCGCCGAGGAAGGGGATCGCGCCGGGGATAGAGCCGAGGCTGGGGACCGCGCCGGGAATCGCGCTGAGGCCAGGAGGGACATCGCGGGCGGACGTGACGTCGCGGGCGGACGTGACGTCGCGGGCGGACGTGACGTCGCGGGCGGACGTGACGTCGCGGGCGGACGTGACGTCGCGGGCGGGCGTGACGTCACGATCAGACGTGGTTTCGCGGGCGGGCGTGACGTCACGACCGGATGTGGTTTCGCGGGCGGGCGTGACGTCACGACCGGAAGTGACGTCACTAGTGCCCTGCGACGCCGGTGAGTTGCCAGGGGCAACGGCCCTTGGGCTGAGGCAACACACAAAATTGACATTGCGCCCTGGAGCAGTTCCACGGCCCGCCTCACCACCGTTTAGCGGCGGAGCGAGACAGAACCAGGGGGACCACGCCCCCGTGACAAAGGAAGGGGAGGGGAGAAGGGAGGGGCTCACGGGAAGGGCCACCCCCCAGTCCCCACCGCCCCCTGCAATGGGGGGGCCCCCCCACACCACAAGGGGGGCCCATCCTACGTCACCAAGGGGGGGCAATTTGCACCACATAGAGAGCCCAGCCCGCAGCCCTAGGGGAAGTCCACACTATGTAACAAGGGCGCGTTCACCCTGCTGCGACGCACTCCAAAGTGAGGAACCCCATCTTCGGTCCATTCACACCCATCTCCGATCATCTCACCATGCACCACAGGATAGCGAGACGCCGCCTGGTCAGTGGCCGGACTCAGCCACACAATGGAGGAAGCTGGCAAGGCGGGTGGTAGCGGCCACGTCAGGAACCTCGGTCCTGGTCGGAGAAATCGCGGGAGTGTCGGCACGTATCTTGGTTGATACGGGGGCATCAGCCACGATCATCTCGAGCACCATGCACGAGATGCTGCCGGATAAAATCCGACCTTTAGTCCCCGTCAAGACGACGTTCATTGCAGCAAATGGAGGCAGCATGGGCTTCCTGGGCCAGGTTGAAGCCCCGATACAGATTGGGCAGCTTTCGGTAGCAGGACCCATCCTTGTCTCCGCAACATTGCCTGTACCTTGCCTGTTGGGGACGGACTTTCTGAGGCGGATGCCAATGAAAATCGATCTGGCCAATGGGCGGGTGGAAGTCCAGGGAACGCATCTCCATTTCCTAAAGGCAGAGGGGGCCAGCCGGGGTGTACCCTACGTGCAGGCTCTGGTCAGTAAGTCTGTCTCCATTCCCCCGGCAGCCCAGATGCTGGTTCCACTGCAATATCGGTCCCCCCTCGTGACAGCCCGACCGGACTCACCCATCCTGGTGTCTCCGGCGTCAGCTGCCATGGATCGCCATGCGCTGGTGGGAGCCGAAACTATTGTTCAGAGGAACCAGCATCTGTTCATTCAGGTGCTGAACACTTCCGATAGATCAGCGACGGTGCAGGAGGGAACAGTTCTGGCCCACGTTAGTCCCTTGTCACTAGGAGCCCCAGGGACAGAGCCCGAGCTAGTAGGCAGCATCAGCCAGTCCGAGGACAGAGGGGCCGAATCGTGGATGGACCAGCTGGCGGGGCCTGAGCCGGGATTGCCGCCCGACCAGAAACACCAGCTGCACTCGTTATTGCATGAGTTCTCGGACGTGTTCAGCCGGGGACCGTTCGACCTAGGGCGCACAAATCTGTCGCAGCACCACATCAACACGGGAGACGCCGCACCCCTGCGCCAAAACACATATAGAATGAGCCCAATGGAAAAAGGGCACATTCAACAAGCGGTGCAGGAGATGCTGCGGGCCGACATAATTTCGCCATCCTCGAGTCCCTGGGGGGCACCGGTGGTCCTAGTCAAGAAGTCAGACGGGTCACTCAGATTCTGTGTGGACTTCCGACGCCTCAATGCCGTCACGCTGGCCGACGCATATCCCCTACCACGTATCGACGACTCATTGGATGCACTGGCGGGAGCAAAATTTTTCAGTACGCTGGATTTATTGTCCGGTTTCTGGCAGGTCCCACTAGACGCGGACTCCCGGCCTAAAACAGCGTTCCGGACACCACAGGGCCTGTTCGAGTTCAACTGCCTGCCTATGGGCCTCCAGACTGCGCCGGCGACGTTCCAACGCATAATGGAGTTGGCCTTAGCAGGCCTCCAATGGGAAACGTGCCTCATCTACCTGGATGACGTCATTGTCTTCAGCCGATCATTCGAGGAACACATTGACCGATTACGTCAGGTATTCCTGCGGTTCCGGAACGCGAACTTGAAGCTCAAGCCGTCAAAGTGCCACCTTATGCAGTCGTCGGTACGCTACTTGGGCCACGTCGTCAGTGAGTCTGGAGTGGCTACAGACCCGGAAAAGACGGCCTGCGTGAGGGCCTGGGCTGTTCCCACAACGATTCCAGAGGTACGCCGGTTTGTGGGTTTCGTTTCTTACTACCGCCGGTTTGTACCCAACTTCGCAACCATTGCCAAGCCCTTGCACGTGTTGACGGCAAAGAACCAGAGGTTTTATTGGGGCCCTCTGGAGGAAGGGGCATTCCAGCAGCTGCGCTCATGTCTGACAGATGCACCACCCTTGGCCTTTCCAGATTTTGTCCTCCCCTTTATCCTGGACACAGACGCCAGCGATGTGGGCATCGGCAGTGTTTTGTCGCAAGTCCAGCAGGGTCGGGAGGTGGTTATCGCCTACGGTAGTCGCGTGCTTTCATCAGCTGAGCAGCGCTACTGCGTCACACGTAGGGAACTCCTGGCAGTCGTTCACTTCGTGCAGCAATTCCGACCCTACCTGTATGGCCGCAAATTTACGGTCCGCACTGACCACGCGGCCTTGCAGTATTCGCTCCGCATCGACCAGCCTTCGGGCCAGCTGGCCAGATGGATAGAGCGCCTGCAGGAGTACAGGTACCAAGTGGTGCATCGCAAAGGGACCAGACACGCCAACGCAGACGCATTGTCCCGACTGGCGCCCCAGGGCCCTTGTGCATGCACCACAGGCGGGGCACGCTGCAAGGAGGCGAGGTCGGAGGGGACGGTCATCGCTCCCATACGCACGGCGGAGGGCGCACAGGGTGAAGTCCAGCTGACCGACCACGACCTGGGCCTGACCTTGGACGATTGGAGACGGCTACAGCTGGAGGAAGCCCCACTGCGAACGCTACGCGCCTCGGCAGAGGCAGGGGGGGAGGAGTACATCGTATGGGAGGACCTCCTCATGCGATGGGACCCGACAGGGTGCCGGCGATGCCTGGTAGTTCCGGAGTCGCTGCGTCAACAATTGGTTATGGACGTACACGGCCGCCAGCTGCTGCACCTGGCAGGGCGGAAAACACTGTACACATTACAGGGTCGGTACTTTTGGCCAGGTATGACCACTGACGTGCATCGATGGGTCGCTACCTGCGTCGAATGTGCGCGGCGAAAGCCGCCACCCCGGGTAAGCCGGGCGCCCCTACAGCCCATCACGGTGACCAGGGTCAACGAATTGGTTGCGTTGGACATCCTGGGACCACTGCCGGTCACGCCACGGGGAAATAAATACCTGTTGGTCGGAGTCGAGTACTGCACGAGGTGGCCGATGGCGTGGGCCCTCCCGGACCAAACGGCACAGACCATCGCCGATGCCTTCGTGGGAGGCTATGTCCTTGATAAGGGGGCACCGGAGCGGTTGCTCACGGATCAGGGCAGGAATTTCTCCTCACGGCTATTGAAGGACGTCTGCTCTATCCTGGGCACTAAAAAGGTCCGAACATCTCCATATCATCCCCAGACTGATGGGATGGTAGAGCGGCTTAACCGCACTATAGCGGCCATGCTGTCCCAAGTGGTGGACGAAAACCATTCCGACTGGGACCTCCACATTCCATCGGTCTTAGCGGCGTACAGGGTGGCCCCGCACGCGGCAACGGGGTTCTCGCCGTTTTTCCTGATGTACGGACGGGATCCCGTTCCGCCTATTGAGGTGCAGCTGACGGACATTCCCGCAAGAGCTGACGCATGGCCGAAGGCACTAAAGACCTCCCTCATTTATTTGAGAGAGGCCCGCCAAGCAGCCGAGGCCGCATCGGCCACGAGCCAAGAGAGTAATGTACGGATACGGGAGAGGACAGTGACAGCCAAGCCCTTTAAAGTCGGGGACCAGGCATGGCTACACTGTCCTCAGGTGCCGGTTGGCCTCTCACCAAAGCTGCACCGACCCTGGAAAGGGCCGGTCGAGGTCATTAAAGCACTCCGACCGCAGTGCGTCCAGGTCCAACTGGGTAAGCGACGATGGTTTGTACACCCCACCCGCCTTAAGCCATATATCTCTCCACCGTCATCTTCACCAACATCACCGCCAACATCATCATCATCCCTACCCAGGCCAAGGTCGCCGACCACCCCGCGCCGACCGGCAAGGGGTTCGGTGCCCTGTGTTCCGTTGTCACCTACAGCACCCCATGTGAGGCCTGACGGAGCGGCGGCACGAGCGGGGGCCGGAGAGACAGCAGCGCCAGGCACGGCAACACCGGCACCACCGAACCAGGGACCGCGACGAGAGGGCCTTCGAAGGAGGGGGCCGCCACGGTCATCTGCTGCCTGTGGATGTCCGGGCTGTTACGGGACGCGGGCTGGAGACCTGGGCAGGCCGCGCAATTGATTTTGTTGTGTTATATTGCATTGTATGGTTGTGGGGGGGTTAAGGGCTGTTGTCACTGTCAGTGGTGGGGGGCATGGGGAGACTTAAATGGTCCA
>CM025614.2:854725-906942 GCA_014621495.2 Entosphenus tridentatus
GTGTGTGTGTGTATGTACCGTGTGTGTGTGTTGAACTTATTTCGCCACCGCACGTAGCCAACCGTGGCTAATCGGAGCCGCGGCACGAGTCGGAGTTGACTCCGAGCTTCGAGCCACCCCACCGCCGTGGACGACCTTGTCCGTGGTTGGGTTCAAAATAGAACACCCGAGTCTCCGGTGGCCCCGGGATGGATTTTCGTGAGCACAAAGCGGACGCCTCGCTTCAAACAAACAAGCATCACCCGAGGCGCAATGTCCCCGGGCTGAGCGAGGACTCTTCCCTCGTGAAGCTCAGCGCGCGTGCCGATGACATCCCCCCCCCGGCCCACCTCGCCTTTGCGGCAAAGCGCTCTTCCTCCGGTACCCAGATTTGAAGCTTTCGTGACTGCAAGGATTCATACTCTTTGTTTTTTTCGGTAAAGTCATGTAGGGAAAAAATCTAATAAAAGACACACTTAAGCGCTTATGCTTTCGCTACATTGTCCCCACCTGAAGAAGGACGCTTGTGTTGCGCCCGAAACGTCGTCATTTCATTGAGTTGTTTTTATTTATTTTATTTTTTACCTACGTGACTTTACAGAAACAATCAAATAGTAGGACTGGTTCCTACTTTATCGACCCCCCCCGAGGAGGGACCGATGTGCTGAGTCAACCCCCGGCCAGTATTTGAACTCCTTCCGCTTGGGCTGAGCCACCCACCCCTGCTCGACGTGTACGAGCTGCTCTTGTGTGACCAGCAGTGTGATTGGCTGCATGTGTTTGAACTTCTTTCGCACCGTACGCGACTCCACCGCGCTAATCGGAGGCGATTGTTGGCGCTGGCAACCGTGTGGAGCGGCGGTGCAGGGGTTGGCGCACGGCGCTATGAACCCGGCGACCCGAGTTCGATTCCCGCTCACGACCAACACGGGTGACGGTGATTTGAACCGGTCCTGGGGTCTCCCCGATGACGACTCAGCTTCAAATGAGTCCCTGGTGCGGTGTGCAAACATCGCCACTGGGGAGACAAAGGCGGCCGGGCGTGGTGCTGACCACCCACTCCTTCGTGTGCCGTGCCCAGCCATTATAGGTGCTGCTCGCTAACAGCACTTGCCCCAGTATCCTGTGAAGGCTATACGGGGGATATTTGTCTCTGTTGGCGAGGTTGTGATTCGGACACAGCCGGGTGTGTGGAGGAGCCACGGTTTTGTTGATTCTTGAAGTGCGGTGACAGCCTCTCTCACACGAGCACTGCGGCCGCACGGGGCATGGCTGAGTTTGGGTCATTTTTGCTCACGAGTATATTCGTTACCTGACACTCTGCAGCCGAATGCAATGGTGTGAATCAGAATCTTTATTCGTGCTGGAGGAGGAATCCGATGAGCTATGAAGATCGTTTTGTTTCACAGCTGTCCCGTAGGGGCACGCGGTCAGAACACGACAACAACAAGCAACACAAAAACGCGATAGGAGTGCAAAGTATAGGAAAGGTAAAAAAAAAAATCACGAAAAAAAAATCGAAGTTTATTTTACCATGTAAGGCCCTCTCAGCTATATTAGCTTTTTTTTCAGAAGCGACCTGGCCACACATGATAGCTCAACGAAGTGTCTCATCATCACGGGGACATTTATGGCAGACAAATAGTCTAAAGGCATGTTTTGAAATGTGGAGGGAAAAAGGGGAGGAACCGGAGAAAACAATCCATGCGACCACCGGGAGAGAGACACGCAAACTCGAACCCACGACCTTCTGTATACCAGGCGAGGTAGTTAACATCGCGCCCTAAAACTCTTGATGTGTACAAACATAGCGATGGATCTCTGCTGAGTGTTGTATTGTGATGCAATGATCTAAATGCATGATTCTAACAATCACAATGTTGGAGTGCAAACTAAAATTTGAATTACTTCGCCCACAGCGAAATTTCGATTTCCTGAACTCGGAGGTAGTCGAGTGCCTGCCTCAACTGTTTTGAAGTTTGCATTTTCTTTATTTTAGAAAAAAATAATTTGTCTCCCCCCCCCCCACCGGAGCAGTAGAAACTGCACAGACGTGGCCATCAGTTGCGCGTTCCGAGTGAAAGTCACGTGCGACGCTTTGACCGCAAGAGTCCCTTCGAGCGGACGGCGTTGGGGAGGTCCCACCCGTGGTGGAACCGCGGAGCAGAGCGAGAGATTTCCCCGGCATTTTGTGGAGTGCAGGAGGAGCCATCGGCATTTGCCAGAACTTTTTGGTTTGCTCTACCTGGGCGACCCGGGGGACTGACCGTGGTGTTGGGACGGACAATCGCGCAACGTTCTGGGTGTGTGCAGAGCAGGTGTAGTCCGGGTTTTGACGGTGGCTAAACTTCACCCCCCCCACCACACCACCCTGAGCGATGGCATCTGTCATCAACAGTCGGCTCATACGTCAACCCCAGAGTCTTTGTAACCTGCTGATGGTCGTCATCGTCGTCGCCGTAACAATGACCCCCCCACACCCGAGATCTCGTGGTGCCGCCCCATGGCTCTGCATACCAGTGAAATACAATGGCATGCCAACTCCTGCTGATACTCAAACAAACACAGACAAATGATCCTCATGGCGGTACCCCGGGATACCAAATAATACAAAATGGCCGAGGCAATTAAATATGTTCTTTCTGGGACGCAATTTTTCCCAGGGGTGTTACTTAAACTCCGCGACTGGGGTACCTATCAATCCGAATCAGTGCTACTCCATGATGTCGAAACGCAGCGAGAACGATTGCGCCGAAACCCTGAACGCTCGCGGTACGCACCGTGGTGGTGCATCGTGTACGGCTCGTCGAGATGAGTCGATTGCCGCATCGCCGACCATCAACAGACTAAGAATGACTGCATCACGGACATCGTGTGAGAGCCGGGGTTCTATGGAACCCCGGGGTACCGCCATAAGGTTCAAATATCCCCCGTGTAGCCTTAGCGGACCGTTGGGGCAAGTGTTGCTAGCGAGTAGCACCTGTGGAGGCGGGCACGGCGCACGACGGGGTGGGTGGCCAGCACCACGCCTGGCCGCCTTTGTGCCCCCAGTGGCGACGTCTACTACACACCGCACTAGGGGAGGAGGCCCAGGACCGGGCCAGACAATCGTCACCGGTGTCGGTGGCCGTGAGCGGGAATCAAACTCGGGGGTCGCCGGGGTTCGTAGCGCAGCGTAGCGCTAACCGCTGCACCGCCGCTCCCCCGGCAAAAATCTGGCTGCCGCCCGACGATGCCGATTGCAGCTACTGGTGGAACGTCGTAAATGTTGTGGATTGTCTCTCCCACACGCCGGTGTGATGTACTAGCAACGAATTGGCACGTTCTGTTCACGTGACAAACCTTACTAATTGGCTGTGTCGGTTGGTGGCGGGTTTAACGACGCATTTATATTTGCGCGATCTAACCGCCCTCCCCCCCCCCAAATCTCTTATTATGGAGAATGCCACGGCGTGTCCAGCGCCCGCCGATACACAAACGCTCGCCGCGCCACCTCCGCGGGAGTCGACGAAGTTCGGTCGCTCACTTTGAACGGACAACGTGAGCGACGCTGCAAGGTCAGAGGTCAAAGGGGGCCCTTTTCGTCTGAGCGAGCTGCCAAGTATTTCGCGTCGGCTTCAAAGTCGCGTGGCTGGAGCACAGCGAGGGGGCGAGGGGTCGGCCGACGTCCCGTTTGCGGTGCCCCGTTGCTTCGGACAATGGCGAGTGAATGTTTGCGTAAGCTCGCCACAGTTCTCATGAACACCCCCTTACCCCCCCTAAGCCCCCCCTTACCCAACCCACCTTAACCGCCCCCTACTAACACCCCCCCCCCACTTACCGCCCCCCTCTTATCCCCCCGAACCCACCTCTAACCCCCCTCTACCCCCCCTTTCCCCCTAACCCCCCCTCTTACACAACCCCCCCCTGACCTCCACTCCCCCCAACCCCCACCCCCCATCCCCACCGATATGCATGGCCATCTTCCAGCGGATTTGGGGGAAAGGATTCCGCGATTAATATTAGCGCTGTGTGTAAACTCGTTCACGCACGTAGGCGCTTGGCATGCGCGCTCGTTTATAAACCCCGCGCTCCCAGCAACTCTCACACGAGAAAGCAATATTTATTTATTTAAGTTTTTACCAGGTAAGGGCCCCATTGAGCAATGTAGTTGAACGGTAGGTCTCTGTTTCAGAAGCGACGTGGCTGTAACAGATGATAACTCAAGGAAGATGGAAATGTACGAGCAGCCAAATACTCTAGACGCACGTTGGTTATAAATGTGGAGGGAAAAACCGGAGGGCCCGGAGAAAAATCCACGCGACCACAGGGAGAGAGAGAGACACGCAAACTCCAAATATACAGCAGCAAGCGTCAGGGTCGGGGTCGAACCCACGACCTCCTGTATACCAGGCGAGGTAGTTAACGTCTCCTAGCCACCGTGATGATGATGAGAGAGAGAGAGACATGCAAACTCCAAATATACAGCAGCAGGCGTCAGGGTCAGGTTCGAACCCACGACCTCCTGTATACCAGGCGAGGTAGGTGACATCGTGCCACCATGGCGCCCAATGCATACTCTTAGTTCTTTCGGTAAAGTCACGTAGGTAAAAAATGAAATTAAAATTAATAAAAAATAAAATGAAAATTAAATCATTATTATTTATTTTTTATTAATTTTTATTTAATTTTTTACCTACGTGACTTTACCAAAAGAACTAAGGGTATGAATCATTGCAGTCACGAAAGCTTCGATTCTAGCACCCAATGCACTCGGCCTCACCTATGGGTAGTAGAGGCGACAGGACATACAGTGGATTCTCAGAAAGATCTGAGCGTGTGGGAGGGTTGGGAGATGGGTCGGGTTGACACAGCTTCAGATATGATGGGAGTCCACTACTCACGCACCACCGCTCGCTGACGGAGCGATGGAATTCGCAATCCTCGTAGCCCACAATCACCGCACCTGCTGCCAGTTTTTTTCGGTTGTCGAGTTCAAACACGTCGCAAGGGTTTAAGAGTGGTCTGGTTTGTGGGATTAGATGCGTGATGATCCAAATGGTAGTCTAATTCGGTTAATCGTACGAATAAAAGCCTGTACAATACTAAGAGTTATTTTCTGTAGCTACACGGCCGTGAGCCTAGCCTATGTCCACTCGTTTTTAATACGCAGCAAGCTCCAAGCTCAATAACTTTAAATGTTTAGAACACTTTTTCTTTGAACAAATTACAATATTCGGAGCATTCTAAAATGTAAATATTCAGAGTACACGAGGGGCAAGGGAGCATATCACGGTTTGAAATGTAAAGTATTTATCACAACGTAAAATGCCAACCCCGGTTTTCTGATAGGAAGTGATCGCGTTCGATTGAAGTACAAAAGGAGCATCTGCAGCAGGATGAGAGAAGGGCCCAGAGATGCGGTCTGGAAGGCTGCCACCTCAGGAGCGAGAGATGGAGTCGCCACCTTTCCCCACCGAGCAAATCTGCACTCGTGTCTCCGTCGGTCTCATCAACACTGTGCAGTGTCCGGTGATAACGTTCAGCACAAAACCAGCACTGGATCTCAAATAAATTCCTGCCACCCGGACATAGATGCGAATTTCCCAGACTGTGCGGATTTGAATTTCGATTTAAAGCTTTCGTGACTGCAGGGATTCATCTTCTTGGTTCTTTCGGTAAAGTCACGTACAATGGAAACAATAGAAATAATAAAATAAAATAAATATCACGACGTTTCGGCCACATTCAGACGCTGTCTCCCCGACAGACCTGATCTTCACCTGATGACGGCTGCTTGCGTTGTGGCCGAAACGTCGTGAGAATTATTTTATTATGTTTTATTTTATAATGTTTATTGTTTCCATTCTACGTGACTTTACCGAAAGAACCAAGAAGATGTGCGGATTTGACCCAGATTATTTTTGCCTCGTCTTGCCATCGCCTCCTGGAGTGGAGCAATTAGACAATTAGCCTTGGACCCCTCGGTGTAGTAATTACCCTGCCCACAACAAGTTAACGACACAGTTAAAGACCCGGGCTTCCAAGTGGCCTGGTTAAGAGCACACGGGCACGAGATGGCCTCTCACCGCTCGCCCTCGCTGCTGAAAGAAATGGGTTGAGAGGAGCCTCAACCATTCCACTGAACCAAGGCAGTGAGTTGAAGAGAGAGAGAGAGGACACACGCCTGTCCTGTCAGTAGACTGTGGAACATGGCACCCTCCGATTAGCACGGTTGGCTAACGTACGGTGAGAAAATAAGTTCTAAATACATTAATACGAAGTGCGATTCGGTGAAAAATGTCAAAGAAAGTCAATGTGCAGAAACCCAATTGACTTTACCCATCATCAAGGGGGCGCTGAGTCGTCAGATGTGGGAGCAATACTGTGCCGCTCGGCAACCAGGTGCGCTGTGCGACAGCGACCCCGGTTAGTAGAGGGCCAAACGATCGCCTTCCTCCAGGTGAGGCTCCTCGCCAGACTTGCAAAGAGCCACCGGCTGCCTTCCTGTGCTCGCTCCGACCTCGGAGTCAGCTCTCACGATGCTCCCCGAACGTCTTCCTCAGACGTCAGCGCTTCTCAGTCCTCTCTCTCTCTCACTCTCTCTCTCACGCTCTCTCTCTCTCTCACTCTCTCACTCTCTCTCTCTCACTCTCTCTCACGCTCTCTCTCTCTCACTCTCTCTCTCTCACTCTCTCTACAATAAATCTGCGCGGCAATGCGGGTCGCGGACACCGCAAATTGCGAGCGGGACGGTGCGGTCTGGGTGGTGCCCCTGCCTCCCACGTGTTACGCGTGTCTTCTGGTCGCCCCACGTCGCGCTGTGTGCGCGTGTCACGCGGTGCAGAGGCACCCAGAGACACACGGGAGCTTCAAACAGCACGAGCCATTGTCCACGCTGCGGAAGGCCATTCCCCTTATCCGTAAGATTTGTTCATCCGCGCCACGTCCCCCGCCATTCACACCGCGGATGATCGGGCCTCCGTCGGCGTGGGTCACGAGATGGCCGTGAAAGTGAGCGTAGTCATTCGCTGTGTGTGGTCATGACGAGCGGTGGCGAGCATCAGGCAGCGACTGTCAAGAGCTGTAAGAGATAATAATTAACACGTTTCTTGATTTCAGCAAGGCTACAAGGGCTCGGAGGGAAAGGGACGATGAAGGGAGGGAATTACAAAGTTGAGCAATGCGAGGGGAGGAACAGAGAGAGAAAGTGAGAGCGCGGGGGGGGGGGCGTGTTGTGACCTACAGCGACGTTTGTTGCTGGGTGATTGCCACGTGGGGGTCTTTGGGCCCGTGCCCAGCAACTGTGCTTAAAAAAAATCACGGATTTCTCACTTCCATACCGCAGGATCGTGAAAGATGGCGGCAGCTTAGGGGGGCCTCCATCCAGCAGTGGATTGACTGGCCGGTGATGATAGTGATGATGGTGATGATGATGGTGATGATGATGGTGATTTCTCAGTGCCGGTGACTCCACACCCACCTTTGGAGCGGAGGGACGCGGGCCAGCGGATAGCGCGCTCGCCGCTCGTTGCAGGGGTTCTCGGTTCGAACCCAGCGGGCCGCCCTGGTTATGACTGCGTTTGCGTCAACCGTAAAATACTACTATGCGCCGTCTGATTCACAATCGATGTTAAAGATTCCGTGATGTAGACTATTGTGTCCCAGTGTCACATTCAACATTTTCACAAATTCCGAAAATGGAAAGGCAAATTATTCTATTTGGATTACACACAATAATCATTGCCCCCTCCTGGCAGACTAAAGTCCCGATTACAGGCGAGGCGCTGGGTCACAATGTGCCCACAGGGAATAGCTGCCTCGGATGCGGGGGGGGGGGGTGCTTTCACCCGTGTTGTGACGAGGTGCGACGATGTAGAGCGCTCGGAGACGCCCGGGCAGCGATGCGTCGAAAGCCACTCCACGCGTAACGTACGTGTGTACATATGCTCGACTTATTTTGCACTCTACGTAACCAAGCGTGCTAATTGGAGGTGCGGGGGGAAGGAAAACCAGCTAAATATAAAAAAGCAGTTCTAAAGAAATGAGTTTTCAACCTGTATGATTTAAAAGTGCATAGCTCCAGTGGCTTCCTAATATCAGAAGAGCGTTCCAGACGGCCGCAGAAGCGCATCTGAGAGCGCGCGATGCGGCGACCATCTTTGTTCAATGGCCAGCAGCCAAAATACGTTGATGCGCTGATAACCGGAATGTCGCGCGGTGGTTTATGTTCCTTGACGCCATCAGCCAAGGTGGTATTGTGGTTCGTGTGTGGCGAGCACTTTGTGTGTAACGAGTGCGACCTCGCAACGTGTTCGTTCGGCAACCGGAAGGCACCGGACGGACACGGTGTCGACCTCGCAGCGCCCGTCACGACACGTGCCAGAGACTTTGTGTGACGCCAGCGTCGTGTCCCTCCCCGTGCCGCGTGCAGCTGCCGCCGCTGCCGCCGCCGCCATGCCGGCGCCGGTGAACGTGAAGCTGGACTACGTCCCGCCCGACGGGGGCTGGGGCTGGGCCGTCCTCGTCGGCTCCTTCATCTCCATCGGCTTCTCGTACGCCTTCCCCAAGGCCATCACCGTCTTCTACAAGGAGATCCAGGAGGTGTTCGGCGCCTCCTACAGCGAGATCGCGTGGATCTCGTCCATCATGCTGGCCATCATGTACGCGGGCGGTGAGTCTCGCTACGCGCCTGGCGCGCGTTGAGTCCGTTAAATGCGGCCAAGTTGCCCGTCGTCAAATGATTGCCGTCGCCGCTGGTCTGGCGTTCGCTATCCAAGCAATGCTCGAACGTGCGGTGGCAAGCCGCCGTACGCGGCGCGAGCGCGATGGGCATCGGCTGCAGTGTTGGGAGGCGGCGGTGCGACCCACGCAGATCTCGGGGCGAATTCATCGCGATCGCCCGTGGCTTAGACAAAAGGTGTAATTTGTGCACATGGACAATGGGATCCACACTTAGTGACTCCCACATGAAATCGTACGGGAGGAAATTTCCGCTGCACACATCGGAATGTGAAGTCTCTCCACAACGTAAGCTTCATCTAAAGCGTTTTGAGGCTTTGTGCGAATTGCGCTGTGAAAGAAAACCGAGATTATTATTATTATTGTGGGAGGAAACCACGGAGACAACCCATGCAGCACAGGGGGAGAGAAACACACAAACTGCCGAGCCGGGAATCGAACCCTCGCTATTGTTGGTGAGTTGGCATCGTCGTCGTCGGCGTCGGCGTCGTCGGTGGCGGCCGCCTGGCTCGTAGAGGGTGAGGCCGGACAAGGTGGAGCAGGGAGCCCGGCGCGAGGGTCGTGGCGGGCACAGCACGTGCTGTGCCCCCGTCGCCCCGGGACGTGCTGTGCCCTCCCGCGTGCTGACGCCCGCCGCACTCCGCCGTCGGGTTTCCACCTTCTCAAATTGCTGGACGCCGACACGGAGTCGCACAATCGCGTCAATCCCGATGATGCAACGGCGTCCCAAACGAGCGGCTCCGTAAATAGCGGCGCAGCACCTCCCTCTCCCCCCCGCCCCCACCCCCCCGGTACCGTTCTCCATGCCCCGCACGTGCTGCCCCAGTGCAGTCGCACGCCGTGGGGAGCGGCGGTGCAGCGGTTAGCGCGCTACGCCGCGCTGCGGACCCGGCGACCCGAGTTCGATTTTTCCGCTCACGGCCAACACCACAGTGAGGATTATCTGCACCGGTCCTGGGCCTCCCCTTAGGTCGGCTCAGTCTCAAATGAGCACCCGGCGCGATGTGTAAACATCGATACGAGGGAGACAAACACGGCCGGGAGTGGTGCTGGCCACCCACCCCCTCGCGTGCCGTGCCGGCCTTCATAGGTGCTCGCTGACAGCACTTGCCCCTACTGTCTGTCGAGGCTATACGGGGGATCTTTGCAGTCACCCGTGACAGCCCCAGTACAGTCGCCGACGCCAGTGCGGTTTAAACGCTCCACGTGCTGCCAGGGTGAAACGTAAATATCCACGTTTCCTTTCTTTGTGTCAGGCGAATGTCTGACGAGAGTGCGCAGCGACGAGAGTGTGGCAACGCACGACTCTCCACGCCGCGGTCCCGGAGAGCCCCAAAGTTGCGTCAAATGAAGCGCGCCAGCTCCAATGTTACAATCCTCGGGGTCGCGATGTGCAGCGGCGTCCTCGAACACGATAAGCGTTCTGTGAAACGCCGGGTGTCGAAATGATTGAAACGACGATTGACGTGGGTCACGCGAGGACACTCCTTTCGGCGTTGGCCCACGGGGGCGGAGGAGGGGAACCACGTGGCCCTCCCCCCATGTAGACCCGTGGCAAATGTTTAAAATTATCCCCCCGTCCCTGTGTGGATTTCTTCCAGGTACTACTGTACTCCAGTTTCCTCCCGCAAGTAAAGCGCAGTCTTAATCACCAGATGAGGGGGGGTGGGGTGGCGCCACGTGGGGGGGGGGGGGGGTTGGTGGATTCGGGGTTGTGAATCGTTATCGGCTGCTGCTATCAGCAGCGTCATTTTAATTGTCGCTATCTTCACCACCACCACCATCATCATCTTTGTCATCATTATTTTCATAACTGGCAACATTGTTTGCAACGAGCGTTAAAGCCGTCTTTGGCTTAGCGCTACCATCGGCTTTGGGCATCTCACTCCATGGGAAGAAAACAACTGGGCTCTTCACCAATGGGGATTGCACGTTCTTAAGCGTTTCGCTTGAGGCTTCATGGCATTTAGGACTTGCGGCTGAACTTGCCCTACGAGTAACCGTGGCCATAACTTTGCGGGCCCACACACCCAGCACGTGGGATTTTATATTGTTTTAGGTGTGAGCATAAACTTGTCGACAGCTGTATCCCTCGTAAAAAAATGCATTATCATCATCGTCGTAAATCTGAATGGCTTTTTCCATTAAATATAAAAAAAATAGGGATGTGTTTCAGACATTCCAACTCGACTCATCACCTAAAAACATATACCACCAGTGTCATCTTTTTCGCAAAAAAAGGTAATTATAAAGGACATAAACGTAGAAAAAAATATTTAATAAGTCATTAATTCACACCAATTTATTTTATTCACCTCTTGAGGGAACTCGTCAAAAGATCATACATCTGCGTGTTGGAATGACTGTCAAGGGCGTTCCTGCTGCCACTCTCGGGCACTGTCACGGGCGGATGACGCAGCGTCCCCCCCACGTGGTTCGTCTTTGATCTCGCGGTGCGTGCCGCCAGTGAAGTTCAATTAACGCACAAATTCGGTGTCTTCCCGAGTGGTGGTGTTTTTTTTTACACACACCGCGCCAGGTACTCATTTGAGCCTGAGTCGACCTAGGGGAGGCCCAGATATTTGTCACCGATGTTGGCCGGGAGCAGGAATCGAACGCGGGTCCCCGGGTTCGTAGGGCAACGGGCTAACCGATGCACTCCCGCTCCCCGCTTTCACAAAGATCCCCTGTGTGGCCTTACCAGACTGTGGGGCAAGTGCTGTTAGCGAGCACCTATGAAGGCCGACACGGCACACGAGGGGGTGGGTGGCCAGCGCCACTCCCGGCCGCCTTTGTCTCCCCAGTGACGATGTTTACGCACCACGCCAGGTACTCATTTGAGCCTGAGTCGACCTAGGGGAGGCCCAGATATTTGTCACTGGTGTTGGCCGTGAGCGGGAATCGAACGCGAGTCCCCGGGTTCATAGCGCGGTGGGCGAACCACTACACTACCACTCCCACACACACACACACTCTCGCTTTAACTCCCACACAATCTCGTGTGCACTCCCACACACACACACATTCGTGTGCGTGTTACACGAGTGGGGCGGGCACTCGGCTGGTATTCGTCCGCGTCGCTGAGCGGCCTTCGCTAACACACAAGCCGTGCGAGCGCATCTCAAAGTCACGCCAAGGTCTTTGTTCCTCCGACTGCAACGTGAGCCCCCCACGCGTGGCTGATACAGTAGTGGATGTTTGCGTTGCGAGGTGATGCACAAGGTTATTTGCTGCGTGCTTTTCCTCGCTACGGCCTCCTCCTCCTCCTTATTGTTCTCACCAAGTTCACTTTTCCTCGAGCACTCCCAGCTGGTCTGGCCCGACCTCAACCCCCCCCCCGGACCACTCCGTCTGGACGGCGATGAGACCCGTGGCCACGTTGCCGTCTGTCCCATCGACCGGCTCGCAACACTTAAGGCGAACCTTTCCGCGCCTTCTGAATGGAACCAAGCTGCGGATCGGCCGCCATTTCATAAACGAGGCCGTCGGGGTGCGGATTGCCACGTGCCTCTCTCACAGTGGCCAAGGCGATGTGAAGTCGAGTTAAGAATCTAGTCGTAAAAAAAATCCCTTTGATCGGTCTGTAACCAAGGTGTCACCTGTAAAAACCCTGGTCCAAGACTCACCCCTTACCCCACGTGACAGGCGGAACAGTGCACAGCGAACCACACGTACAATCGGTGATCAACACCGGTTGTGGCTGCTGCAGTTAGGGCCGTTAAAATAAAATAAAAACGCTGCACATTGTCCCCGAATCTCGCGCAGCAGGGAGATGAACTCGGGGTCGGCCGAGGGTTCCCGTCGCCCGAGCGCACCAAACGCCTCCGCCCTCCACTCTCAAACGTCGCCGTGCCTCCACGGTGCCAACTAAACGGCCACTTTCAACAAAAAAAAGTTCATGGGTGCAACGTGATCGCTCGCCCTCGTTTATTTAAAGAGGTGAAGAGATGCCTGGCTAATGTGCGAGTACCACCACCACCACGACCCAGTCATCGTTAATTGAAGCCCTTAAGTGCTCTCCGTAATCCATCGTGGAAAGTTGTTCCATCAGCACTTGGCAGACGGCCTCCACCGTCGCTAAAATAGGTTGCAGATATCGCGGGCGGGCGGCAGTCCACAGTCCCTGCAGCGGCGGATGTACAAAGCGCTTTGCCCACCTTTGAACCCTGGTCCCAGCTTGCGTTTGCAGCAAAAGCGCAGCGCCTCACCGTCTCATCCCACGCGAGATCGCAATTGGGACGTTCTCTCTGGCGTGTAAAATACAAAGGAAGTCAAAAGTTGATGTCGCGTAGCCATGGTGGGAGCCCAAGGGACCGGAGGGGGGGGGGTCACCAAACTGACAAAAGAAAAGCAAATGAAATGAAGAAACAGCAATGAAGGAAACGTAAATAGTCGAATGATTAAACAATAATCTCAACTTGTAACGTGACGCAAGGAGAGAGAGCGACGCGGGGACGTGAGGGGGAACCGCAGACGAGCGGGAAGGGCAGAAGTCAGGCACAATCATTGCCCAAGCTCTGTTGTCCTGTAAACATTTTGGTATGAATCCAGATCAGTCGGAGAAAACTCCCGCGCGCGAGGGGGGGGAAACACTCTACCCCATACAGATGGAACAGATTGGGAAGTCTGCATTTTTTGCGGACCTGCATTTAAGGTGACATTTGCGTGATGATTCACCAACTCTCGCCTGCACAGTGCTGGATTACAACAGGCCGCGTGCACAAGCCACCTCCGCCATGGCGAATTCGCTTCGAATTACTCTCGCGAGCACTTCCCAGCCCGCGGGGGTGAACTGTCGCAATCCACTGACGCCGCCCTCCGCGGCGCGGCGAAGCGCCGTGGCGATTGCCGCTACGCAACGCCGCCCGTGCACTCCTCCGCACGCACGCGACGCGCCCCGAGGTTACCTGAGGTTACCTGCTCACGGCAGCTCACCTCCCCGCCTGGAGGATGTTGACGTCCCGCGGAGTCTGGAGGGTTGTTTTTAAAATTGCGGTTGGTTAAAAAAAACAAGCGGTTTGATCCATTGCGCTTTAGACAAGAGCCCAAGGGAATGGATTCCACCTCCGATCAGCACGGTTGGCTACGTACGGCGCGAAAGAAGTTCGACGTACATACGTACTGATGGTCCGTGTTCTCTTGGTGACGCAGGTCAGTCGAGCAAATGAGGCTATTCTGGTCTGTTGAGTTTTCACGTGGTTAAGGAAATAAAAGCCGACTTGAAACTTGACTTTTTAAAGGAAAATCTGGGTCTCCTATTTACATGGCAAGCGTGGTTCATCGTTATCAGCCATCATCAATCCACTGCTGGATAAATGCTACCCCAGGCCATCACCGTCTCCATCACGATCCCACGATGTAATAATAACCAACACGCTCGACCCCAACACGCGAGCCGGTGTAATCGCTCCGTCTCCTCGCTTGACATCCTCTCGTGGACATATTTCATCCCTCGGCTGCACAATCCGTGACGTGTTCTCTACCCAAGCCCACGTTTCTCAACACTTTTAATTCCACTATTAAAACCCACGCATGTTCTCCCATCCACGTGTTCCCCTTTCAGACTCTCTCAGCGCAATTCCAAGCCCGCATCTTTCCCGGTTTTTTTTACTCACTTTCTTTTTTGTCCGTACTTGTTCGGTCGATGACCAACGGTTGTTTCTGAACCGCACTTCTCAGCAGGCACTACGTGCGTTGAACTTCTTTCGCGTCGGCCGTACGTAGCCGGCCACGCTCATCGGAGCCACGCGTCGATTTAAAGATGTGCCCCCCCACTCTGGGGCAACGCTGCTAGGTTACTTTTCGGATTCAAGTTTTCGACGCTGCTCTCATCCGCTTCTCTTGTCGTTTTGTTCACGGCGGCCGCCACCAACGCCCGCCCCCCGTCTGTACTCTGCTGCGTTGCCTTCCAGCCTCGTGTCCCCCTCCACGAGAGGTCTCCGCTCGTTGAGCGTTACTCGTCGTACGTGACCCCGTTGTTTTAATGTGTTTTTATCCCGAGCCCAATTTGGCGGAACTTCGCACCCCTCTGTCGAGATCTTCTCACATTTCCCGCGGTTTAAGTCCCCGTTGGACGATACGTTGCCCGCTTGTCGTCGACAAATCAGAGACCGTGAATAATGATTTTGTCCGTGTATATTCCGAGCCGTTATTTCTCAAATCGAACTTTCGGAAAATATTGCCGTATGTCTTCGCTGGGAATAACTTTGGCGAAAGTGCCGCCACCATCCATGCGTTAGACTCTCCTCGTGCAATCTCAGCGTGGCTCTTCTGTTCCTCTAGAGATGTTATTGTTTACGAATATTTTTTTGTTATCCAAGCCTCGGCTTACGAGGGCTTGGATGACTGCATCAATTTCCACCGAGATCGTAGTCTACAACGGCGAGGCGTAATGGTGTTTGATACATTCATTTATCTTTCCAGAATCTGATTCATCATATGTCATGTGGTCGCTGAGAGAAAAACCTTTCCTAAACCCTACCCATTCCCTCGAATATGTTCATTATTCTGTTCCCATGATCTTCCTGAATGATTTCTATACGTGAGATAAGAGGCTGATAGGCCTGTAGGTTCCCGAGTCGGTTCCATCACCCTTGTCGAGTAGAATCATTATGAAGGCATCATTTAAACATCTCAATATAGGACCACTGAGATTGGGCAAATTATCGGTGGCACCAATTGTGGCAGCCTTCCCGCTTGGCTGTGCTTTCCCACGCCTCCGTGCGAAAACCTCGCTCGTTATGAATCCTACAGCATGTGTGAGATGTCACCGGCATGAATGGTGCTAAGTAGAAAACATTCCGATTAATAATGTCTCGGAGAAGCAAACGGGCAGCGAGACGAATGGGCACAGCGAGCGAGACGAATGGGAAATGTGGCCCCACGTTAAACAGGCGATTGAGAGAAACGACGTGCGAACGTAAGCTGCGGACATGGTTCCGTGCAAACGGTTTTGTTTGGTGTTTGAACATCGTGACACCTGTTGTATTGCCAGGAAGGGGTCAAACCTACTGCTTATACATACGTCAACCGCTGTGATCGCAGGAAAAGGGAAAATCGAAAGCGCGCAAAAGTTTGTTTGTTGTGCGGCCGCTCTCCCATTGCGGAGATCTCCCCCGAGATGTTGAAAACGTGCGAAGTGTGGACACGCTTCCTGGACAGGGGAAGCCAACCCGGCCGAGACTCCGCAGGAGCCCCCCCCCTCCACCGTGGGCTCGCTCTCCGGCAGAATTCCGTCGAGGCCTCCTGCAGTGGGCCGTGGCACCGGGTGACAAAACGTTTGTTTCTCCGCAGTCGCGGGCTTTGTCTTTGTGCGCCGTCGCAGCTGGGCGAGGCCGTTTGGGTTCAAACGCCAAATTGTGAAAGAGGACCGGTGTTTGGTTGTTGTTGTTGGCGACTTGGCCGAGACGATCAAAGTCTCTGGCCATGGGAACATTTGAAACGTGTGTTTCAACCACAGGTCATCGAGGGCTTAACACGCAGACCTCAGTGCTGGCCAATGAATACCCTCACAATTTGGGTCACAGTGATCAAAAGATAATAGGATACATTTTTTTACCCTTTCCAGCAATACAAGGTGTAAAGATGTCCAAACACCAAATAAGACATTTTTTTTCATATCGGCATTAAAATAAATGTCCCCCTACATAATTCGCTCGGTCACAGCTTTAAAACATCGAGGGCCGTATCGCCAAATGCCCACGGAGAAGCGTCACTCGGGTAGCCGTGGGGCTGCCCACAGATGCCACAGCCCGCAAACCTCGGGACAAATTGCTGAGTCAGAGGCTGGGTCTATAGAAAGACAAAAAACAACTGCGACTGAGACGGTCGTAAAGTTCAGAACAATACCACAAAGGGGCTTGGGAACAACCTGGGCCACCGTGGCGATCAACGTCAGCGATTTGGCGCTGCGTAACCGAGTGGGGTGGTGGGGGTTGGTGGATCACACGCGAATTTGGTGACGCCCCCCCCACTGCCCTGCGAGACGTCGCCATCTCCTGGCTTGGCGAGGGAACGGGCAGCGCAGCGAGCGGCTCAAACTCCAGCCGCTGTCCACGTGGAGGGTCGCGGGGCCCACGAAGGTCTCACGTTGCCTGACGAGGGCTTCAACGGTGCCCACGCGCAGAGACCGCTGGCAACCGGCCGCTGGACGAGGGTTGGCCTATGCCGTGCGGGCCGTGGAAGTTGTTTGGCCGTGCTTCACCGCGCTGGTCAACGCGGGTTGACGGAGACAGGGAGCAAAAGACGTGGAGCGTAAAAGCGCGGTTGGCTACGTACGGTGTGAAAGAAGTTCAACAAACATATATCCGTCTACTGGTCGCCCATACGAACACTCTCCAGGCTCAAACTCCGCTTAGCTTCTCAGATCTGATTAAATCTGCCGCATCTCTGTCAAATTGGTCAGAGGCGACTTCAAATTGTCCTCGCTGAGATCGAACATTTTAATGACGACGCTGACTCGCCAGGGAGGATCCCGCCAAGGTTCCGTAAAAGGCTGCCACGTTGTTACGGGCAATCCGAATTAAGTGATTTGTGGGTAATTCTTCAGCACTAAGATGTTCGGCGAATGCCAGTTACAGTCACGTGGTGTGGTGTTTTGAATTAATGCAAACTCGAACCCATGCGCTTCTTGCTGCCAGGCACGGGTGCTACCACTGCACTGCCACCCCCGTGACCCAAAATGAACAGCTTGAATCACATGATCATATGTAGGTCTCTTTTGTTCGTTGCCACGAGAGTTGGAAACGCAGCCAGGTCGAGGATTAGCAGCTCTGACTAATCTCCCTTCCTGCAGCCTCTGGCTCACTCTGAGATTTATGGCTTTTTTTTTGTACTAATGCTGATTCAACAAGAATATGTTAATAATTAATTCATGTTCATTAGCGCACTGGGGGAGGGGGTGGGTTTGGTTAATGGAGATGTCCTTTTAAAGGACAGAACCCGGCTAACCACAGACTCGGATCACCAGAGTGAGAACGTAGCAGCCGTGACTCATTAACTCCGCGGCCAAAGCACTGTGACCCACCAACCAGGCCCGAATAGCATCCCCACCTACCAGCCCCTCCACGAACATTAATGAAGTGTTTGGGTTTGGTGGTGGTACATGTTGTTTATGTCGTTTAATGTGAAATTTCGGTCACAGTTCCTATGATCACTGTTATTTTGGTGATTTCGAAAAGTTTTTCGGTTTGGCCACGTTTGTTTGTTGTAGTACGGAGTTAGAATGATGGCTTTAATCTAAGTTGTCTTGTTGTTGTTGTTTGACTTGCATCCCACTGGGATTTTTGCACAGCGTTGGTGTACGGTGCTTTTTTTCTGGAAGACTTTGCAGTTTTTCCTGGATTTTTATGTTTGCGCTTAGTCACTTTAAGATGTTTTCTTGTTCATTTTTTTGTTTTTTGTTTGTTACGGTTGCACCCGATTCAAGAGCCGAATGGCTCACAGGGCTATACAAAATAAATGAATCTGAAACTGAAGTTCTAAAACTATTTTCAATTTTGTATTTTATTTTACCAGGGGAAGGAGGCCCACTGAGCTAAATAGCGCAATTTTTTCAGAAGTGATCCGTCTATCGCAAACGACAGTGGGTCGTGGCGTGGTAACCGCGCAAAAACGGTGGTAAACCGGTCAACGCCGGTTTTGCCGCACGTGTAGGAATATCCAGAGCAGCAAACGTAGCGGTGTCAGATTTCTATCTGAGAGACGGAGGGAGCTGCCACCACCATCTCGCGGCGCGGCAATTCAAACATTGGGCCAAGTTTCTTGAATCACCCCACCCCGACCACTGTCCTCCCAGGAGTACAAATGGGTCCACCGCAGTTGATCCGCAGGTCACGTGTGCAGGTGGTGATGAGGGAAAGCGTGGGTTTGCTCATCTCGTTCGTCCGTTCCTTTCTCAGCCGGCTTGTCCTGGCGAGGGTCGTGGTGGCAGCATGTCAGGCAGGGCGGTCCAGACCTCCCTTTCCCTTGCGACACACTCTAGCTGATGAAAATTCCCAGGCATTCCCAGGCCAGCGACGTCGTGCCGACAGCGTGCCCTGGGCCGGGCTCTTCGTTTGCTCAACTCTTCCGCCTCTAAATTCAACTTTCGGAACTGGTCGTTGATTTCCGACCCGGTAACAGTGACTGTGGCGAGGACCCCGATGGTGAGGAGTGGACATGTAACTGCGGGTGTTCTCTGGTGCACAGGCCCCATCAGCAGCATCCTGGTGAACCGGTTTGGATCGCGCCCGGTGGTGATCATCGGAGGGTTGCTCGCTGGCCTGGGGTTGATCATCTCCTCCTTCTGCACCAGCATCGTGCAGCTCTACATCTGTGTGGGCGTCATTGGAGGTCAGTCCGCGCACGCACGCGCACACAAAGACAAAGATCCCTCGTGTAGCCTTAACAGACTGTTGGGGCGAGTGCTGTTAGCGAGCACCTATGAAGGCCGGCAGGGCACACAAAGGGGTGGGTGGCCAGCACCACGCCCGACCACCTTTGTCTCCCCAGCAGCGATGTTTACACACCGCACCAGGTACTCATTTGAGGCTGAGTCGACCGAGGGGAGGCCCAGGACCAGTTCAGATAATCGTCAATGGTGTTGGCCGTGAGCGGGAATCTAACTCGGGTCGCCGGGTTCGTAGCGCATTGCGCTAACCGCTACACTACCGCTCCCCACACGGACATACACACACATACACACACGCACACATGCACGCGCTCTGTGGCTGGAGTCACGGCAGAATTGTCTCGCAGTCAACTTGCCCCGGAGCAATGTTCCTCCCTCCTCATCCCACCGGGACCCACACAGGACCCACGCTGGGCAGTAGTTGGGGCCGTCTCGAGTGTGGCGCCTAAGATGTGGAACTCTCTCCCACCGGCCCTCAGATTGGCTCTGAGCACTGAACAGTTCATGAAACTCTGCGAGGCCTCTATTCTTTTTAGCTTTTCCTTTAATTTTTTTATTTTTATATGCATCTTGATTTCATATGTAGGACTACTTCCGTTTAATTTAATAATACATTGAATGAATTAATTGAATGGACCCCACCACGGACCCACCCCGGACCCACGGCTTTATTACGAAACTGGAAACCTCACTTCGATCCCCCCCCTAATCCCACCCGGGAACCAACCAGGACCCACTATGGATGCCACTGCAGAGCCACTCCAGACCCACAGCTTTCTGGTGAAACTGGCGACCACGCTTCGATTCCAGGTCCATCCAACGTCAGTGCCGAACATTGTCCAAACGGTGCCCCCCCCACCTCCCACCTTGCCACGTTCGGCAGCGCGCGGCGAAGCACGGTCAAGCAAACTCCCGTGGCCAGCAGAGCACAGGGGATGTCATCGCCCACCAGTGGATTGACGAGGGGCCTGTGAACTTAATGATCGTTAGAAATCAAGCTGCACGTCCGTTGCGGCTCGTGCCACCCGCAGAAGGGGCCCAGCATTGGCAACCCGTCGCGGTTGCTGCTCGCCGGCGCTGCGAGGAGGGCGAAGGCAGCGCGCGTGTGGAAACACACGTCCGGTGGGAAGCCTTGAAGCTCAACCACAAAAAACCTCACCACACTTCAGCCGGAAAACGAAATGAATCCGTACGTCACTGTTAAAGTTGTTTGGTTGCTAGTACAGTATTATTGATGGGTTCGTTGTGCGTAAGCTTCGTGCACCACTGCCAACGCACTCTTCATTTTGCTTTGTCATCAAATCTGAAATTTGACAACGGCATCGTCCCGTCACCGTGGAAAACAAAAGTCGAAGGTGACAAAAATGTAGATGGCCAAAGAATCCACCGAGCCTCGAAGGTAGCAGAAATGATTGCAGACGGCAGTGGATGAAGGGGCCGAAGGCAGTGGTGTGCTAGCGATGCCAAAAAGGTCTTGCACACGCACATTATACACTACACTATACACTACGTTATATACTACACTATACACTACACTACATTATATACTACACTATACACTACATTATACACTACGTTATATACTACACTATACACTACATTATACACTACATTATACACTACACTATACACTACGTTATATACTACACTATACAAGTGCATTATACACGTTACTATACACGTACATTATACACTACACTATGCACGTACATTATACACTTCACTATACACTACACTATAAATGTACACTATACACAACACACTTCACTATACACTACACTATACACTGCACTATACACTGCACTATACACTTCACTATACACTGCACTAAACACCACACACTACTGTCATCACGAACACTGCCCTATGCCCACACGTCACACGTGGCTTCGCGTGCAGTGACCACTCCCTCTGCTATTTTTGTTTGGTGAACTATGACGCAGACCAACGCCGTGCGGTCATCACTCTGATTTTGTTTGACTCTTGGCCGTTCGATTTCCCGGTCTCAAAAGAATGTTTCGAGTAATACAGTGCAGCGGGGAGTCTGCCCGTACAGCAGAGCGCACGAGCAAGCGCACGCTTCGGTGCGGTGCACGCGTCACTCGGGAGGGACCAGAGGATTGGGATTCAGCAGGACACATCCGTAGTAGGATGGGCAATGGCAGGAAAATAAAAGGTGCGTAGTTGTTGCTGTTCGAGAAAAATGGAAGGAACCGGAAAGAGAGGAAGACCTAACAGAGAAACAGCTTGACGGCGACATCGTAAGAGATTGGTGCCAGAAAGACGTGGCCACTCCTGGAGCATGTTGGCGCGAGACGGAGGAAGCGTGGAAGCAGATGACGAAAAGTGCGGTGGACACCTCTACGGGGCTATCTGCCCATGGACCGTGGTGATGATGATGAAGAGGTGCAAATGAAGCGACTCCCAGGCCTGGCTGTGGGAAGCGTTAAGCAGACGCAAGTCTTGATTTGAAGCTTTCGTGACTGCAGGAATCCATACTCTCTGGCTCTTTTGGTAAAGTCACGTAGGTAGAAAAAATAATAAAAGAAAACAGCGTTTCGATCGCAACACAAGCGTCGGGAGGGTAACAGTGGCGCAGAGTCTCGGTGCTGGGTGAGTGTAGGGAGCAGCGGGGGTGGAAGGTGGAGGAGGGAGCGCAGGCCGAGGGCTAAGACGGGGTGGAGGGCGGTGTTGATCCACGTCCTGTGTGGTGGCCGAATGAAACAACCACGCAATGCCCACACACACCGAGCGAGCGAGCGAGACGCGCCAGGGGGCACCTTGCTGACACCACGGCACCCCCCCTCTCCCGCCCGGTGTGCCACTGGTGTGACGTGTCGCACCACTGACGCACCTTTCTGTGCCGCAGTGAGGAATGTTTTTTTTATTTCATTGCCGTTGACAGACGGCGGCCGTGTCGAGTTGCCTCCGTTTCGTGGTCTCGCATCGCGGCAACCGCGAAGCACTCGCGTGCTGGGGGCGTTGTGCAGGTGCTGACCCCGCGGGATCTGAGAGCACAATTTGTTTGCTGCTGGTGCAGATTTTTATTGTTTTTATTTGACAAGAGCCCCGGGAAAAGGCACGAACCATAATAAGGGGGGCGCGGGGGGGATGCAGAAATTCCGCGGACCGAAGATCGAACTGAGTGCTCCTGGGTTCCGGGACGGGGAGGAGATTGGGCTCTCTGCCCCACTCACGTAGGGACTGCGGGTGGGTGCATCGTTTTTTTATGGCAAGGCTCACTGAGCTGTTTAGATTTTTTTCAGAAGCGACCTGGCCACAAATGATAGCTTAAAGAAGTGGCTTATCATTGTGTGGAATTTTATAGCAACCAAATGCACGAAACGCGTTACGTCATTTCTAAAACCAGAGGACTCGGAGAAAAATCCACGCGACCACCACGGGAAGAGAGAGAGAGACACGCAAACGCCAATATACAGCAGCAGGCGTCACGGTCGGGATCGAACCCACGACCTCCTGCGTACCAGGCGAGGGAGTTAACATCTCCCAGCCACAGTCATGATGATGAGAGAGAGAGACACGCAAACTCCACATATGCAGCAACAGGCGTGAGGGTCGGGATCGAACCCACGACCTCCTGCGTACCTGGCGAGGGAGTTAACATCTCCCAGCCACCGTGATGATGATGAGAGAGAGAGACACGCAAACTCCAAATATACAGCAGCAGGCGTCAGGGTCGGGATCGAACCTGTGACACTCATTGCCCCTGGCGCTGCCCCTTCCCATCGTGCCGTCTCGTCCCAACGTTGACGGCATCCGAAGTGACGCCCGTTTTCGCGCCCTGGTCCTCAGAGAACAGCTGGGTCCTCACGCGTTCTGGTGGGCCACCGGATGAGCGGAGCCTTCAGGCTTTGCGCACGGACAGGGTACACACAGAGATCACGCCGCTCTCTCACATCGCGCCTCCCTTCTCAATCTCTCCCTCCACATACAAGTTCTTTACACGTCCCATCAGCAGCCACGGCCTTCTTGGAGCGATTTCTCTTTCGGCAGCATCGCTTCAACACAAGCGAAGTCTGTATGAGGTTCTGACATTCGGCGTCAGGCTCGCTTGACCCAGTGCTCGCGAACTGCCGGGTGGTCATAGGCCATGAGGTTCTCCGTTAGATGCGGGTCCTCCATCCAGCCCCGGACAAGGTCACAACTCAAGATGTCCCCCTGGGCCACCCCTCGGCAATCCTCTGACACTTCCACCTTCGTGAAGAAACGACCCCTTCGTGTCCCAAATCCACCCCTCGCTTCACGCCGACGTTGAGGAATGTGGCGCAGGGCAGGGGGAGAAAAATGTGTAATTATTTCTGTCACTCTAAGTTAATGACCGAATTATTTAGCTCGGATGTGTAAATAATCAACTTAATTGCGCTACGCTACGTGAAGCCACTGTGGCCCCATGACGGGAGGGGGGGGGCGTTGGGGCGGGGGGGGGGCCCACGGGGGGGGGGGGTGAAACATCGCAACATCTACCCGTCTCTCGCCGTGTGGTGGGAACACGCGTGTGCCCCACAGTAAAAAGCACCTTGATTCAATTTACGACTCTGTGTGGAGTATGTTCTGCAGAGTGTGGGTAGTGAGTGAGTGGAGTTTGTATGATCTCCCCCTGTTCTGCAGAGTGTGAGTAGTGAGTGAGTGGAGTTTGTATGATCTCCCCCATCCCAATGCTGAAAAATTACCTGCAAATCACTCAACGGGGATTACACACAGTAGCAGCAGCAGCAGCAGCAACATCGCCTCCAACTAAACTGCAAAGAAACGTGGGTTTCAAGAGAAGTCCTTGGTTGCTGAGTATGGGTAGATGAGACTACATGTTTAACTATATGTGAAGTGTGGGTACGCTCGACTCTTCCAAAATGCCTGGGCAGCTTGGAGGAGTAGACCAAATAGCATATAGAGGTCCCTCTGTAAACTAAACTATTTTTATTTGACCAGGTGAGACCCACTGAGCTATTTCACTCTTTTTCAGAAGCGACCTGGCCGCAAGTAATAGCTCAACGAAGTGGCTTATCGTCGTTTGGAAATTTATAGCAGCCAAATACTTTCAACACGTGTTTCTAAATGTGGAGGGAAAGAACCCGGAGGACCCGGAGAAGAATCTACGCGACCACGGGGAGAGAGACAACGCAAACTCCAAATATACAGCGGGTGGCAGGGTCCGGATCGAACCCACGACCTCCTGTGTATCTGGTGAGGTAGTTAACATCTCCTAGCCACCGTGGCGAGATGTTAAGAGGGGAGGGGTAGGCGAGGGGGCAGGTTTGTGGAGGAACGTGAGGCAGTGGAGCATAGCTTTCCTACTTCCCTGTTATTAAACCGTTCACTCACTATTGTCCATAACTGCTCCACCCTGTCTGCTATGAATGCCGTTGTTGAAAGGCGGTGTTAATGAAGTTATTTCAGCCTTTTTACTTGTACACAATTACCAACCCAGTCTCTTGTTTTTTTTAACATTGAATTGAGACGATGTGTGTTGTTTGATTTTGTTGATTTTGCTTTCTTCCTGCACCCAATACGGAAAGCACCGGTTCCCAGACTGGGAAATAGTGGCAGCGTTGGAGGCATGAAGGTAATTTCCTATAGGATTTCATGGGTTCCACTTGTGTGTGCGTGTGTGTGGGCATCGCGTTGCTCTGCTTTCCCCAAGTCACGAGAGCTCCACGGGCCTGCAGGCTCGAAGTCCGGAACACGCAAAGACAAAGATCGCCTTCAACAGACCCTTTGGGGGCAAATGCTGTTAGCGAGCACCTGTAAAGTCCAGTGCATGCGCACACACACACACGCTCTCTCCTGTATCCGCAGCAGCGGCCGCGATCGTCCTGTCCTATGTTTCTCCCCGAGCCCTCTGGCCGCCCCTTCACGTGCTCCGTCTTTGCACTGCAGGTTTCGGCCTGGCTCTGAACCTGCAGCCAGCGCTCACCATCCTGGGCCGCTACTTCGATAAGCGGCGGCCGATGGCGATCGGCCTGGCAATGGCAGGCAGCCCCGTGGTGCTGAGCAGCCTGGCGCCCTTCAACCAGGTGCTGTTCGACGCGTTCGGCTGGAGGGGCAGCTTCCTCATCCTGGCGGGAATCCTCTTCAACTGCTGCCTGGCCGGATCGCTCATGAGGCCTATCGGGCCAAAGAAGGGCAGCGCCCCTGCAGGTACCGCGTCAGAAAATCCCTCGTGCTCTCAAATTGAGGTCTGTGTTCTTGGGCACGGCTCGACTCTGGCTTGGCTCTGGCTCAAGTGAGCTTGCTCAGAGCCACGCTTAACTCGAGCCGGTTCTTGATCACAGTCCCAGCCGTGCTTTGAAACAAAATAAAAAATTTGATAAAATAACATTCAATTCGAAAAGGGCAAAATATGTAACGGAACGCAATTTAACGTCTTTTGTTTTGGAATGTTCCAAAAGTGCATCCTCGTGGCAATTGGGAACATGCTGAATTTCAATAACATTCGGGAATGACTGCCCTTCACATGCTTCGACAGGCCCCAGTAGGTTCTCATAAATTCTGCACATCCACTGCCTGTTGGAAAAAAACGCAGCGGTCTGGTGCCTCCACGCTCGCTGGGCCCCTCAACAGAAGCGAGACGGCTTGGGACAGCATCACTCAGCTCCCTCCATCGGGACGGCGAGACTCGGCAGCCACGCACGAGCAGGGGTCTGGCACGTTGACCGCTGCGACCTCTAGAGTCGAGGCTGTTAATCTGACGGTTCATCCTTGAGTGTGGCACAGAGCGTGGGAGGCCTTTGCCGTGCTGTGGCTCAGGGTCGTCACCTCTTCCACCGAAGACCAAACCCAGATATCTCTCCGTTGGCTTCGGCCTATTAAAGCTGTGCCACATGCTGCAATCAACGCAACACTGGAACTAGATCTCGGCACAAATCGCTTCCGGCCACCCAAACACGGATCTCAGTTCTTTGACTGTCCGGGTCATACCCATCGGCGTATTGTGAGCTTATTTATCGAGATAAAAGTGTGACATCTTAACGGATGGCTCTGCCTGTAACTGCGCAGAGAGCGAGGGGTCCAAGGCGGCCGAGCCGGAGCCCGGCATTCTGGCCACCATCAGCCGTCTGCTGGACCTCAGCCTCTTCCGGCACCGTGGCTTCCTCATCTACCTCGCCGGCAACGTGCTGCTCTTCTTCGGGCTCTTCGCGCCGCTCATCTTCCTGGCGCCGTACGCGAAGCACATGGGGGTGGACCAGTACTCGGCCGCCTTCCTCCTCTCCATCCTGGCGCTCGTGGACATGGTGACGCGTCCGCTCACGGGCATCCTGGGAAACCTCAAGGTGGTGCGCCCGCGCATCCAGTACCTCTTCAGCTTCTCGCTCATCTTCAACGGCTTCTGCCACCTCATGGGGCCCATGGCCACGGACTACGGCGGCCTCGTCATCTACGCCGTCTTCTTCGGCATCGCGTTCGGCATGGTGAGCGCCATGCTGTTCGAGACGCTCATGGACCTGGTGGGCGCCGCCCGTTTCTCCAGCGCCGTGGGGCTCGTCACCATCATCGAGTCGTGTCCCGTGCTGCTCGGCCCGCCCATCGGAGGTGAGCCACTCGCCGGGGGACTCGCCGGCTCTCAGCGCTCGCCGCTTGATGCCCGTAGCACGAGGGGTGATGCAGTTCGGGAATTTCGTGATGCGACGATGATCGCGACACAGTGGTCCCTCGGTTAACAGCGACATCGGTTCACGGTTTTCCGGATAACGTTTCGCCTCCCATAGGATCCCCATGATTTCGACGAACGTAGAAAATTTTATCATAATAGAGGTTTTGGGTTAGATCGCGTAAATATATTAAAGTGTCGTTAAAACCCGCCACCACCAGACACAGCCAACTAGTAAGGGTTGTCACGTAAACAGAACGTGCCAATTCGTCACTAGTACAGCACAGTACGACGTTTTTCCAGTAATAACAACTGGCTTCATCAGGTGACAGCCAGATTTGTGGAGAAGTCCACCTGTTTCGTTCCTTATATAGAGGCGTAGATGTGTTGACCACCCTTCTGCGCTCTTTAAATCTCTGCAACCCTTACTAGTTGGCTGCGTCGGGTGGTGGCGGGTTTTAATGACACATTTATATATTTACGCGATTTAACCCATATTGATATTGGTCGCGAAAGTCTACGACGTGTTAAAATTTTGATTAACGATACGTTTACGTTGTGCACGCGAGTGCCAATTTCGGCCAATTACTACCGCCCGGATTAATGCTTCGAACACGTAATTCCTATATTCGATAAGCAGTTATTTGGGTTAACAGTATTTTCCGTGGAAGGGATTAAAAACGCTAACCGAGGAGTATCAGTTTTTTTGTGATCGTAAGGCACGTGATGAATGATCTGCCTAAAAGTTCTGTCTTTAGACCCTCCCCACCACCAACAACAAGTCAAACTAATTACAGTGCCAAGTGTGGTAATGGTTTAGCGTGCCATTGTTGCTTCAGCTCACATTAGCGATGTTACTACACATTTATACAAACACACATTTACGTGGGTAAATGTACGTATCATTTTATGGAATAGATAAACGTTACATATTGAACCGTCAACAATATATGTTGATTGGAACTTTTGGTGAAAAAAAATCCGTGAGGTAAATTTAGATTTTTTTATTCTGCTGAATGCTAACTAAAATGCATTTTTCTTTTTTCATCAGTTTTTTGTTGTTGGAAACAATGTCTTATGCAATCGGGTCTGTCGACGGTCAATATTCTCTGTTATAGGGGTACAAAAGAAGCCCGCAGTAAATTCTCCATTTTGGTTAAATTCACGCCTGCCCAGTCGTGTTTCCGGTCACTCTGCAGGTCGATATAAGGAAGGATTCTCCGCTCTGCGGTACTCAAACTCTGCAGCCTGGCGCTCCTCCCCGATTCAAAGTACCAAAGTGATTTTCTGCTCAAATTAGCATCGAGGCGTTGACCATCTCCATATTACAGCCCTGAGCCAATGGTGGAATTCCACATTCCTCTGGCGGGGGGGGGGGGGCGCACCATAGGACAACCACTGTTGACTTCTCCACAAAGTGGTATCTATTTTATCAACCCCCAGAGAGAGGGGATTATGGTCTGAGTCAACCCACTCACCCCCCCCGACCCCCGAGTCCAAAAACGAGCCGCTCGCCGCTCTCGCGCTGAGCCACCGGGCCGATAACGTGACCGCACGACGTCGACCATTCGCCGTGCGCGACAACTTTTTTAAGCCGCGCGTTTCGCCCCGGCAGGCATGCTGGTGGACGTGACGGGCGAATACAAGTACATGTTCTACGTGAGCGGCGCCATCCTCTGCGTCGCCGGCATCTTCCTCTTCATCGCCAACTTCATCAACTACCGCCTGCTCGAGCGCGAGCGCGAAGCGGCCGAGCGCGGCACCGAGCTCGCCGAGGCCGCCAGCTTCCTCAACGGGCCGGGCTCCGCCGAGGGGGCCCGGGGGGGGCCGCCGGGGTCCGAGGCCAGGGCGGCAGGGCCCGTGCCCCTGGCCCCTGGGGAGAGCAACGCGTAGTGCGTGTGCGTGCGAGTCGCGGTGGTTGGAGTCGGGTGGGGGGCCGGCGGGGAGAGCCCGGCCACGAACGCCGCATTGCTGCAACGTAATACGGCCCTGTAGGTTTGCCCGACACATGCATCTAGCAAAGAGGACACCAGCTCAAGTGCGTGTACGCCATCGCTGTCACCCATCTGGTGCCAGCGTTGCCCGTTCGGGTGCCACTGTCACCCGTATGGTGCCAGCGTTGCCCGTACGGGTGCCACTGTCACCCGTATGGTGCCAGCGTTGCCCGTACGGGTGTCAGTCACCCGTATGGTGCCACTGTCGCCCGTACGGGTGTCAGTCACCCGTATGGTGCCAGCGTTGCCCATATTGGTGTCACTGTCGCCACTGCGGTGCCACTGTTGTCCGTACATTGCCACCGTCGCCCATCTGGTGGCAGTCGCCCATACTGTGTTACTGTCACCCACACGGTGCCACTGTCCCCTGTACAGTATCGATGCCCCCTGCCCAGTACCAGCCACCTGTACAGTGTCACCGTCGCCTGTACAGTATTACTGTCCATAATAAAGTTGTTGGGGTTAGATCGCGTACGTGTGTTACACCGGTGGGCTGAAGAAGTAACTAATTGGCACTTTGTTAACGTGACACATTTTTTACTGATTGGCCGTGTCGGGTGGTGGAGGGGTGCGACACATTTATACTTACGCGATCTAACCCAAAAACCTTCATTATGGATAATACTGGTCGCGAAAGCTTACTACGTGTTCAAGTATTACTGTCACTCGAAGTGTTTCTGTATCGTGTACAGTGTCACTGTCGTCTGTACAGTATTACTGTCATCTGTACAGTGTCAACGTCATCTGTGTGATGTTTCACAGCTCATCGAGTTGGGTCCGCGTGGGACGTAACTGGAATGTCACCGCTCTGTATTGACGTTTACAGTTATGGGAATTCAACATCAACGCTGCTACCGAGCGCAAACGGTGGCAAGGTGGCCTCCTGAACGGAAGGTTCGAGCCGGGACGGTTTGGCCAACTGCGGGCACTAACGCACGGCCCACGTAGCCTCCTCAAGGGCTTCCTGGGAGTTTTCGTGCGTCGGTGGACATTTCATTAGCTGATAGTTATATTTGAGTGTTTAGATTAATGAGAACCGAATAAATGAGAAACTATTATTAACTGTTGGAAGAATCAAGTGAGATGTTGCGTGCATTTGTCACTCGCAGGAAACATCACCCGTGTGCCCTGAGATTGGGTTAGTTTTTTTTGCAATTACCATGGATTAAATTGTGAGTGAAGATCACGACATAGTTCTCAAACATCCTTTAATTCATCCCGTGATTTGCAAAACATATATTTTTTTACGTGTCAGATTTACACATTTAGGGCTTTCTGCCTTGGCTCTTAGTTGTGCCTTGGTGCTGCGCTGCCATTTGGCCAGGACAACACGGATGGGGGTAGCGATTGCTGTGGCGGGTTTAACGACATTTATATTTACGTGATCTAACCCAAAAAACCCTCCATTAAGGGTTGCGATTCTTTGCCAAAATAAATGGCCGGATGGTCAGATAGTTGCATGCACACACACACACAAAGCGTAACAACAAATTCAACACGTCGCCTGGCAAAATCGCTGGTTGTAATTACCAGCGAAAAGAACGTCGTACTCAAGTTGTAAATGTTGTGGTTTACTCTCCAACACGGTGTGTGCTTAAGTAGTAACCTATTGGCATGTTTTGTTTACGTGACAAACCTTATTAATTGGCCGTGTCGGGTGGTAGTGGGTTAACGACACATTTATATTTACTCGATCTTACAAAACAAAAACCTTTATTATCTCTAACGACACATTGAACATGAAGATTGTTTTTAATGAATAGCTAGAAAATCACCTGCAAGCCTGTTTGGTTAATCTAGCAGTTTAAGTAATTTTATCATTGCGCTTTAAAAAAAATATATTTAATTTTAAGAATGAATTCTGCATTTTCAGTCATGTCGTGCCGTTTATTCTTCTCCGGCATCTCTTAGGATGGTTATTTTCCGTCGCAAAGGGTGTTGAGAAATGTTAGATCGTTTGAGGGAGCGCCCTGATGGTTCGACACAGTGACTTTGAAGCCCATGGAGGCGTCTCCTGTTTTAAACTCGTGATACCGCAGGGACACGTCGCCCACAGGGTGGGTTGGATGACGGATGAAGTGTCGTCTCAATTTCTCGATTGGATAAACTACGTACCTCTTTATTGTATGACACATTATTCTGTTTGAATGTCCTGCCAATTAATACGAAACCAAAACCTCGAGTGTAATTGAAAGCGGAGTACAAGAGGCGATGCTATGGATTTGAGAGATATGAAAACACTAGGTAAGAAACATTCTATATTTTATGAACACCGTAACATTTCCTACATTAAAGTAAATATTTGTCTGTACACTTTTTTTGGTTTTAAGTCACAAAATCAGAAGAAATTTGTAATTGTATAGCTATGGAGTAAGTGCCACTGCTGGGGGCAGCACGATGGCGAGATGTTTACTCCCTCACCTGGTATACAGAAGGTCGTGGGTTCGACCCCGACCCTGATGCCTGACGCGTGGATTTTTCCCATCCACATGTAGAAACGTGGGTTTCGTACATTTGGCTCCGATACATTTCCACGTGATAAGCCACTTCGTTGAGCTATCATTCGTGGCCAGTTCGCGTCTGAAAAAGAGCTGTATTGCTCAGTGGGCCTTAATTTATTATAGCAAAAAGCGGTAAAATATTTCGCCTGTATGGTCTGAGATTAAAAACATGTGGATATTTGGGTTGGCTGAAAAATATTCCTGGGGCCAAAGTCAGCAAATGCGTGCTTCGGGCCCAGGCAGCTGTCCCATGTAGATGTCTAAGCCCAGCTCCTGGCCCGCATATCATTTGAGAACAATTAATAATAATAAAAATTGAGTCCAGTGCAGACGCATTGAGTCGACCGCAGAACCGCGTGCTTGGCGTGAGAACTGCCATCGCTGAGAGAACGCAGAGTCCGGAATGCGTTGCGGGTGACGCAAGATGTTGCAACATCACTGGACATCTGTGAAGGAAGAGCTTGATAGCTCGTCGGATTCCTCCAGCTATCAATAAATATTCTGATTCTGAGTGTGAGCGAGACGAGTGTGACTGGAATGAGGGGAGTGATACAGCTCCGCACCGATAGCTTCCATCTCGTGCCCACCTTTGCAGACAGCCCCAATCCGACAGCGTATGTTTATTCCCAAGCAGTTTGCCCACTCAATCACGAACCAGGCCCAAGCCTGCTGGCATTGTCAATGCAACATTCTTCATGCGGGGCGGGAGGCGAGTATACATTAATCCAGAGCCCGATCGAGGGAAATTCCCTCCATCCCTCCCATCCAGTCACACCCTGGGTGAGACTCATTACGGCAAACTGTCACACTTAAGTGTTGCAGGGTTTAATGTTGAGGACTGAGGTTCAGAGTGTGGGAAAGGAACATTGTATAGTTCGTGAGAATCTATTTTGTTATTTTATCGAATTAAAGGTCAGTGTTGGACATTCCAGAACAACTCCCTCGCGCTCAAGACCAATGATTAGTAATGCTAATGTGTATACTGTCAATTTAACAACGTAACAGTCCTTAGTAATAAGCAGCGTGTTCTTGTACAGCCTGATTTGTCTTTGTGATGTCAGCTTGGATCAATAGCCCCTTGGTGTTATCAATATTTAGAAACATGCGTTTAGAGTGTTTGGCTGCTATAAAGTTCCACGTCATAATCCACTTCGTTCAGCTGTCATTTGTGGCCAGGTCGCTTCTAAAAAAACAAACTGCATAGCTCATCTGGCCTTGGCTGGTAAAAATAGACAAAAATAGTTTAGTTTTAACTGTGATGTGATACACCTCTGCCATTGTTTAGCTTGGACAATTGTATTATTTATACCTCTACCATATTGGCGTGCAGACATTTCCATGCCATTTGTAAAACTTCTACTGATGCAAGTTAATAGTTTAGAAAAGGGACAGTACAAAGAACCTCCCTTCCCATGTCAAGACAAAAGTGTGGATTAACTTTGAAAGGACCGCATGTCACCAAAAATGCATGTGTGATTTGAGATTATAACTGACCAGGGTTAATTGAATCTCCATTGGAATGAGAACCTTGCTAAGTGGTACACACATCGGTTTTGACGTACGCTGGGGACCCGCACGAACCCGCGCCTGCTGGGACCCGCATGTATCCGTGGGTACCCACGCATTGGTGAATAGCTTCCGCCCTCGAAGTAATTGTCGTACAAACGTGTAACAACTGTGCTGCCTTATCGCTTCCTGTAGCCACTCGCCTCTGCTGGATGTTGCAAAATTTGAAAACAGAGAACAGTGCCGTTTAAGCAGATTTAGATGGACAAAAAAACTATTCTTTATCAAACGTGAAATTCTGAAACTAGCGTTTGATTTTCTTTATACCCTAAGAACTTACACATGTCTCACAAGAATGTTGATCTGCTATGATTAAGCGAATTAACGATGGCCGATTGCCACCGGGGTACATTTTACAAGGTGCAATGCTCGTGTGTTTTTTGGGGCAGAGCCGATCTTTGGGGCCCATTCGTCTAGGCCAGGGGATGGCGACCTGCCACTCGGGTGCCGCATGCGGTGGCTCTTTGGCTTAAAACAAAACTCCACATCAAGATAATAAGCAAGCCATTACATGTGACAAGGAATGGGTCCCTGTGGAATTTCTCGGTGATGACAAAATGCGCAGTATTGTTCAAGAACAAGGTGTGGGGGGGGGGGGAATAAATAAATCAAATCGACGCAGTTTATTCCTTCAGCTGTTCTGCTAAAGTCCGAGTTAGATTGCCATCTGCTGGATGCCCGCTGCTCTGTTCGTGTGTTGCTGGCCACCCACCTCCTCGTGCGCATTGCCGGGCCATTGTAGGGACTCGCTCGAAGCACTTGCCCCAACGGCCTGTTCAGGCTATACGGGGGATCTTTGTGTTGCTAGGACTGAGATGCATACAGGATAGTTGCCTCTCGAGATGTACAGCCGGTGGTGAATTATACCCTTAGAAACCGATCAGCGAGGTAATAAGTATGCAAGAAACCTAAAAAACATCCCTGTGGTTCTGCATTTTTGCTGCTTGACCCCGAATAATACAAAACAACCCTGGCTAGAATGTGGAGAAACACATAACTCTGACTTGTTTACTATTTACTGAACTTGCACTACAACTCTGCACACGGGGTGAGTAATTGTAACCACGGCGAAATGAAATTTATATATTTTTTTTAAATGTCCGAGTACTGCACACGGGTTGTGTAAAGCAAAACGTATTACCTCCGGTCCACTTGGCAGAATTTGCGTGTGATGTAACATTGCTATAGGGAAGGGCAAAAGTCGATGTGACGACAGTCATCGTTATCACCGCGATCCGTGGGCAGATAAGCCCGTAAAGTGTCCACTGCACATGTTGTCATTCATTGTTTCCACTTTCACCTCCGCCCTGCAGTTTCCAATGCGCTCAAAGTAGTGGCCACGTCTTTCTGACAACCAAATCTCTTATGGTGTCGTCAGTCGTCAAGTCATTTCTCCTGTTAGGTCTTCAATGTTCCCCCCCAAACAACACCACCAACAACACCGCACTTTTTAATTGTCCTTTTGATGTCCATCCGACATGTGTCCTCGTCACTGGCTGCATCATCAGCCTGCCTTCTCTCAGGCTGCCTTCTATGCTGCTACTTTTTTCTACATTTTACATGTCCAGTACAAACTCTTTATTCGATGTAAACTCTCTCACTCCATGTGGCCCCTGAACAAAAGCGATTTCTCCTCTCCTCCTTCAGAGCAGCAGCAATGTCTCTGCCACCCAGGGCTGTTATTATCCAATGGGCACAGAAGGTATACTACTAATGCCTAGGGCCTACGGATACTATGTTTGTACCACGTTCTTTTGTATGATAAAAAAAAACATGAGAATAGGTTTTCCCCTTATATCTGGTAACAAAAAAAAACATAACGAAGATATCGTCTTGAATAAAGATATTTATAGAGCAATATAGGCACAGTGTATACACAAGGAGGCAGAGTCATGTCAATCGTTTTTTTTGTTCATAAGTTGAGAGAAATTAACGCCGAAGATGAACTTTTCGAGATTTTATCAAATTGAAAAATTAGAAAGTAAAATCTTCAAGTTGTGTTTTTCGGACAACCTCACATCTCAACAGAGAGTAGTGCAAGTCGAAGACAAAGGCGTTGGGTGTGCTACGCGTGAAACAAGCAGAGTGACAGCGGCGGTAGTAGCAACATGGGGCGGCAGTAGCAATCGTAGAGAGGGATCACTGAAGGCCAACGAAACACGAGTGACTTGGGCCAACAAGAACATTCATCCCGCCCTGCTGTCACCGTCTAACCACTCAAGAAACCTCTTTTCTCTCTCCTGCCTTCGTTTAAACAATGTTCCCCCAGCTCAGTTGGCTGCTGGCTGGCCTGGTCGAGCGGCAAGACAAACTAGTACCCACAACAAGGGGACACACTTAAAAACACATCGGCAGCCACGGTTGTAATGCACTTGGGGGTGGGGGAAAAAGGACAAAAAAAACGCAAAAACAAATCATTTACCGATCGCTTTCTATGGCTGTACAAAAAACAAACTCTCTTGCTAAGCAGAAATAACATACCACGCCACCAGGCATCTCGCTGCGAGTTTGAAACATTAAGGCAAGCCTTGCCCGACGACGCTCCCACCCTGGGCTTCACCAGCGAGAATGGATTGTGCGAGGAGCCCCCCACAGATCCTTGAAAAGATCCTGGACAAAGTCCCAATTGGTGAGCGACTCCGGGCAAGCGAGGAGGCGTTGGCTTTGGTGAACGTAAGCCGACGCATGGCCAGCCAAGCAGCTTCTCGTGTGGCCGGATAGATTGATGGGGCTAAACGGTCGCGTTGTGACATGTGCATTCCATGTCAACCGCAGCACGGCTCTTCCATGTCACATTATGACGAATGCGGTAATCCGCGTGATACCTCGGGAAGCCTCACTGAGTCCCAACTTTCTTTTTAGAGGGGGAGTCCTGCCAAATCTTTGCAGTAGGGGGCAATGTAGCTGCTGCTGCTGCGAATAATATTACCCAATGAGTCATTTGCGGGTAATATTTTTTGCATTTGGATGTTTGACTAATTTCCGTTTGCATCATGTTGTGTTTAGCTACGGCAGGAAACAGACAACGAGAACACAGCACACTGCAGGGCGCCCGAGTCACTGAATGTCTAATCCGGCCCAGAGTTGTCCTCGAAGGGTCCTTAACACTCTGGGTTTGTCATGCCGAGGTCGCCGGTTTGATTCCATCGCGCACCCAAATCACCCAACTCACACAGCCACTCACCCCCTCACTCACGCATACACCGCCTCACTCACCCCCTCACACAGCCACTCACCCACAACTCCCTCACTCACCCCTCACTCACCCACACACCGCCTCACTCACCCCCTCACACAGCCACTCACCCCCTCACTCACCCCCTCACCCACACACCTCCTCACTCACCCAGTCAACGCATCACCCAAACGAAGACAGATCCCCTCGTAAAGCCTGTAACAAGCTGTAGGGTAAAGTGCTGTTAGCGAACACCTATGCGGGCACACAAGGGGGTGGGGGGCCAGCACCACGCCCGGCCACATTTGTCTCCATAATGGCGATGCTTACACACCACACCAGGTACTCATTTGAGGCCGGGTCGACCTAGGGGAGGCCCAGGACTGGTTCACTGGTGTTTGGCTGTGAGCGGGAATCGAACTCGGGTCGCCGGGTTCGTAGCGCAGCGTAGCGCTAACCGCGACACCACCGCTCCCCACACGGGACAGACTCACACAGTGATAACAACATCCACAGGACACCCAGTGTGTTTCAGAAAGGTTTACTACAAGGTAATAAAAATGTACAACTATACAACAAAAAGCAGGCCAAGATAACACTTCCACTACAGGACACCAATCTGCCGTGTGTATAAAATAACAACCCAGTCCATAGCACCGTAAAAAAACACATTCAACAGAGTTTCTGCGTTCACACAGGTAAACCTCGACACCTCATCGCTGCTCTGCAAGGCAATAATGCAAACGATACATAGCGGGGTTGTTCCAGTGACTTCGTTATGTTAAAAGTTCTACATTTATAGTTTCAACCACAGGCACTCAACAAAAGGCAACAATACTAAGGACATTTAAAATGAATATATAACTGCATACAATGTAATATTTTAATAACTGGAAGGATAAGAACAAAAACACACACACATGCACAATAAACATTAGGGGTCAGTGTTTCATTACATTATTGATCGGAAGCCGGCGGGCAACCGTGACGCTGGCGGCAATTCGCGCATCTCCGTCTCTCCGAGTCGGCGGGTTCTTCTCCTGCGTGTGTGCAGGGGGGAACTTCACCTCTGGTTTACAACACCACCCCCCACCCCCCGAGCGGGCGGTGGCAATCCACACATTCCTATGCTGCGGAAAACCACAGGACAACCCAGCGCTGCCATCCCAATTACCTGGCACACGGAGCCGGCGTGGTCACACAGCGGCGTCGGCAGTGGCACATCCCGCACACCCAGCGCCAGGCCTGCCCCAGCTTGGTGCCGTTTGATGTTCAATGGGCTCACGGTAAACGGATGGAAGCACCGGGGTGACCACAGCAACGCCAAACGTAGGCGAGCCTCCGGGTAGGCCGATGGCATGGGCAATACGGAGCCAACTACCTGTGACAGGAGGCCCCGGATAAGGGCTCCCCCTCCCCTCTTGCAGACTCGGACGGCACCCCAGTTATCGTTCCATGCAGTTCACACCCAAGTGCCATGGTGACCTGCAATAGGGGATCACCAAAGCCGCCTACAGAGACCGAGAGTCCAAGGGCCGGAGCAGAAATTAGTACCACGGAAGGTAGCAAAAAAAAACTCTTTGAAGTCTTATAGATTTATTTAACATGGCTAATACAAGCGAATGATTCGATAGCCTCACTCATTACAAGTGGTTATCACACAATTTCACTTTTATTGGCCACACTGAGAAATTGAAACCTTTTAAGCTACGCGACCTCAGGTGGTACCGACAAGCGAAATCTCTGTTCCGTGGGACCATGAAAGGAAGTTGCTGATTAACGCCGAGAGAAGCCAAGGACACTTGAACGTACAGAACCATCCGTGACGCACGCAAGGCGAGGGACGCTGGTTAGTGCGCTCACACGATGTAGGAAACGTGCGGTGGGTGAAACAAGACGCACAGAGACGCGGGACATCGTGACATGCTTTGGCATCGTAGGAAAAAGAAATGGAAGCATCAAGCAGGGGACAGGGATTGTCGTTCGTTGTGAGTGCAAGAGGATAATCTCGTGCATGGCTGTGGGTGAGCAGTCAGGGTGATGTTTAGCAGTGTGCGCGATATGAAACCTGCTTAAGAGACGATGTCATGAGCACCTCTGACTCCGCGCCGTACTCTCGGGTACGAGGCCGGAGCCCGACATCCCGCTACAAGGATGCTTCGAGACGCGAGACGGCACAAGGGAAGCATGGCGTGGAGTCGTAGCTGCGTTACGATAAAATGTGGAGGCGCTGTGGATCTGCTTTGGAGACTGCAAAATAGATTCACAGCCCATCATGTTCTTACAGGTGAATAATATCAACTTGTAACGCGCCGCTCTCGAAGACAGAGAACAATTCAGAAGCGCGAGGGATTGGACGAGTGGGAAGGCATCCAGACGGTGAGCTGGCACCAACAATTGCCCAAGATCTGCAGTTCCCTATATAATGAGGTGTTTTCAGCCAATTGATGAGTGGCTTACTTGTCGGAGGAAACCAGAGCACCTGGAGAAAACCCACGGTGGTGAGGGGGAAACACTACCCGGTACAGAAGGAACAGGTGGAGTCCACTATTTTGGTGTACCGCATTCTCCTGACTAGAGCCAGGGTACGGTTCCTTCTCAACGCCCACGGGAAGGGGAGCTTGACAACGTTTGTGCGACCCACCAACCTTTGCCTCTAGTGCTGGATTACAAGGAATGCATCACCGTGGATAAAATGCAACGTGAGTTTAACACGTAGTAGGCTTTCACGACCAATATTATTCATAATCAACGTTTTTGGGTGAGATCGCGTTATTTATAAATGTGTCGTAACCTTCCACCACCCGACACGGCCAATCAGTAAAAAAGTGTCACGTTAACAAAAAACAAATAGTTCACTGCTTTAGCCCACCGGTGTGTTGAAGAGTGAATCCACAACATTTACAGTTTTTGAGCATCTGTTATGGATTCACTCTTCAACACACCGGTGGACTAAAGTAGTGAACTATTTGTCTTTTGTCAACGTGACACATTTTTTTGCTGATTGGCCGTGTCGGGTGGTGGAGGGTTACGACACATTTGTAAATAACGCGATCTAACCCAAAAACGTTTATTATGAAAATGCAATGTGTCTGTAGATTAATGTTTTAGAGAAGGGACGTGGGGGGGAACCACCTGTTGATGTTCTGGGATGCCAGGGAAAGCCTTTTGGAGTAAAGCAGCATGATTGGAGGTAAGAGCAGGTACTTGGCAGGGCCACTTTGTAACCAATAGGATTCCTGGGAAGCAAAGCAATTACGATGACGTATTATGATGACGTATTCGACGGCGAGAAACCTGGAGCATGCAGCAGCGACGACGCTGGCGTGTTAGCAAGGACCGTGGCTAGGCCATCGTGTCTCCTGGCGACTTTCGCAGCATTCGACACTCGGGGATTCATGGCGAGAGAAACAGCCAGGGGCCTTCATGAACCGTTATCGCAGGTGTCATCAGAAAGTGAGAATGTTTTAGTTTTCTTGGCCAATAACGTCCAAAATGCAGGAGGTTGAGGAGAGGCACATGAGGGAGGCATGGTGGTTTAGTAGAGCGGGTTTATCGACTACGTCGTAAGAGTACGCCGCTAGGAATGTCATTTGCAAGGCAGGTCAGCGACCAAGGAAGCCCGAGATAGAACAGGGAAAACAATGTAGGCCCCAATCTGGGACAACACGGGTTGTGATCGCTGGGGCGCGCGCGCAGAATGGGGGCGGCCAAGTTAGAGGCGGGCGAAGGGGAAGACCGGAAACCAGATGGTGGGAGACCTTGGAGGCAGCGATTTGGGAGGTTCGGTATCGAATCTGACAAGGTCACAGTATTTAGCAGATGGAATGGTGAAGTACATTAGCATGGTGGACACACGGTGGACATGTCGTTCACAAGCGGCGCCGGTGTTGTAATTGGCGCGGCTCTCAACGTGGTGGGGGCCATCCTCCTCTGTGGTCACCGCGCAAAATCCGACACACTCGCGTGACGATCGCAGAGTGGCATCCACGACGGAAGCTACTCGGTGAACAGTGACGACGGCGCAGCAAAGCTCAACACACTCGGCACTCGTGGGGTAGACACAACATTCAGTGCAGTGTATATCACATCCAGTGCACTGAACCTATAAAGTATACAACATTGCATTAGTAAACAATAAACTGACAACACAGAACCATGCAGACACGCAAGGGGCAGGGTGAACCCCGATCCACGCGCGCGGTGGCAGGCACGGCGAGAGACCGGGACGCGCGGCGGGGACTCCTCCTGTTCACAGCTCCCTCGGTGTCACTCACGCACCCCTCTCTGGCGCTGCCAAGACATCATCGTGGCAAAACAGGAGCAGTGATCACCATCATCATCGCGGACCGTCACTGTGACAAATTTGTTCAACGACTCACGCTCAACACTGTGCTCTTTGTAACGGCGATTTCTCACAAACTCTACCCTCTCGCGATGAGCAGATGCCGACCGTTAAACCTGAGATTTACACGGAGGAAAGGTGGACGCCCCTAAAATGACGAGATATCAAAGACTCCCTAAACTAGCCCGAGTCCTGCGTGAGGCCCGGTCGGGCAAGCGTGGACACGTGGACTCTTCGCTGCGAGCACGTGCGCCACCCTCTGCACCTTTGCCATCGCCGTTCCCTTCTGACAACATGGATGTAAGAAACATGGCGGATGTAAAACCGACGGTCGCAAGGGAGTGGGCTTCGTTAGCCGACGGACAGAGAGCCAATCTCTCATCACTGAGGCAGCCTCGAGTACAGGAAGCTGGGAAGCAGGGAATGGATTTGGGTCTCACGGCAATCCTCCTGCATACGTCATGCTCGTCACTGTTCGTACAAATGGAACAAGGCAAGGTTCACGTCAAAATACAGAAGGGCTCTTTAGTGTAACAATAACATAACAACCGAACTAAATTTTTCTACGATTGTGTGATTCAAATGTAATTAATCTGTTAAGTTTATTAGCGTGAATTTGAAATTAGTAAAAATAAGTACGTTAATAAGAAACACCGATAGTGAAACTTTACGTGGGTAATACTGATTAACATTATATGCTTAAAAATCTAAAATACTCAATGGACCTAATTACTTAACAAAAGGTCAAAATTATAATTAAAGTAAGCGGAAACGGAGCGTTCTGTGTTTTTCATGTCATAGCCCAGATTGAGAAGGGGGAGATGGACTTGGCCGCTAGCAGAATGAGCGGCACGCACGCCGAGAAAAAACACCCTGCAATGCCTACTTAGCTGCCGCATAGCAGACAATCGTTCAAAATCGAGGCTTTTATATTCTCGTCCGAAATGTAATTTCAACGTTTCTATCGGCGTTACATCGTGAGATGAAAGACTCCATTTGGTAATCTCTCAGAGCAGTTAGAGAACGGTCTGCAGAAACGGATATCAGTGAGCAACCTCCAAAATCCGTTCAAATGACCTCAGGTCTACCACTCACCCTCCCAATGGTACAATAATTGTTTTTACCCTTTCTGGCAATAAACTGGTGTTAAGATGTTAAAACACCAAACAGAAACCATTTGCAAGGAATTATGTCACTGCATTAACCACATATACTTGTGGTGAACATCCAAACCAAAACATGCTCTGGTAGTATATGATGATGGATTGTCTTTGACACCGATTGGTCCACACCAGAGATAGCTTCTTTAGAGCCGAGTCTCAAACACTAGACTAGGCTGTAAAGAAAGCTGTCTATTTCGATTTAAAGCTTTCGTGACTGCAGGGATTCATCTTCTTGGTTCTTTCGGTAAAGTCACGTAGAAGGGAAGTAATAAAATAATAAAAATAAAACAATAAAATTATTTTATTATGTTTTATTATTTTATTATGTTTTATTTTTATTCTTTTATTTTATTATGTTTTATTATTTTATTATGTTTTATTTTTATTCTTTTACTTTTACTTCCCTTCTACGTGACTTTACCGAAAGAACCAAGAAGATGAAAGCTGTCTATGTTTGAGACTAAGTTCTAAAGAAAGCTTTCTCTGGTGTGGACCAATCAGTTTTTACCAGGACATCTTTTTGTTTGTATGTTCACCACAATTACGTGTGGTTAATGCAGACATGATTCCTTGAAAAAGGTTTCTGTTTGGTGTTTTAACATCTTAACACAACTGTGTTATTGCCAGAAAGGGTAAAACCTATTGTTATAGATTTTGATATGGCAAGAAAGGTCCCATTATGCTGTACCTCCCAATGGTGTCCAACCTGGGCGGGAAGAGCCTTTAAGCGGCTTCTCGGTGAGGAATGATGGCAAGATCAACAGTTGTGAAAAGTGTGCCAATGTTTCAAATGCCTCGAGTGACGCTACCCGATTGGAAGTTGGACGACGAGGCGAGTGGTTGAGAAAGGCGTGGAGATCTTTGACACACAGCTTGTGGCCCCGCAGGAGGTTTTACTGCTCGTAAGGCGACTGCCCTGACTAAGCAGGAGGATCGAAAAATGAACCAAAGTCCGGCGTCGCGTTCAATGTTTAAACGATCGGACAAAAGACCGAATCGGTACAGAGGACACGCACGAAGGTTGATGCCCTCCACCCCCCACCACCCACGCAGCCGTACGTCAACTGGGCAGCAGGAGCAGCAGCGTCGCTGGAAGGTGGGTGGCCGTCTCGTATCCACGGTGCCACGTCCGCGCAAGGTCATCCGCTCAGCCGACACGGCCGTCCACCCGTGTTACAACTGCACGTCGGTCGTCTGTGTGTGTGTGTGCAAAGCGTCCAACACTGGCTTGCGGAGTCCTTAACCCGAGCTGAAATAGCGACGTGAGACGATCAACCACGATCTCAAGGAGACAGACCTCCCTGCTAGCGTCGGCTTTCTGTGTGTGGGGGCATCGCACGCGAGAGCGAGGGAGGGAGATTCAGTGGAAGTGTGGCCAAAGCTTGCCCGCTCCGGCCAGCGTTAATTCTGTCTGTAGCGTCCGCGTGGGTGCGAGGCAGAGAGTTCAGAGCGGCACAGCAAGGCCCCGTCGGGTGTTGTTATCCTGGGACGAGGGCACACGCGCACGCACTCGCCAGCAGAGGGAAGCGTGCCCCCTCGTTGCGACGGCAGCCGGAGCCGTCAAGGGGATGGCCGTGGCCGGGGGCCGAGAGCCCCCCCCACCGGAGGCCGTCAGACCTGGAAGTCTCGCTTCGAGCAGCAGATGGGCGCCACCAGGGTCCACGTGTAGAGGGCGAGGCAGAGCCAGCAGGAGCCGGCCTTCACCCAGAACGTCGACCAGCTGCCATGCACGAATGTCACCTCCAGCCGCGCGTTGTCGTAGCTGCCGAAAAGAAAATGGTCACAATGTCGTCGACAGCCACTAAACCGGTCAAACCGTTTTCAGAATCGGCGACCGGTTGTGAAAGTCAAGAACGCACGGATCGGCATGCACGAGCGTACCGACCGCACGGCGGCCTATGTCACCGGCGTGCTTCGTTTCTCGGTTAAACGGTAAGAGCCAAGCCGCGACCGAGAGCATGGCGCCCCGAGGCTCCGCTCGCCGCTTGGGGACCAGCTGCGACGTCGTTACTGAAAGGTGAAATGCGACTGGCAGAACAAACCAGTGTCTGGATGACATCACTGTCGTTATTATTCATGACTACACTTGTTCAACCAGGGGAGCCATCACTGGGTCTCAAGACTCTCTTTCAATGGTCCTGCTAAGTTATTGCAATAAAATGTCGCAGCCGAGAAGTTGGGGCATCAACGGATTCACCGAGTCTCCCGAGTCGTGATCTAACAACAGCTTTGTCCATTTCACGAAACCTGTGCCCGTTGCAAGTTGTTTTAATTATTATTTGATCCGTGATGACGTGTTGGTCTTCGTCCGCCATAACAGCCCAAAACGCTGCAACTAAATATCCCCCGATTAGCACGGTCGGCTACGTACGGTGCGAAAAAGAGTTCAAACACGTGCATACGTACAAACCATTTCAAGTTCGGAATTCCCCAAATATTGCGTGTATTTTTTTTAGACACTCCACCAACATTCACAAAGAGAACACACGAAACTCCACCCCTGCCGTCAGGGTACCCGGTACGCGCCGATCGCGAGGGGGGGGGGTGGTGGGGGGGAGGCGTCACGACGCGCCGTGCCGCTCCCCGTCCGCTCACCTGAACCAGTTGGTGAGCGTCATCATGACGTAGAGCGAGGCGAGGAAGAAGATGAAGTGGAAGAAGGAGTAGCTGTAGACAACGGCCTCGCACTCGTTCTGGATCACCTTCTGGCCGCCCTGTTGCACCTCGTTCACCTCGTTCACAGGGACTGTGGAGCACAGAGGACGACTGCGGATCACAGAGGACGACTGTGGTAGCACGGAGAGTGGAGCAAGGACGACTGTGGTAGCACGGAGTGTGGGGCAAGGACGACTGTGAACCCCAGAGGGCACCTGCCCACCCACTCGCCCTCGTCACCTGCAGCAAGGTCACAAATGATTGCGCAACACATTTAGAATCGACGCACGTCGATTCTAAATGTGGAGGAAAAAACTGGAGGACCTGGAGAGAAATCGACGTCACCACGGGGGGAACTTGCAAACTCCAAATATACAGCAGGCGTCAGGGTCGGGATCGGACCCACGACCTCCTGTACACCAGGTGAGGTAGTTAACATCTTTCCACAGGAGCATCCCAGCGCGGCGGAGACCGGGGGACAGGTGGATCTCGCGCGTTCGTGAACCTCCCTTCCTACTCGTGGGAATCGAGGTCCACTGCCATCTCCTGACTTGCCAGGGTACGGAAGTACGGCAAGTGAGTTATTCGTTTTATATAGTTTTATTACGCTTGCTCAGGAAAGCCTCACCGAGTCTAAGGACTCTTCATTGGGAGGGTCCTGCCAAGTTTTTTCGCAGCAGGGGGTGATGATTGCCATGTAGATTCTGATTAATTTGGAGTTGGCCAAATATTTAAATATGGGATCACGGGGCTTGAGCTATTGTTGGCTGTGGTCTTGAATGCCTGAACACGCTTGCCTGTTGTTTTCCCGCGCCCCAGTGTGAAAATTGTTGCGCATTACAAATTACAGAGCAGCGTTTGAGAAGCAACTTGCCTGAATGATGCCAAGTAAATATAAAACATCGTCATTGTTATCTTGGAAGATAACGTCTCGACTTTCAAAGGGTGCTCATTTCAATATCTCACCTTCATCATCGTCGATAAAGCAGAAGCAGCAAGCAGCTCTCTGTAAGAGAAATGCTCAGTTACCAGCAGCACTACATTCATTTTTATAGAATATTGCAGTAAAATATAAAAAATTATACCCATCGCATACGCACATTGGAGACAGAGGGAAGCATTACAATTCAGTTTAGAAACTCGTTTGCGGCTGGTGGTGACGCGGCCCAGCGGCAGCGCGTTCGCCGCTTGTTGCCGAGGTTCACGGTTCGAATGCAGCCGAGTGCGGCGACACCGGAGTGCGGCTGCAGCAGCCGAGTGCGGCGACACCGGAGTGCAGCAACAGCAGCCGAGTGCGGCCAAGCCCGAGTGCGGCTACAGCAGCCGAGTGCGGCTGCAGCAGCCGAGTGTGCTGTGAAGGGGGGCGCGCACCGTGCTGACACTGCTGTACGGCTGGCTGACACCCAGGGCGGCTGTGGAGGAGCGAGTGGTGGAGCGGAGGCTGTGGAGGTCCCCGCGGGGGAGGAGGGGAGTGGGGGGGCACAGAAAGAGCGACAATGGAGGGAGGCACAGGACTGAGCACGTCACCGCCGTGTTCTCGTGATCACAGTCACCTGCCTCTGGCTGCTGCTGCCGCATTGAGGCAGGCACACTGGTCACATGGCTTGAACCCAATGTGGACTACTGCCCCGGACGTTTAACACGTAGGCTTTCGCAACCAATATTATTCATAATAGAGGGTTTTTTGGGTTTGATTGCGTAAATATAAAGGTGTCGTTAAACCCGCCACTACAGCCAATGAGTGAGGTTTGTCACGTAAACAAAAATGCCAATTCGTTACTAGTTCAGCACACCGGTGTGTTGGAGACTAAAGCCACAACATTTGCAATTTGAGTACAACGTTTCGCCAGCAATTACAACCAGCCCCATCACGACATGTCTTGCCTGAACAGGAGCCCACGTGAGGTCAGGATCGCGGTGGTCAACAAAATATAAATGCGATTTTGTCTTGAAAGATTTTGCTTTAAATTAAAGTTCACTGTAGAGGTAGCATACCCGTCAACCCCTGATCAGTGCCTACTGTACTACAGACCAATTCAGACCTTATTGGTAACCCCGTACAACGTTCATCCTACAAAGTCCCATCACAAGGGGGAGAAACACAAACAAAAGGCAAAAAAAAATGTGCCCGTATTGAAACGGCTGTACGCCGTATGGACCTGAAAACTAAATTTCCCTGTACAAGAAAATGGGGTAAACTGTATGGGTTGACAAGTATGAGGTAGCCTTGTCAAGGCAGTCTCATATTAAGAATGCAAATTAATGTTCACTCTCTGCTTTCTAAACACGGACAATTGGCTGAGTGGACAATGTTTTAACTGGTGGCTCCGAGTCACAGTCATGTGACCAAGCAATCATTCATTCAGAGATCTGACTTAATTCTCGCACTCGAGATACGTGGTGGAATTGTACGAGCTCGTCACTGTGTACAGAGACCTTCATCCAGCAGTGGGCTGACATTGGCTGATGATGATAATCGTGAATACATTTGTAATGGAAACGGTGAAGCTGTTATTGGATATTAGACCGATACGAATCGAATTTGAAAACAAGCGTGTTATGTAACAATCCCATTAATTTGTTAATATTTTTATATACACGTAATTATGTGAATTCCTTCAAACGTATAATTTTACTTTACAGATCCGGTAGCATCACCCCGATGTTAACGCGACCGCCGACGCGATGACCGTGGCATGGCGAGCGCGCCCGACCCTTCTCTCCGAGCACCGCCACCGCCGTCGCCGTCAAACTCACCACGCGAAGAGCACGCAGCCGTACATGATGATGGCGCCAACCACAGCCACGGCCGCGTCGCTCATCTTGAGGCCGGACTCGGTGACGCTCGGCAGGCAGATCTTCACGTTCTGCCCGTCCACTACGACTGCGGCGGCGACAAAGGGGCACGGCGGTTGGCGCACGGCGTCACGCGATGGCACGGTGGCGGGATCGCAGGACGCCGCGACCCGGTGAGCTTCCCAGGGGAGGACGTTCCCGCGGAAGGCGGAAGGCGACCGAACGCGCCTCCCTAGCACGACGGGCGCTGACGGGCACCTCCAAGGCCGTGCAGGGGCAAAAGCTCTCAAAGGGGCGCGGATCGTTCCAGGAGAGCGGCGTATCATCCTTCTAGGTGGCTCTGCGCTTATAGAACACAGCTCTTGCGGAAAGGTCGTGAGTTCGAATCGCCATCGGCTGTCCACTCGGCCCATCATTATTGCTCCAGGATTGTCAACTTGAGCAACCGTTTTTCGGGAAGCGCACCGTGGCTGTTGCATATATATGTATGTTGAACTTATTTCACACCGTACGTAGCCACCGTGGCAATCGGAGGTGTGGGGAAAGGACACACTAAACACAAAGTTCTAAAAAAATCTATAAAATCCTGTGGAGGGAAAAATCGGAGCACACGGAGAAAAATCCACGCGACCACGGGGGGAGAGAGAGACACGCAAGCTCCAAATACACAACAGGCGCCAGGGTCGGGATTAACCCACGACCTCCTGTGTACCATGAGAGGTAGTTAACATCTCGAGGCTTACGGTTCTCTGCCGGGCGACTGGAGACGGCAGAGAAGGTGAGGTACATGACATAGCAGGAGATGATGGACGCCTGGAGCAACCCCGAATTGCTTTGGTCTGAAATTGACGAACAAAGGGGGTTACCACAACATCATCAGAGTCCGCGACGCACAAACCTGCAGCGCGCACAGATGGACATGCAATCATTGTCAGTGTGCGCCATCCATCGATGCGCAGTCTCGTGACCAACCAGGCGGGAAGCCGCATTTCTACATATGGCTCGTCGGTGTGCAATAATTGCTCGGTTGGAATATTTCAGGGGAGAAATCGTGCATTATTTATTATTTCACTCGTTTACCCAGGAACGCCCCATCGAGTCCCCAGACTCCCTTTCAGGAGGGTCCCGCTAAGCGTTTTGCAGTTGGGGGCGATGTTGCTGCCATGCAATCCCAATTGAGTAATTTGCTGGTAATTAGTTTTTGCAGATTGTCTATGCGAGGAAACCGGAGAACCCAGAGGAAACCCATGCATGGGGAGAACATACAAACTACAGGCACAACCACGCACACTGACAACCACAAACTATTTCATACGTACACTCACATTTAGACAAAGACACAAATCCCCATATAGCCTTTAACAGACTGTTGGACCAAGTGCTGTCAGTGAGCGGCTATGAAAGCCGGAACAGCACACGGAGGAGTGGGTGGCCAGCACCACGCCTAAGTGGTGATGTTTACACACCACATCAGGTACTCATTTTGAGGCTGAGTCGACCTTGGGAAGGCCCAGGACCGGTTCAAATAATCGTCACTGGGGTTGACCGTAAGCAGGAATAAATCTCGGGCCACCGGGCTCATAGCACAAAGCGCACTAACCGCAACACCACCACTCCCCCACACTCAAATGAACACGCTCATGCACACACTCACCCAACACACAAACTCACTGACAGCACGCGAACTCCACGCAGGGAGGCGCCCGTATCGGCCACGAGGCCCGAGGGTCACCGCCACGCGACTCCCGCGCCACGCCCGCGCCGCCCCCTGGCTAAGCCGTGGGCGGGCATCGCGACTCACGTTTCTGCACGCAGGGAGAGATGGCGAGCGCAGACGCGAGGGCGCACAGCGTCACGTTGACGCCGATGAGGATCTTGTTGAACGTGCAGCCGTCCCAGTGCGTGTAGTAGACCAGCATGAGGATGGAGGAGACCACGGCGACGCTGTAGAAGACCAGCGTGACCGAGCCCAGCGCCAGGTACCAGCACTTGTTGCTCTCGATGCCGGACGTCCTGATGGGTGGTGGTGGGGGGGGGACAGCGCCTCTCACGCTCCCGCTCACGCCACTGGCCACACTTTGCACGTGCACCCGCGCACGGCTACATCCGTAACGGTTTCTACTGCTCTCCGTCACGTCACGCGCACGTGCGCTTTATGACAACAGTTCATGCATTTATGTATGACGCGTAAATGCCACGTCCCCTCTGAAACATTCGAAGGGCACCCCCAATGGCAGCCATCCCTGTGCGGCACAATGCGACTCGGCACCGGCCTGCAAGTGGGTACAAGTCTGATTGTTGGGGTGCTGATGTTTGCTATCGAATGAGGTGGCTGGGTTCCTAGCACAATGCTCTTAACCATTGCACTACCACTCCCCAATGACACATGCACACACGCAACACACCTCGCCAGAAAGACTAAGATCCCCAATAAAGCCTTTAACAGACATTCGTTTAGCACAGTTGCCTAAGTGTGATGCGAAAGAAGTTCAACTTACATACATAAAAGTGCTCTTAATGAGCACCTATAAAGGGCGGTATTGGCACACGAGGGTGGCCAGCACCATACTGATGTTTACACACCGCACCAGGTAGTTATTTAAGATTAGGATCTTCGTTAATGATGTTGTCTGTGAGCGGGAATCGAATTCGGACCGGCGATTTCATGCCACTAAGTGGCGTCACCAAAATGTCTGCGCCAGGCTCGGTGCACTATGGGCTCCTCACACAATACAGTCTGGTTAAACCCAGGATGGATCGTATGCAGGTAACAGCCTCAATGCTTTAAACCGGCACAGACGTTCCTTCGGAGGGGTCCAGGTTTTTTGCAAGTAAAGAAAAGAGAGGGCAAAACTGTGGCCGAGAAGCCCAGAGATTCACGTGGAGTGATAGGATGGGCAGCTTCCACACAGCATTACACAGCCATTACAAATAAGTTAAAGCTGCTCGACTGATTCAAAGTGAAACCTTTGTTGCCAAAATGGAGCTGGTCATAAGCATACTGCCTATGTATGGGAAGCGGACCACTCTCTACACGTACACACACATACACTTTCCCATAAAGACAAAGACACACACCTCATCACACACACACACACCAGCTGCCGGATAATACTCATGGTGAGCTTGGCAGGCCACAACATTCAGGAAGCTTCTGCTTTGCTCAGGGCTCTCACAATTATAAGAAAGCCTGTGGACACCCCGGGACATTTTTGTAGTTTCCACTCACCAGTTTTTGTTCCAGCTGTGTGTGAAGTCGACCAGCAGAATCAGCTGGATGATGATGAAAAGGAAACCTCCAACGACCCCCACGTACATGAACACTGCCAGAGAGCGAGCACAGCAGGAGCAAGCCACATTACTCTTTCATTTAAACTGGCAATTTCTCACTTTAATTTCCATGATTTTACCTAACGCCTCTTTCGTTAGGCTGCTCTTTGCAGAGGTTCACTGTTGGAATCCAGTGGCTGCCCCGATTAATACTGCGGTTGTGTAAAACATTTAAAAATACAAAGAAAATACAAAAAAATACTAAAAATACTTTTTTATACAAAAAGTTGGAAAAAAATACTAAAGTACAAAAAATACTAAAAATATACAAAAAAAATACTACGCGCTGTCTGCTTCACAGGAAGATGTTAGAGATTATGTGACGTCATTGGCAAGAGTAGGCCAGTGTGTGTCGGGCGTCATGGTAACATTTTTTTCAAATTCGAAATCGCCCACACAACGACTCGTTTGGGATTACACACGGCAACAACAACAGCGCCCCCCTTCCTCCCCTACTGGAAAAACCTGGCAGGACCCCTGTAAAAATAAAACTCAGGTGGGCTCCCACGGTGTAAACAAAGTGTAAATGAACACGTTTGTAAACAACCAAAAACTATTCTAGGTGGCATTTCACCGAAGAGATGTCTCACTTTCACGACCAAGGTGTATGATATATGAACACACAAAAAGTAATGAAGGTGATGGAGTCGAACTCGAAGAATGCAGAATCCAGGTCAGCCAGGAAGGCTCCGAGATAAACAGTCACAAAACAAACGACCCCAACACAGTTACGCGCCAAGCTGCTTGACGCGGGATACATTGTAAAGCGCGATGCCACCCTTGTGCAGGAAACTACTCGGCAGCGGCCTGCGGATTCTGCCCGTAGATTCTGTGTTGATGTACTCCGGTAAGGAACGATGGGGTGGCGATGTTAACTACCTCACCAGGTATAGAGGAGGTCGTGGGGTTGATGCCGACCCTGACGCCTGTTGTATATCTGGAGTTTGCATGTTCTCCCCTTGGTCGTGTGAATTTTCTCTGGTCCTCCGGCTTTTCCCTCCACATTTAGAAACATGCTTTTAGAGTATTTGGCTGCTATAAATTTCCACGCAATAAGCTGCTTCGTTGAGCTATTATTTGTGGCCGGGTGGCTTCTGAAAAAGAGCTGTATAGCTCGGTGGGCCTTACCTGGTCAAATGTAAAATAGTTTTAAAGGTAAGAGCGTGCCTTTCACCTTTAATGAAGTTGTCCTGATCCGGAATGAAGAAGGCCCCAGCACATATGGCGATGAGCACCACCAGTTTGATGAACCAGAACCTGCAAACAGCACGCAAGGCACGGCATCTCTCCCGAAGCCTCGAACTCTCACCTCGCCATGTCTCATCACGTTATTGGCGCGCAGGGTGGTCGCGCAGCGGCTAACGCTTGTGCCCCGTGGGAAGAAGTGCCCAGGCACGTGCCGAGTGTGCTAGCAAGCGGGCGAGCGGTTGAGCGAGCGGGCGAGTGGGCGCGCGCCGTACCCGTTGTGCACGGAGGCTCTGCAGTCGCTGCTCTTCTTCACGTTGATGAGGAAGAGCGAGAAGAGGAAGAAGAAGACCGCCATGCCAAAGCACACTTTATAGACGGCCGAGTAGCCCACCAGCCGCTCGCAGTCGTCGCCCGCGTTGATCTTTTGGCACAGATCGGCGTAGAAGGGGATCTGCGGGCAACGAAGGCATCGCAGGGCGGCAGGGTGGCGCGCGGCGGGAACACTCGCGCCTCACGGAAAAACGACCCGGGCTCGATTCACTCTGTGTGGGGTTTGTATGTTCTCCCACTGTTCTGCAGAGTGTGAGCGAGTGTTTGAAAGTGTGCGTGTGGCCAGCACGGCACGTGATGGTGTGGGTGGCCAGCACCACGCCCGGCCACCTTTGTGTCTCCCCAGTGACGTGACGATGTTTACACACCGCACGATTAGAGGCACACACTGGGAGAAGCGCAATTTAACACAAAAGCACGAGAGGGCTCCACCCCCCCTACCACCCCCGCCCACCACCCCCCGTGGCTCGAGCCACAC
>CM025614.2:1008200-1019514 GCA_014621495.2 Entosphenus tridentatus
CACACAGACACACACAGACACGACAACAGACACACACAGACACGACAACAGACACACACAGACACGACAACAGCAGCAATTTCTCCACCAACGCTCGTGCCAGGCTCGGTGGACTTTGAGGCCACGTGAAGTGTCGACGGCTCCCTGGACGCCACAGGTGCCGTGTGTGACGCCGGGGCTTTCTGACCCACGAACAACATCTCCCGAACAATCTCTTTGTCGTGTGTGGGGAGTGGTAGAGTAGCGGTCAGAGCGCTGCGCTACGAACCCGGCGATCCGATTTCGTATCCCGCTCACGGCCACCAACTCCATCGGAAACTATCTGAATCGGGTCTGGACCTCCCCAAATCAGTCCCAAGTGCAGTGTGTTAACATCGCCACTAGGAAGACAAAGGCGGCCGGGCGTGGTTCTAGCCACCCACCCCGTTCGTGCGCCGTTCCGACCTGCACAGGTGCTGCTCGCTAACGGCACTTGCCCCGACAGTCTGTTCCAGGCGAATCTTTGCCTTTGCGTGCGATCGTGGGTTGGTGGCGCGGTGCGCACCGCCCGCGTGTGCTCCCGACGGCCGCTGCGAGCGGCGATAATCTGCGAGGCGCTGCGTGCTGCTGAGCTGCCCGAGGCTTCACGGAGCCCTCGTCGCGAGACGCGGGGCGACTGCGCCGCTACGGGTCTTGCAGGAGACGCGTTCATTATTTTTCCCCAGCAGGACTTCATCTAAATCGCGCGCTTGAGTTCGCGTCTCACTTGGACGGCGGGTTTAATTTACGTCCTCGCGTTCGATTTCGTCGAACACGAGCGGGAACATCGCACGGGGCTTCGGGCATTTTTATTATTTAAAAAAGAAGAAACTTTAAAAAGGCGCTCATCGCGCGAACATTTCTACGAGACGGATTCGGGAATGCGCGCAGCCTCGTGGCACGATCTCGGTGCCGGGGCTCTTCTCCTCGCTGCAGGTCACGTGGCACGGCAGCTGCCCCTACGGTGGCGTTCTCACTCGCGCGCGACCTTCAGGGTTGTGGCGATGGTGGTGGCAATGGTGCTGGCGATGGTGGTGGTGGCGATGATGATGGTGGCTTTGGTGATGGTGCTGGCGGTGACGGTGGTGATGGTGGTGGCGATGGTGGTAATGGTAGTGGCGATGGTGGCGATGGTGATGGTGGTGGCGATGGTGATGGTGGTGGCGATGGTAATGGTGGTGGCGATGGTGGCGATGATGGTGGTGGCGATGGTGATGGTTCTGGCGGTGACGGTGGTGATGGTGGTGGTGGCAAACAGTGCCGGATTAAGCTAGTGCGGCAGCCTGTAGCTGATGTAGCTACTCTTGCTCCTAGGATCACCCGGCACTGCTAATGCGGTGGGCGACGCTGGCCCCAGAGGCGCTGTCGGGTTGACGCCCGCGAGGACCGCGGCTCCACACGTGCCCGCCGGGTCCACGCGTGCCCGCCGGGTGCACTGCCCGTGGCCACACAGCGCGGTGGGGCGGGCAGTAACAAAGCCACCGGCTTTGGGGAATTATGAACGCAAAGAGACATATTTCGCAGACAGGCTCGCAGCTGCCGTTAAGCTTCACGTGAAGCCATTAACGGGTCTCGGCTTGCCTCTCGTGAAACTCGAGATCGAGAGAGAGAGGGAGGGAGGGGAAAAATGCGGCAAAGTCTCGAGTTGGATGATGGCCAAGGCGGCGACGTCGTTCAAGAGAGGGGACAATCAGAATTGCCGCCTGGGCACTCGCAGCGGTCGCCGTCATCTGGAGCGTGGCAGAAGAGCGCGGGGCTCGTAGCTGCCTGGGTGGGATCGGCGCAGAGACGCGCGCCGTGGAGCTCGCGGTGCGTCTCTGGCGAGCGTCGGCGGGAGGCTGGCGATGGTGGTGGAGGGGCCCTCGTGGCGTAGACGCAGCGCGAAATATCTCCCAGGAGCTCCAACATTGACACGTGGACGAGGGCTCGACACGTGGACGACGACTTGCCGTGGAGGCTGCACGCGCTGTTGGTGCAAATGAGCGCGTGCGAAGGCCGGAATGGGGCATTTAAGACGGTCACCTTTGTTTCCCACCGATATGTGCATGATGAAGTTATTTTGTATCCTTATTAGCCAACCGTGCTAATCGGAGGTGCCGGTGAAGGAACAAGAAGCAGAATATTTATTTATACTGCAGGGGGAATCCGATGAGCTATAAAGCATTTTTCCCAGATGTCCAGCAGGGGCACGGGGTAAAAACGTCACAACAACAAACAGTGCAAACACACGACAGGAGTGCAAAGTACAAGAAAGTAAACAAATCACCCAAACAGAAACAAATAAAACTGAATCATCCCCATCCTACCGGGCAAAGCTCACCGAGGTATGAACGTATTTTTCAGAAGCGACCTGGCCGCAAATGAAAGCTCAACAACGTGGTTTACCACGTGGAAAATTTATAACAGTAAAATAATTCAAATAATCTCAGTGCATGTTTCTGAATACGGAGGGAAAACCCGGAGGAGCCGGAGAAAAACAAATCCACGCGACCACGGGGAGAGAGAGACACCCAAAGTCCGAATATTCAGCAGCATGCGTCAGGGTCGAGATCAAACCCACGACCTCCTGTGTACCAGGCGAGGTCGTTAACACCTCGCCTCCGTGGGCAGGGCTCTCGCTCCGCCATGCAAGGGCCTTGTGGTGGCTCAAGGCTCGGATCGTCGACGATGTGCGCCCTGTGATCGTTAATGGGCTCGATGTGGTGTGAGCGCCGCTGGGAGGCGTCGATCTGGTGAAAGGTGCTTCCTGCAGAGAGACAAATCCCCTCCCCCCCTCCTCGCTTCCATCCTCGCCAAAATCGTGGCCATTGACTAAGCCTGGCCTAGAGGGGACAAATGTGTCCTATTGAGCTGCCATCACCGCTTTGTGGAGAAATCCATCGCCACCCCCCTCCCCCCTCACAGTGTGGGCCCCATCAACGTATTGACCAGGGCGCATCCTTCTTGGCTTTGAGACGCGTCGAGATTAGGCTCCGAAATGATGCAGCCGTAAGGCTGTAATGTCGGCCAGCCATCCATCCATCCCCACCACCATCTCCACCACGTGACATCTTCCCAGCGGAATGCTAATGACGGCGTTTTTTGTGCGAAATGATATTGCCATTTGTCAGCAGCAACTGCAATTACTTAGGGCCTAAATATGACTTATCATCGATACGTTTAAAAGCAAGTCAATTATTTTATGGTTTTTCAATTCCCCCGCGGATAACCCGTGAGGTAACGATACGGGGGCTGGGGCTGAGCAGAGATGAACTCGGCTGATGGACGAGACTCGCCGAGACGGGAGCCCGCGGCTGGACAGTCCGTCTGGGAAATGAGCCCGAACGGTTTAATTGTCACAGACAGGTACGAGGTAGAGGCGCAGCCCTGCAATTGCTCATTTGCACCACTGCTGGTGGAAGGCCCTCCACTGGACCGAGCTCGAGAGAATTCGTCTTTGCGTTTGTTTTTTCCTTCTTTGTTGGCCGACTCCTTCACGCTGACCGGACGTCTTGGAAGGGGTGGGCGTACTCACACTTTACCCCCCCACACGCGACCTCGGAATATTTCAGAATCAGAATATTGATTGAACTGGAGGAATCCGATGAGCTATAAAGCTTTTTGTTAGATGCCCATTAGTTATTTTTTCCAGAGATGTCCAGTTTTTCACAGACCTTGCCGATCGACTGACTGCGGTTGAACCCGCTCAGGCCGCTGGGTGGAAGGCACCACGGAATGATGTAAGAAACTCAACCATTGCCTCAACTGCCGCGCAAGGAAATCCAACTGGTGACCTCTGGATTGCGAGTCCAGCGTGCTGACCATTAAACACCGGGCCATTGCCCCCTCTCGGTCAGATCAAGGATGTAGCGAAATGACAAGGGTTTGCGTTTTTTTTATTTGTGTTCACAATTTTTTTATGGAATATTCAGTGTTGTGTACTTGACTTGACTGTCAGACGTGCCAATGAAAACAACGATTAATGATTGGTTCAGCTGTTGGGTTTGGTCAGTTGTAGCAGTCGGTGTGAATACACGACTCGAGTCGAGCGTCTTGCCAGGCACACGAGGCCGCTGACATTGTGCAACGCGTCGCTCAAGAAGTCGAGGGATTACGATGGTTGCTATTTGGGCGGTACGGTGGTAAGATGTTAACTACATTGCCTGGTATACAGGAGGTCGTGGGTTCCATCCCGACCCTGACGCTTGCATATTTGGAGTTTGCGTACATCCGACATACACACACAAAACAAGGAGGAATACACAGGGCGGCCTGCCTGATTCAAACAGTGCACATCTACAACAAACGGCAAAAGCGCCACCGCATGGCCCCTACTTCGCAGCCGATTGGCACGGTTGGCAACGTACGGCGCGAAAGAAGTTCAACATGCGTACAGGGGCAGGTGTGCGGGTGTCCACGTTGTACACCCGCACTCGTGAATCGAGAGAACATCAGCAGCAGCAGCAGCATCCCGCTTGGGTGTCGGAAAAGTACAGAATCTTGTGTCGAGTCGGAACCAACATGGGCTACTCGCCGACATTCGATGGCATTTTGGTGCCAGTGGCCCTCCACACTGCGCTGTCCACTCGACTTCTGCCTGTGCGTGGGTGGTGAAAATGCAATGCGCGTCATCTCATCATATTTCACTGCAATTGAACTGAGATGGGCATCTTTCCGTCACGTGTTATTGCTCTGGAAGCGCGTGGGGTTTTTTTTTAAAAAGCGACCATACTTCATTGCTCCCCAAAAATCAGACGGCTCGCAATAATTTGGTCTTAGACAAAAATGTATCGCCAATTGGCCGCCGCCCTCCTAATCCATGTTTTTGGTTCTGTAAGAAAGACATTTCTGGGTTCTCGTTTTGTTTAAATCAAAGTCAGCCGAGCGCGTCTCAAACAACAGCTTTTACAGAGCAACGGGACAGAGGCGGCCACGGAGGCAGAGATGGAGGCGCAGCAAATGTGCCCGCCACCACCGCCATCGCAACCACCACCAATCGCCACCACCACCACCAATCGCGCCCACCGCCATCGCAACCACCACCACCACCACCAATCGCTACCACCACCAATCGCTACCACCACCACCACTCGCCACCACCGCCACCGCAACCACCACCACCACCACCACTCGCCACCACCGCCACCGCAACCACCACCACTCGCCACCACCGCCATCGCAACCACCACCAATCGCCACCACCAATCGCCACCACCGCCACCACCACCAATCGCCACCACCGCCACCGCAACCACCACCACCACTACTACCACCAATCAAAACCACCGCCACTTCCGCCGGCTCGAAGTGGAACGTGCGGAATGGGTGAACAGAGCGGCGTCGTGCGGAACAACACCAACATCGTGGCAGCGACGCGGTGGTCGGAGGGCCCAGCACAGGGAGAGGGGAAATGGCGAGTGGCGTTTATATTGAAACTATGAAACTATAAACTATGTTTTATTTTATTTTACCAGGTAAGGCCCACTGAGATAAATGGCTAATTTTCAGAAGCGACCTGGACGCAGCAAATCATGAGCTCAACGAAGTGGCTCATCATCATCGTGTGGAAACGTACAGCAGCCAAACACTCGAAACGCGTGATGTTGATTCTCAACGTGGAAGGTAAAAACGGAGGACCCGGATACAAATCCACGACGCGAACTCCAAATATACAGCAGCAGGCGTCGGGGTCGGTACCGAACCGATGACCTCCTGTATACCAGGCGAGGTAGTTAACATCTCCTAGCCACCGTGATGGTCGTGGTTCTAGGTGTGGTGCTGAAAAGGTAATGCGCAGCCCTGCAATTGCTCGCTCACGCCCCTGCTGGTGGAAGAGCGTCCATCCGAGGGAGCTCTTGAGAGCACTTTTGGGGGGATATTCGGCCTACTCCTCCACGCTGCTTCTCTGGGTATACACAATCATCATAATCATTTGTGCCCCATGTAATTGCTAGTAGGAAGTAATTTTTTTTCTTTCACAGGACATCTGAACTATCCTTCAATTTTTTTCTATCATTTACAGTTATGGGGGACACTTTTCCACACACTCTGCTCTGAGTATACGCATTGCTTGATTGTCCAACCGACATAATTCTTGTTTAATTCTAAATGCTGTAATTTAGCCAAACCAAGTGTAATACAGTACCGAATTGAACGTGATGGGGAATGTTTGTGTGTGTGTCTGCGAGCTGAGACCAACTCACTGCGCGTGAGAACCAATCGCGAGCGGCTGCGTGGATCCGAACCCAGGTTCTCAGCAGGGCCAGCTCAGGGCGCTGACCTCTGGGTCACCCGGCACAACTCGAAAATAGTTTTGAAGTTGTGAACGACGTTGAAGTGGCACCGGGCGCCTTGTTTTTGTGAATGGCCAAGGGTACAATCATGGCAGATAGCTCAAGTATGTAAACATGCGGGAGTGTGGTGAGGAGCGGTGGCGCAGCGGTTAGCGCACTGCCGCGACAAACCCGATTACTGCTCACGGCCACCAACACCGGTGAGGATTATCTGAACCGGTCCTGGGTCTCACCTAGGTCGACGCAGCCTCAAATGAGTACCTGGTGCGGTGCGTGGTAAACTTGAGCACTGGGGAGACAAAGGGGGCCGGGCGTGGTGCCGTCCACCGACACCCTCGTGTGTGGTGCCGGCCTTCGTAGGTGCCACTCGCTAACGGCACTTGCCCCAATTGTCTGCTAAGGCTACACGGGGGATCTTTCTCTCCAATTTACGTTCAGATCTTCCCCCCCCCCTCGTCCCCACGTGTGGCATGGCACAGTCTCACCCCCTGTCACGACGACGATGATGACGACGATGATGATGATGATGGGATCAGCTCGGCGAGAGAGTTTCACCGCATGGTTGAACTCATTATATAGACGTATATTTGCAAGTGATTTATTTACCTTCCTATACTTTGCACTCCTGTCGTGTTTTTTTGTATCGTTTGTTGTTGTAAACCTTCTGACCATGCGCCCCTTACTGGAACATCGGTGAAAAAAAGAGCTTTACAGCTCATCGGATTCGCTCCTCCTGGAGTATAAAATAAAATATTCTCGTGCGAGCTTGTAAATTAAATTAAAAAACACGTAAATATTAAACACGGAATTTTAACTTGCATAGTAAAGTAATTATATTTTTTCATTTGCTATACATCCAGATAATACGACAAATCGCTAACCTTAAACACCCAGTCGTTCATAAAAGTTGAAGGCAGTATAGTACTATAGTAATAAAGCAAGTGCAAAATCACTGAACCGGAATTGATAGCTTGAAAGCATTTAGCGCGGGGCCCTTGAAAGTACGGGGCCCGTAGCTACACGTGTAGCTACTCGTGCCACGCGTGTAATTACTCGTGCCACGCGTGTAGCTACTTGTGCCACGCGTGTAGCTACTTGTGCCACGCGTGTAGCAACTCGTGCCACGCGTGTAGCTACTTGTGCTACACGTGTAGCTACTCGTGCTACTGGGATAATCCGGCACTGGGCCCAGCAGCGATGTCGCTCGCATTTCGTGCCTGTTCGGCAGAGGAGAGCGCAGGGTAACCTTGGCCTCCCGCCTCTTCGCGACAACACAGCCCGCCAACTCCTTCACTGTTACACGCCGGCTTGCGCCCTACGATCCTCCGACACCCATCAACTCGTGTTGCCTCCCACCAAACTCCACTCCATGGGTGACAGGAGGCCTTTTCTTCGGTCGCCCCTCGGCTGTGGAACACACCGCCTGCTGAGATGAGATCCGCTGAGGCAATCTCCACCTTCAAATCTCAATTACAAACTCATCTGTTCAACAATCTGGCTTGAATTACCTCCCCCACTCTCCCACCTTGTACGTTCCGTCCCTTGAATGCTTTCTATGCTGCTATTATGTCGTATACATATGCCATTGCTTTTTTATGGAATAGTTTTTCTTATGTATAACATGAAATACGCTTTAAGCGTGGGAAAAGCGCTTATATAAATACAATGCATTATTATTATTTCGATAATTATTGTTTGTCGGATGCACTCTGCCTCATCGCCGTCCAAATGGCACGATACCCCCCCCCCCCCGAACGTTTAAAGTAGAATTTTGCTTTCGAATCATTGGATTTTATTTTTTTAAACATCCATTTGCAGACCGTTGTGATCCCACTCTCAGATGTTGCGTTCTGATTGCCACGCTGAAGAATGCCTGGCAGTCCTTGCGGAGTGTTTAACCAGTGGGACTTGGTCAAAACGCTGGCAGTCGTGCGGTTCGTGTTTTCTAAGGGGCTTTTGCGTTGCCAAGTAACCGGCTTTCCGCATTGCCTCACCTGAATACGAGAGGTCATCAACATGCAATGTGTTAGGATTCTGCCCAAAACCAGACTTTAGATATTTACATGGCCAATGGAAAATGAAAATAAAACTCACGTGAGATGAAGCGATTTTGGGGGAAATGCGGCCCATGCTCAGCCTCGGCGGTATGACCAGCGAGATGTTAAATCCCTCGCCTGGTATGCAGGAGGTCGTGGGTTCGATCCCGACCCTGACGCCTGCGGTATATGTGGAACTTTTCGTGTTTCTATCTCCCTCCGTGGTCGCGTGGATTTTTCTCCGGGCCCTCCGGGTTTTGCCTTCACATTTAGACTGAACGTCGTGCGTTTATGGTATTTGGCTGCGATAACTTGCCACGTGATGATGATGACGATGGCGAGCCACTTCGTTGAGCTATCCTTGATGTTGGCCAGGTGGCTTCTGAGAAATACCTACAATAGCTGTGTGTGCCTTACCCTGGTGAAATAAAAAAACGTTCAATGTAGTTGTAGCTGCCCTCAGGAAACCCCGCGAGGAGATAGGATCGACTCACGTGGGAGGTTTTATGTTGGCGAGGAACGGGAAAGACGCGCTCCTTTCGGTTGGACACAATGTCCACTTATCATAATCAGAATTTGTATTTACACTGGAGGAATCCGATGAGCTATAAAGCTCTTTTTTCCCACAGATGTCCAGTAGGGCCACGGGGTCATAAAGTCTCAACAACAAACAATATAAAACATGAGTGCAAAGTAGAGGAAAGGCAAAATAAATCACTTAAAAATATATACAAATAAAACAATATATATTCGTTTACCTTACAAGCCATCTGAGGTATTAACTTATTTTCCAAAAGCGACCTGGCCAAGAACAAGATGAGCACAATGCAGTTCTTCTGAACCGGTGGTTTTGCACAATGCGTCCGGCCGGTTCGCTTTCGTGCACGTGATTGTCGTGTCGTCGCGTCTGTGGCCACATCTGTTCGACGTTGCACGCTGCGCAATAAACGGAGATGCGTGTCCAACGCACTCGGCCCAATTTGCATAGAAACGAGTTGTCCACACCGCGTGCTGGCCACGGTGTTTGGTAAACGCACGTGCGTGTGTGTGGGGAGCGGTGGTGCAGCGGTTAGCGCTACGCTGCGTTTTCACCTGGCGACCCGGGTTCGATTCCCGCTCACGGCCAACACCGGTGACGATGATCTTAACCGGTTCCTGGGCCTCCCCTAGGTCGACTCAGCCTCAAATGAGTAGCTGCGTCTCGACTCTCGTGGCGAGCACGTGGTCTCTCCGTCGAAGGTGCCGTCTCAGTCAGAGGTCCCATTGCGGCAGAGGGGGCCCTCCTCACCGTGGCTGTTAAGTTTGAAAGCCGGTGACATTAACGGAGAGAGTAATTACGGCGTAAGTATCCATATAATTCCCATTATGAAGACGCATTTATGGTTTAATGTTATCAGCGCTGCTACGCGCCTGCACTCGGAGGTTTATGATTTGTTTACAAACGCAACTAATTAAGGATGCGCCTACATTCCCCCCCCCCCCCCCGTGACAAACGCCGTCATCTGTGTCCAATTACTGAAATTGCCCTTCCCTTATGTAAATGGGCCCCAACGTCCCATTAAGCGTTTAATTAATCGGATTATCTGCTTAAATTCGAACAAAAAATTCTCATCGCGCGGCCGCTGACGTCTCTCGCGTCTACGGTGGCAAGGGGGATTGAAACCGCGTGTTGATTAGTGGACACGTGTCCGTGTTGATTAGTGGGCACGCACGCAGCAGTAGCGGGGAGTTTCAAGGGCGGCGGCGGCGGGGGGGGTGGACGGCGAAGCGCTCGTTCCTTGTGCCAAATCGGGATGATGATTTACGGCACTTTGTCAAACCACTGCGCAGATGAAGGCCACCACCCCACCCCCCACACCCTTAGGTGTGAGCAGCTGTTCAACCATACTTCACCACAATGGCTCATGAAGGAGGGAGGGTGGGTGGTGGGAAACCCAAGGGAACCCAGGACCAGTTCAGATATCTCAACGCCGCTGATGATAGCCGTGGCCCCCGGAATTGAATTCAGGTAGGCGGGTCAAAGTGAATGTGCGCTATTCACTGTGCCACTGCTCCGTCGCCATTCTGACCGCGTGCACGCTTACCTGTGTGCACGTCGCAGTATCACAGGTACACAGAAGTGGACGTCATTATCGGGCAACTACACTATGGGCAGCTGACAGGTCACAAAGGGGGTGGAATTTGCTGTGCCTCTTTCGCATTTAATCGCACTGCATTCATCTATTGTGACGTTTATTCTACGCTTGTTAAATGTATTTATTTATTTTAAATAGCGTGTTTTTTTATTGTTCTCGATGTAACAACGCAGGTTGCCCTTGCAAGAGGGGCGATGCTGCTTCGCGTTCCTCGATGGGTTCACTTCACCTAAAGGAGACACGCACAGACAAAAAGTTTGGACGCCGCTGTGGCGAGACGTTAACTACCTCGCCTGGTACTCACGTGGTCGTGGGTTCGACCCTGACGCCTGCTGCTGTATATTTGGAGTTTTCAGTGTTCTCTCAGTGGTCGCGTGGATTTTTCTTGGGGACTTCCAGTTTTCCCCTCCACAATTAAGAAGCACGCGTTTCGAGCGTTTGGCTGCTCCACATTTCCACACGGCAAGCCGCTTCATCGAGCTATCAGTTGTGGCCAGGCCGCTTCTGAAAAAAGAGCTACATAGCTCAGTGGGCCTTAACTAGTAACATAAAAAGTAGTTTTAAAAAATAGCTTTGTATAGTTTGGCCTTGCCAGAGGCACGGTCGGTTTGGTACGCGGAGTGAGCATAAGTGTGAGGCCCAGTGGGACAGGAGGTCCCTTCTCACGGATCACTTTGCCTGCTCACCAACATTCCGGGTTCACAGGGACCCATGCCCTCCTCCCATCGTCCCCCACTAACGGAGCGGTATCTGTCCAGGAGAGGCTTGCAGCAGGAGAAGCAGCAGCAGCAGCAGGAGAAGCTTGCAGCAGGAGAAACTTGCAGCAGCAGCAGGAGCTTGTAGCAGGAGAAAC
>CM025614.2:1041365-1071277 GCA_014621495.2 Entosphenus tridentatus
GGGGGGGGGGCGCCGTGCGCTCGGCGCTTTGAAGCGACTCTTTGCGCGCGTGCCGATTGTGCGCCGCCTCCGCGCCCGTGACGCCGGCGTTGACGGTAAACGCTCTGGAAGGACAATTGCCCCGGAGAATTCCAATTTGCGGGGCCGTATGTGGGAGCATTCATAACGCCGGGGCTTGAGCGTGCAGCCTTTCTGCGGACATTAAACACGGCGCCCAAACTCCCCGGTGGGGGGCGGCTTGGGGCATGGGGGCGGTGAGCGGGGGGGGGGTGTTAGGGGCAGCTTCCCTCGCTTCACCTCACCGGGAATGCCGCCGCCGATGGAAAGTCTCGTGAAATTAAACCATCCTCCCTCCGCGTGGCGAGTTCTTTGCTCGAGAATTCGTTCCACCGGCCGTTTGCAAGGGCAGCCCGCGTAGACTCACGGGCAAGCTGGAGGGGGGAATATTTACGGTGCGGCATTCGGCAAAAGCCGATGGCTGGGGGGAGGACGGGCCCCGTCGGTAGATTGGCGTGAAGCCGTTTTCCACTTTTGCGAGGTTTCAAAACGGCGAGACGAATTTTGAGAAGCATCGGCAAGGCTCGGGCTGTGTTGAACTGACACCACGCCGGCTGCCTTTGGTGTGGGCCAAGGAAACCCTTAATTCGGCCGCGGTGAACGCGGTGCAACCGAGCTGGCCCACGTATGAATGGACTCGGCAGGTCGTTTGCCCGCTGCGTTCGTTGTACAAGAATTCGCAGGCCCGGCTCGGAGAGAGGAGTCGTTGACGTTGCGCTTGCCTGGGTGTGCACGGTGGGGCCTTGCCGCCCTCTTCATAGCTCCCGGGCACAACGTTCTAGCACCATGATAGTTGGAGAGCCGCATCACATGCCACTTGTACGCAAACACAGCAGCGGGTATACAGCAGATGACAAACAAATTCTGATTTAAATAAACAAAATAGGTAATGGAATAAACTAGGTATTTCATGTATTTCCCCCAGAGTTATTCTTTAACAATACAGTTTAACTGTACATTTTGTTGTCACCGAGATATTCCATAGTGACCCATTCCCTGCCATATTTGATAAATGATCTTAAAGTCAAATTACTTTTAGGGTTTACGTTTTTTTAAAGACCGCTGCCCGCAAGGGGGGCAAGCCAAAGACGGCTGCCCTCAATGGGGACAAGCCAGAGGGCCACCGCATGCGGCTCTGGAGCCGCAGGTTACCGACCCCTGGCCTAGCGGCTCCCGTGGCCGCCCCGCAGCGCCGGGCCTCGCCCCCACCGACCACTGCCGCCCGCTCGCCGCGGAGGGCCGCCCCCGGGGGCGCACGGACGTTCTCCAGCGGTGAGGGACGTGGAGGCGGCCGCTTTTGGCACACGGGGGATTGGCCGCTTTATATACAAGGACGCCGCGGGTTAGCTTAAAGTGGAAGGTGTGTTTTGAGTTAGATGAGGCGAGATTACGTTGAGAACTACTGTAGCGAATAAACATTCCGTCGCACCTAAAACATGCCCAGGTGCGGCCCTAATTCCTGTTTTGTGGAACCCGTGCTCGTGCCAACAAAGGGGGGGGGGGTGGGGGGGGTGCCGAGGCCTTGCAGTCGCTGGTGCTCTCAAGGCGGGCGCGCTAGCGCGATTGTTTGTTAATTTCACGTAAAAGTAAAACACTTAATCCTCTTGACGAAGCTGTCATCGCGACCCTGAGCAAACACAGAGCCTCGGCGGAGCAGCTGGCTGCTGGTGGCGGCGAGGCCGCCGCCGCCGCGGCTGCATGGGGGCTGTTGGCGTTACACAAAACGAGCGTTACACAAACACGGTGCACCGGGCGCTCATGCCGCCGCCTCCTCCGCGGTCGCCCCCATCGCGGCGGCGGCGGCCGCCCCTATTGTGCGTAACGCGTCACCCGCCGGCCGTGGGAGACGCGGCGCTCGGTATGCCCGCTCCGTCGGGCGGATGCCACCATCGGCTTGCTTCTCTCCATCACGGGGGTCGCGGCGTCTCCCCAGCGCAGAGATACTGATCACACCAGCCGCGTGTTTTCTATGCCAGTGTGTGTGTGCGCGCGTCAGGGCACAGGTGGTGCATGTGCCAGTCATCTCAGTCAGTCAACCCATGGCACGTGGGTCCGTCCGTGACCTGTCAGCGAGCCTTCGACACTTCACGTGGCCTCACAATGCACCTGGCCTGGCACAGGCACCGTGGTGATGTCACCACCACTTAGTGGAGAATGGCGGCTGTTGTCAGACATTCATAGATTCACTCTCACATAGATGTTCGGTCGTCACAAGTCAAGGTGGCCACTCGAGTCCCAAAAATAGTTTCTCCTTCAACTTGGCCGTCTCATTTGTACATTTGAAATAAAACAAATTATGTCACGTGTTGGGCAGTTGATTGGCAGGTCACGTGTGGTGAGGTCAAGTGTGAGCTCCTCCCACCTCTTCCGAGACATCTGGCCAGTCTAGAGCGACTCTCTATAGCTCCCTCGAGTGAAGACCCTTCCGCCAGCAGTGGCATGAGCGAGCGTTTGCAGGGCTGCGCTTTCACCTTGGCATTTGTACCCTCTTCGTCATCCCCTTTGTTAATCAGAATCTTTATTGAGACTGCAGAGGAAATCCGATGAGCTACAAAGATCGTTTTCACAGTTGTCCAGTATGGGCTGCTCGGCATAAACGTGGCAGGAGCGTTTAGTTGGCTGCTGAAAAATTGCTAGAAAACTCAGTGGGGCTTAGCTGGTAAAATGAAAAATAGCTCGAGCGAGCTTTGCACGATAGGACCGGCGCTCGTAAAAAAAAAACCCATCGCCATTCATCAATAACCACTTGCGTTAAAAGGAAAACATGTATAAATCGGGCCAGGTTAAGTGTGAATGTCTGAGCAGAGTTCTGAATATCGGTGTAATTTTACGCGGATAGGTCACTGGGTCGCGTAAACGGCGTGCGTTGTTATGCACAACATCAACGGCGATTTTTTTATATTCGTCCGGTGTCACGAGCGCACTCGGAGACTTGCGCGGTGCTTACGGTAAACACCGGGAGCTGCCGCTGTCCCCACGCGGTGCTGCGAGCGGAGAAATGTTGGGCGGCAGCTGCCGCTGCAGTCTTCTTGTTGTGGTGCGGCTGCTGATGTAGATGCAGAGCGACGACGACAATTTCACACGCGGCTGGTCAAGCCAGACGATAATCGCGTCGGGAGCGGCGGAGGAGGAGTGTATCATCGCCGTGATGTCTCCGTCGTATTTGTGGATCGGGGCGTTGTGTTGTTACACGTTGGACGGGTCCGTTCTGGATGACCACAGTCGCCGCACTGCTACTGGAGAGTTTTAAAATTTGCGTTTGCGCTGCCATAAATTAAGTCGCTGTTACTGCAGTGACTTAAGGCAGCCCCCCCCCTGGTCTATTGTAATACAAATTGTGCATTATTAGAGGTATACTCTTTGGATTTTTCTGTAAAGTCACGTAGGTGAAAATAAAATAAAAATAAAACAACTAAATTAAATCACGACGTTTCGGAAGCAACACAAGCATCCGTCATCAGGTGTGACTGCTCCAGCTAAATTACCAAAGAGTATGGATCCTTGCAGTCACGAAAACTTCAAATCTAGAATTATTAGAGGTGTTATCTTTATCGTCGTCATCATCAGCCATGGTCTATCGACTGTTGGGTGAAGGCCTCCGCCCCCCCCCCCCCCCCATACGTTGGAGGTCACTCTCGGTCCTGCGACACCGCAGTCAGTTTCGCTCCGACGTCTGCGCCCGAGCCGATCTCATCGTTCTATCTTTGCGGTGGATGAACCCTCGTTCCGGGGGCCTGCGATCCCTCCTTTTGCTGCCGTCGTTCCGTCACCAGTCCCGTGCATCGGCACATCATCGCGCCTGGCGAGGCGTCCTGCCCAAACCCACCGACAGCCCCCCCCCTCCTGCTACGTTAGATAAAGCGGAACCGAAGATGCGCTCGTCAAACAAGCGAACGCCACCAGATACTCTAAACTGTTTTTATTTTAGCAGGTAAAGCCCACTGAGCTGCATAGCTCTTTTTCAGAAGCAACCTGGTTACAAATGATAGCTCAACGAAGTGGCTTATAGTGTGGAAATGTATCGCAGCCAAACACTCTAAACGTGTTGACTCTGAATGAGGACCCGTGGAAAAATCCACGTGATCACGGTGAGAGAGACACGCAAACTCGAAATATACAGCAGGCGTCAGGGTCGGGATCGAACCCACGACCTCCTGCATACGAGGCGAGGTAGTTAACATCTCATAGCCACCGTGGGGCCCCAAGAAGCTGCGGGGACGCGGCTGAATGGACCGACTGTGGCTACTTAGACGAGTGGCGGGGCCTCGCCACGACCCGCACGCCGTAAGCACAACGAGCGCCTGCGTGTTGCTGTGAACGCGCGCGCGTCCGAGATTCCATTGACACCGACCGCGCCAATAAATTGAGCGTCAATGCCCCCTTTTTCATTTGTACATGACTCCCCAAAAGCAGTCTCGGGAATTACTTCGACGGATTTTTTTGTAATCCTTGTTGTCGTTAATTAAATTGCTTAAGGAAAAGAAAGTGCCACCAGAGAGAGAGAGAGAGCCGTATCAGATCGTTTCCAAACAATCCCCGTAAATAGAGAAATCCATTTCGAGCGCACTTTGAGCACCCAGTGCCTCTCAGACCGCCGCCGACGGGCATTGAACCGCCGAGAGGCGAAGTCTATTAATCACCTAATGCGGGTACTTAGTAAGTCAAATATTTAGTTTCTTGTTGGGGCGTGGGTGGGGGTGGGTGGAGGTGGTCGATCGTAAAGTTATCGCGTCGTGGAGCAGAGGGGGTGGCTGGGGGTCAGAGTGTGCGTGGGTGGGGGGGGACACAATTTAGCGTGAAGCGGCGCCCCCCCCCCCCAGGTCTTTGTGCTCGAGATAACCCCCCCCCAGCACGCGGGAGAAAGCAAGGCCCTTGGCTTCCAGCTGAGCCACTCAATGAGCAAACACAATGGGTGGCAGGGAGGTTGGCGGCGGTGGAGGAGGAGGGGGGGGGGCTGGGGGCGTTGGGGGGTAGGCGGCCCCTCCCGGCTGAGTCCCGTTGGTTCGCGCCCGTACACAAAGGCGGCCGTTGTGGTGCCACGCGGGGGCCTGTGCAGCCGAGCTGCCCCCCCACCCCTGCCCACCGCCCACTGCGTCTCAAAGAGCAGCGCGCGGCGGTTTACCGCTAAGAGTTCACGGGATTGTTAGGGGGCTCGCTCCCCCGAGCCTCCACTGCGCTGCTCGCGTGTTGTCGAAGATGCTGGTGGTACAGAGAAGGTGGCGGTAGTGGTAGTGGTCGAGAGATAGTGGTGGTTGTGGTAAAGAGAAGGTGTGTGGTGGATATTAAAGCGGTGGACGTAGCAGTGGTAGTGGTAGAGAGAAAGTGGTGGGTGGATATTAAAGCGGTGGATGTAGCAGTGGTGGTGGTAGAGAGAAAGTGGTGGGTGGATATTAAAGCGGTGGATGTTGTGGATGTAGTGGTGGCGGTGGTGGTGCTGTTCCGCTTGAGCGGACAACGCCGTGACCGTCTCGCGCCTCCGCGCCCGCGGGCTCCGTTGGTTCGTCTAGAGGGGCGTTGGTGCGACGTGCGTGCCGGTGAAACGCGGCAGATCCCGCGGGGGGCGGCCGCGGCGCGGCGGGAAGTTTCTCGCGGCAGCGTAATCGCCGTTTCCGAGCGTCGTTGGGGATAAGCCCCAACAGTTTCCTGCATTGCAGGAAATGGATATTTTGATGACTTTTTCCTCCTTTGTAGGACAAAGCAAACGTCCTCCGGAGCCGCGGACCGCCGGGCTGGGCTGGGCCTGGTTGGGGGAGCTGGGCAGCGCCAGCGCTTTGCGTTGTATCCATTTCACTGCGCACGCCGATCGCCACAGGGCACTGACTTAATAGAGTTTGCGAAGCGTTGCTTAGTAAGTAGCGCACGATTAATATTCCGCCCCCGGGGTGGAAAGTGGCCGCCAGTGTTTAGGGCACACGATTATTAAATGGCAATGTTTTCCGAAGCCCCGACGGCCGCTTGCAGGTACCTATTTATTTTTGTTATTCGTGGAAAGATCCGGCAATCGGTCGCTTTGTGCGCAAGGACGAACGGGCGGTGAATGGGTGCGGCGCGTACGCTTTTGGGGAGGGGGGCTCGCGTAATCGTTACTGTGGAGGGTGCCCCCCCGCCCTGTCCCCTCCCCACTCCGCCCCGCTTCCCTTCCCGCGCCAGCCCCGCTCGTTACGTCCTCCCGTGTCCATTCTCATGTAATTACTCGCTCGCTCGGCTGCTCTGTAACGCGAATAAGATTTATTCGGCACTGGCCGCCTCTTCTTCCTGTGGTCATTTCTCTCGCCGCATGTGCGGCGAGCCTGGGCGCGCCGTGCCGCGGGAGATTAAACGGGCCCACCCCCGCCCCGCCCCTTCGCTCCGGCGAACCGGCGCCGTCCGCGTTTCCTGCGCCGAGCAAAAGCGGCCACGGTTCGGCCTCCTCCCGGGAGCCGAGGGGCCACAGAGTAGAGGCCCCTCGAAGCTTGCGGCGCGACATCGCCGGTCCGGGGGGACGTCGTCCGTGAGATGTCCGCGGCGCTTGTGAACGGTTCGCTGCCGTAATCGTCCGTGTTGGGCCGCGTCGCCGTTGCAAAAGGAGCTTCTTGGTTCGGTGGGCCTTGCTCGTAAGAGACCAACTGACCGATCAAAAAACAAAGGGCCCCGCGCAGCGGAAATGCGCTTCTGGGGTGGGTGGGTAAAGATGAAGTATTCCTAAGTGAGAAAAAAGAAAGACTTTAAAGTGCCTCGCAGGGCAGAGCCGCGGTGTTGCGATGGTTTTGGTCGTGTCCTTCAATCGCAGTCGGCCACAGAAAATCCCGTTGCCCACAGGTTCACGCGCGACAGAGAGGGCCGCGCGTGGATAGCTGGGAGACTCACAGGATCGCCCGGGCCCGTGTAGCGGTTTGCGAGCGTGCGTTTGCGGCGCTCAATACGGCATTGAGCACGTGAGCCGGCTCGGAGATCGTCCCCGAGACCTGACGAGGCAGATATGTCCAAACCCCTTCGTTTTCACGGCGATGGGGAAAGAAATATATGATGTCTTCTTGTACCTCCACACCGCGTGGCGCAAAGACAGCTCGGAGGGAGAGAGAGAGAGCACTCGTACTCGGTCGACGTGCGTTGAGATCAAGTGACGGACGCAATTTGTGTAAGGAAGTACGATGAACGTCTGTCGCACCGTACGTAGCCAACCGTGATAATCGGAGGTGCGGGGGGAGGACAACAAACTCAACACGAAAAATCGGTTCTAAAGAAATGAGTTTTCAATCTCGATGATTTACAAGCGGAGAGCTCCAGTGGCTTCCTAATATCGGAAGGAAGAGCGTTGCAGACCAGCTGCATCAGTAGCTGCAGCCAGGGAGGGGTGTGCCAGAGAGAAGGGTGTCAATCGCGTCTGTCGTGGTTTCCCCGCACCTTCAATTAGCTACGGTTGGCTACGTACGTCTGCGAATCCCTGCCCAGAGGAGGCGACGGGAGCAAGGCAGAGCCCGTTGGCGAAGCACAAACGCCCTGCGTGTCACCCGCACGGCTAACGCAGGGGAGCGGAAGTGATCGGTTGTGTTGTGACTCGTTATCGTTGAATCGAAAGGACTCGTTTTTCTCATTCGTTTCTACTATTGTATTTCAGTGATGACGATGTTTCTAAATAGTTGAAGGCTAGCCGCACAGGTAACTGCGGTGATTGAGTGTGCGAAACGACGGTTACACGGTAAATAAATGCCGCAAATTACCACGAATCCGGGATGAGTTCTTCTTTCGCCTGCCTTGTAAGTTTCAAATAAAAGAAACCCGACTGGCGAGTCGAGCGTCGCTACACGCCTCGCCCATGAACTCGGCAAGGGTCACGCAACGCGCCCGTCGCTTCGGCACCGGCCACGTGGTAATGATCATCCCGACACACAGCGGGGCCATCTCAGGTTTCGCTCAACCACGTGCGCAGGATAACGATTGATAAAAGCAAACTAAATCGCGATGCCAGATGACACAAGTGAATACTTATTCGCCACAGTAGATGATACTAGCAAATATTTGGAAGCAGTTGGAGCTAGGCACTTTTAAAATCATCTACACTGAAAACTCTTGTTTAAAACTGCTCGTTGTGTTTTGTTTGTCCCTCCCGCGCACCTCCGACTAGCAGGGTTGGCTACGTAGGGTGCGAAAGAAGTTCATCGTACATACGTTCGTAGGATTGTTTGTCTAGCTGCTGCACGAACAGTTCCTTCTCGTGGTACAGCGTAATCGTGCTGGTTTTTGCAGCGCTTTGCCATCTCGCTGCCGGATGACGGCTCCCCCCATGCCGCTCGGTGTTGTGGATAAGCGAATGGGGAGATGACCCAGGGGACAGGTTCGGATCTCACCCGCCACTGACATTAGCCGCGGTCGGCGATCGTTGGCCGCAGCGCGCGAGCCACTGGGCCCCCTCGCCGCTCCACCGCTCGTTCCGCCGCGGCGACGCGGTCAGCTCTTGAGTGAGCGCAGCCTGTGACTCGTTCCCAACAGGGTCACTCGGATTGGGAAAGGTTAGAATTCCCCACATCTGTCTGGAGTTAAACGTAAACCTCACACCGGCCAAGATAAATAGTAGAGCCCTGAGTTGAAAGGAAGGGGGCTTATCAGGCGAGGCAGGAATGTGAGAATAAAACAACCCATTACGGTATTATCACTTGGGTATGATAACCCTGTGGGCTGGGCACCCAGCCACCCCGACCCTGCCCGTCCCTGCCCTCCATGCCCACACACCGCGCGCAAACGCACCCCCACAACTGCACCGTGCGCGACCCCGGTTGAGTAATTTTTGCAGGACATTTTTTTGTTCGCGTTGGGAAGTTTTCGGCAATGCCAGTTGACATTGTTTCGCGTGGATTTTTGTTTGAGCTATGGGGGGGAAACCAGACGAAACCAGTCAGGATTCGAACGCAGGTTCTTCTTGCTTGCGAGGCACGGGCATCACCACTTCGCCTCCACTTTGCCGTTCATTAACACGCGATGAAAATTATCCGAATATCATCCAAAATTGTCCTTTAAAGATCCGAAAAACCAAAAACGGAAATGTTTAAATCTAAATCTGCACTCATTACACACAAAGTGCTTGCCACAATATCTTGGCTGGTCACGTCAAGGAGCATAAACCATCACCACGCGAACTCCGGTCATCCTCGCAGCAGCGGCTTTTGTCTGCTGGCCATCGAACAAAAACGGTTACCGCGTCGCGCGCTTTCAGATGCGCTGCTGCGGCCGTCTGGAACGCACTCTTCCGATATTATTTGTAAGCCACTGGAGCTATGCACTTTTAAATAATCTAGATTGAAAACTAATTTCTTGAGATCTGCTTTTTTTGTGTTTAGTTTGTGGTCCTTCCCCGCACCTCTGCTACGTGCGGTCGGCTACGTACGGTGCGAAAGAAGTTCTACGTGCGTGCGCACGCACGTAGAGGCAGGTGCGTTGCCGCATCTCGACGGGAACGGCGAAGCGGAAAGGATTGTGGCACAGTTTTGGTTGCGATCGCCGGTGTCACGCCAGCCGGGGACACCGGCCGCGGTGGAAGGAGAAGGACTTGGTAAAGATCGCATGGTCCTCAGCACTCACAATGGCTACGTGGAATTGATTTTATTCATTTATTAAAAAAAAGAGTGGCTTCATTTATGCTCAAACCTGGGGCCAGTGGTTTGGAAGAGTTCGTTTTAATTCGTCATCATTATCACTTTCTTTCGGAGTTTCCTGCGAAGTTGTTGCAGCAGGCAGGGATGATGTTGCTGCTGCTGCTGCTGCGTGCGTTCCCAATCGAGTAATTTGCAGGTCATTTTAGAACATTGGGATTTTTGGCTAATCCCAGTTTCATGGTATGGGGGTTTTTTAGGGGTATTTTTTTTTTATTCTTCAGGATAACATCCCGATTTTTGTGTCGACGCTTTGCAAAAGTTGTCACAAGAGTGCGTTGAGGACCTCCAACGCTCTACGGTGAACATCGTCACCTCCATGGAGGGATTCCCTCGACGATTTCAGGAGCGCCGAGCGTCTCGGACTTGCTCACGCCGATCGGAGCCAGCCAGTCAGCCAGCTGGCCCCTTCCTGTCGCAGCCTCGCCAGAAGCGTCAATCGGTGCAGGCTGAGCGCTCCGACGCCGCCTCCCTCCCTCTTCTCCCTCCCTCTTCCCCTCCCCTCTCCCTCCCTCCTCCTCCTCCCTCCCTCCCCCATCGCGTGAACTGCTCTTGCTGCCATACACAGGTGTCTGGAGTAATTTCTTTGATCCACGTACCAGTGGAAATTGGAATGGGAATTGGTTTGTGGCTTTGTCACACTTGCTTGGACCCCTGTAACTTGAGTTAATAATCCGCTCGTGTTACCTGTTTGCCTTGTTGGGAGTCGTCGGTGGTCTTTTGCCTCCAAGACAAACCTCTTCTGTCCATTGTTGCGCATTTGTGTCTGGGCTGTCGTTGTTCGTTCGTGGAGGCATTTGCTTTATTGTTCGCCCTCCCGTCTTCACCAAATGTCTTCGTCTTGCGGGGCTGATTTCCATCTTGGGCTTTGGGTAAACAAGTCGCAGGCTCCTCCTTCACGCTTCCAATGAGCGAGAGAGAGAGCTCATTTCTCATTTATTTTTCGAAGGAATGCTTATTTAAACTAACGAGCAGCCCCGAAAGTCAAACATAAGTGGCGGCTGTCGAGAAGGCGAGGAACGGTGAGATTAGACAAGCGAACGGTGCACGCGAAAAAAATGACTAAAGCAAAAATCTACTCCGTTGAGATTTGCAGGGAAGCCCTCATAGCTCCCCGTCGCACTGATCGTTATCCAGCTGCAAGCCGGGGCCGAGTGACCTTACGGAGAGGAAGCAGAGACTGCGCCGCGTCTACGATGGAATGAACCGAGGATGCCGTACAGTGCGCCGTGTTCCGGCGAAGGGGATCGCAACAAAGCCAATCATCTCCAGGAGCTGACTGGCGTTTAGCTCTGCTCGCAATCCAGCGGGACTGAGGGGGGCGGTCTTTCGCACCGTACGTAGCCGACCGCACGTAGCAGAGGTGCGGGGAAGGACCACAAACTAAACACAAAAAAAGCAGATCTAAGGAAATTAGTTTTCAATCTAGATTATTTAAAAGTGTATAGCTCCAGTGGCTTACTAATAATATCGGAAGAGTGCGTTCCAGACGGCCGCAGAAGCGCATCTGCATTATTATTCCCTGTCTGTAGACATTTTAAAAGTACATTTTAGCAAGTCGTGGGTTCTGCCGCATGGCTTTTCGCGGTTGAGCTGCGGTGCAGCTCTCGGCCGCGTGTCAGGGTCACGACACGGTGGCTAGGAGATGTTAACTACCTCGCCGGGTGTGCAGGAGGGCGTGGGTTCGATCCCGACCCTGACGCCTGCTGCTGTATATTTTGAGTTTGCGTGTCTCTCTCTCTCTCCCCGTGCTCGCGTGGATTTTTCTTCGAGTCCTCCGGTTTTCCCCTCCACAATTTAGAATCCAGATCACGCGGTGAGAGTATTTGGCTGCTATAAATGTCCACATTGATAAGCCACTTTGTTGAGCTATCATTTGTGATAGCCAGGTCGCTTCTGAAAAAGAGCTGTCTAGCTCAGTGGGTACCTGACCTGGTGAATAAATAATTATAATAGTTGCCCGAAGTTCTGCTCCACGCGCTGGGAGGTGGGGTCGTGTTGCGGGAGCTGATATCCACGGGGTTCACAAAACACGATCGCCTTTCCCTTAACCCGCACGGCTCCCTGAACGCCCGTCAATAACAATGACGGCATGGCACGGACCACGGACGTGAACAGCGGCGCTGCTCCGATGCGGGGCTGTGTTTGCTAGGCCGCGTTCACGGCGCTCAACATTAACGCAATCTTCCTTTAGACTGGAGGAATGCGATGAGCTGTAAAGCTCTTCTTCACGGATGTCACAGAGCCCCGACCGCCAAAGACGGCTTTGGTACTAGCGGGCCCTCGATTTACGTTTTGTGGACCGTGTTTATTTTATTTGAAGTAATTGCGTCTGTGTTTATTGCTGCGACTGTAAATTTCAGCTCCGGCGCGAGTGCGTTGACTGTGAATTGTTCGCAGAGCTCTTGAAGCCGCAGTTTTATGGCTCTGTGCTCACACACACACAGGGCCGGCAATGCTCTGTGGTTATTTCTTTATTTTGAGTCCTATTCGGTGTAGATGGTGGAGCGCAGGGGGTAGCTTGGAGAACCTTTTCCTCCAGCAGTGGATTGACTGTGGCTGATGATGATGATGAGGACTGTGAGCGTGGAATAGATGATAAGATGTTGGAGATAATCTATGTGTGTTCAAATCGCGTGACTGCCTGGGTCACTAATTGAGGAGAACCATTACCACGTGTTCGTCGGGTTAATGAATGAACACAGGGACTCGTGCGTGATGTTGTGCATGACACATTTATTACTGGGATCTTGCATTTCAATCGGCGTGCGATTTAAACATTGATCTCCCGATTTCGCAAGAAGAGGTGCTTTGAATTTATCGTCGCTGGTCCTCTACTCATTCTGGCCAGGGGACAAATAGACAACGTGGGGATAGAATTCTGTTTGGAGGCAAATTCTGTCCATGGATAATATAATCGGATTTTGGCAAACTCAAGTACTGTCCATAGAAGTTGGTCACTCATTTCATGATAACAATCATTTACACCTCCCTCTGGTCTTCCACTGCTGGACGAACTTTTGCCCAAGCCTTCCCGGTTGTGGGGGTTTGGTTGACCATACTTCACCGTGCTGGTAAGTGTGGGTTGGCGAACGGGGAGAAGCCCGGGTGCTGCTTCAGATATCACTTAGCCATGGCCGGGAATCGAACTCGGCTGACCGGGTTGATTGTGCAGTGTGTGAACCGCTCCACCACCATTCCGCGCCTTATTGGCTCGTATGGAATGTAAATTAGCATCGTGAGGCATTGAGGGAAGAGGGCCTTCTGACCTTCCAGGATTGCTCGCAGCCGTGCGGAGTAATTGATACCGCTCGCCATGCTCATTCCACTGCTGGACAAAGGACTCGTGCATATCCGTCCAGCTTTACGCAGCCGCAATTAATCTCCTCCCGACCGATCCCCGTTCACCACTCCGCCTCCGTCTCCGCTGTTCTAGAGGAGTGGTTCTTAACCCGGGGTGCACCGCACCCCTATATGGGGGTGCGAGATGCCCTTTCTGGGGGTGCCAGACATGGCCAGATTTAGTTTTGAGACGGTAAATCATCGAAATGCAATTTAAGGCACGGGCACGTGAGTACAACTACTCTGTTTCATCAACCCTATGTCTTTATTTACGTTCTACATTTATTTTCCCGACTGAGAATCCAAAGGGGTGCATGGCTGCAGTAAAGAGCCACTGCTCTCGAGGGCGAGCGATCCCAACCCGCGGAGCAGAAAGCCCTCGAATACGTTTGCATGCCCAAGACATCTTAACGACTCGTGGAAGCGCCGGTAAGTTTTAATATTTTTGCTATTTAAAAAAATCGAACAAAAAAAATCGAACAAAAAATAACGTGGTGCTTAGTGAAAAAAAGATGCAAGCATCTGCCACAGTTCCAGGGGGGGTCGCCCCCTCGCCCACTCGCCCCGTGCCTCCGATGGCGGTGACGCCCAAGCCTCCTGCCCGCGAGTGCTGTGGCACAGCAGTCTGGGAAGCGGTGTGGTTTACCTGGGCGGAGTGGTGGGGTTTCTGCCCCCACACCCCGCTTCGCTCCAGGTGATCGTTTATGGGCCCCATTGTCCATTAATCACCTTTATGACTACAAAAGGTTTTGTAAACCGAACCTGTTCGGCCCAGCAGAGAGGAAGCCTTTGCAGGCAGCCTCCGAGGTATTTTCGAGCTGGCCAGGGCTTTCCTCCTCCGCCTGCTTCCCCTGCAGTTGAAGGGGTAATCGTCTCAAATTGCAGGGTGAGCCGCGAGCCTTTCATCAGGCGGCTGTCACGGGCGGCGCTCCCTCCCTCTTCTTCTCCCTCCCTCTCCTCCCTCTTTTCGCCCTCCTCGCCCTCCTCGCCCTCCTCGCCCTCCTCTCTCTCTTTTTTACGATCAGTGGAAACAAGAAGATGCTCGGTGTAGTCGGCACTTTGCTTCGTTCATCATTTCGTAAACATTTTTTAAAATAATAACTTTGGTTTATGTAAACCCCCACCTCTTGCTCACTCTCTCGCTCACTCTCTCACTCTCTCTCTCGTTCTGCACGCAGCCCTTCTCGCCTTCCTCCCTCTCCTCCCTCTCCTCCTTCTCCTCGCCCTCCTCCCTCTCCTAAACCCTCCTCCCTCTCCTCCCTCTCCTCCCTCTCCTCCTTCTCCTCCCTCTCCTCCTTCTCCTCCCTCTCCTCCCTCTCCTCGCCCTCTTCCCTCTCTTCGCCCTCCTCCCTCTCCTCGCCCTCCTCGCGCAAGACAACCAAGCGGCCCTTATCTGGAGGAAGCGCCGTGCAATTTAAATGAAACGGCGAAGAGGCACGCGGGTCGTGGTGCTCGAGATCGTCGGCTCACGAGGTTAGCTGCTAATGATGGTAAACAAAGCGACGTAAGGCTGTCTGCAACGGCAATTAATTTATCCCTTACAACATTAGCACACGAGTCCCTATCTGATTGTACACCTTGGGGTGTCCCCTAGCCCACTGTGTTTACGCACGTTTCCCAAGCTGCTTTTTCTGTGCGGGTGTGCGTGTGCGCACGTACACGCGTGGTCTTTTTACACACACACACACACACGCGCGTGTGTGTGCTTGTCTTTATCTTTCTGCAGAGAGCGGTGATGCAGCGGTTAGCACTCCACGATGCAAACCTGGTGACCTGAGTTCGATTGCCGCTCACGGTCTACACCAGTGGCGATTATTAGAATCCGTCCTGGGCCTCCCCTAGGTTGACTCAGCAGCGAATAAGTACCTGGTGCGGTGTGTGCCGTGCCGGCCTTTCTAGGTGCTGCTCGCTAACAGCACTCGCCCCAACAGTCTGTTAAGGCTATACGGGGGATCTTTGTCTTTGTGTGCGTATAGCGGATTGCATGCAAGGGGGGAGCAGTGGCGCGTTGTTCACCGGCGGTGCCGCGTATCTCGTGGCCTGGGTTTAATAGCACGAGGCGGGATTGTGATTGGACCTTGACCGACCGGGCCTTCCTTAGGTTGACTCGGCCAAAAGGCGGAGCACCTGGTGGCGTGTCAGCATCAGCGTTGGCTGGACGACGGCTGCCCCGGTGCGAACGCTGCCCACGCCGCTCCTCCCCGTGCAGTGGGCAGCCTCGGCAGGCGCCCGTTAGGAGCGGCGCTTATCCCGAAACGCCTTGAACAATTAACGGGGCAATCTGTGTCTTTTTCGCGCGCCCGTGTGTGCGTCCGCCAAAGTGCAGCATCGACCTAAACCCTTTATAGACGGCCGGCCCTGCCATTTCCTCTCTCTCTGCGCCCCTAAAACCCCTCTAGGCCCACGGTGATAAAACCTCGGCAGAGTGGCAGGGTGGTGGTGGGGTGGGGGGCACCTGGGCGTTTGGGCCTTTTAATGGAGGGTGCGCGTGTGTGCATGTGTGCGTATGCATCGCTGTAGCGCTCGCCCCTAAATCACGCCCGCTACGCTCGGCCCGGCCTTCCCCAGGGTTAAGCTTCGTCCTGGATCGATGCCCATGCCCCCCCCCCCCCCCCCCCGGGGGGGGGGGGGGGGGGGTTCACGTGACAACTTTATGAATCAGCGGTGTCGGGTGGAGGAGGGTTTACGACACACTGTGTACTTGCGCGATCCGAACCACGATAAAAACAATCCATTATGAACGACGGTGTTGGTCGCGAAGGCCCTGGCGCATCTTAAAAAAGCTCTCAGAGCACGGAAGTAGCGTCTTGCTTGTCCGATACACGGTTGGCGCACGGCGGTTCGCGGTGTTGTTTCGAGGGTTTACGGCACCCGACGGGTCCCGGGAGCCGGCGCCCCGGCCGGATGCGTGCGCTTGCGCCGGACGGCACGGCGGTTTACCGATTGGCCCGTCGTCCCGGTCGGTTGGTGGCGGACGCGGGGGCCGGGGGGGTCCGTGCTTGCGGCGGGCACACCGCTCGCGTGCGTGGCCGGTGTCGGTGCGAAGTTGGCCGGGGCACGTCGGGGCCGGCGTGTGTGCGTCGCTGCGACGCCGCCCCGCTCCGAGTTCATTCCGCAGCCCTCCGTCCCGAGTCTTGATCAGAGCGCCACGCGCTTGCAAAGACGGTGGTCACGGCATCGCGCGGCACTTTCAGATGCCCTACTGCGGCCTCCTGGACCCTCTTTCCTTCCGATATTAGGAAGCCACTGGCAGCTGTGCACTTTTAAATCACCATCTAGATTGACAAAACTCGTTTCTTTAGAACTGCTTGTTGTTGTGTTTAGTTAGTTGTCCTTCCCCTGCACCTCCGATGAGCATGGTAGGCTACGTCTGGTGCGAAAAAAGTTAAATATACATACACACGCGCGCACACGTACATGCGCCCGCCCCCAGGCACTGGCTGTCACAGACGCTGTCGGTTCATCGACTTTGTTTATTCACTCCATAAGCCCCAGGCGTTTGTGATGAATGCGGCGCGATAACAAAGGGTTCTGTGCGAGCACGTTTGCGATGGGATATAGAGGCCATTGTTCCCCCATTATGTCTTTAAATATTCGCCCTCGAGTGAATAGCACTCTCCATGTCCAGAATTCAATGAGGATGTCAGCCGACGAGCGTTTTTGCCTGGCAGGATGTCTCCACCTGGTCGTTCAGAGACAGTGGAACTTGGGTCTCATTAATTCTTGAACGCGCAGTGACAGTTTAATTCGCGGTGGTGCTCATCCGTGGAGTTGGCCGCCGTTAACCTTTTCAAAGTTTGGCCCTGCACGTGCCGTCGGTCGGCTGACCTTTTCCGTGACGGTGTAGATTTTGCCTCCACGCCGGCTGGGTCGGGCTGCTCTGCACGAGTGGTAACGCGAGATGCCGTGCAAGCGGACGATGCGGCGTGGACGATCGGGGCCCGTGCCGACACTACACACGCGCCTTTCCCCCTCCGTTAACGGTGGTGCCGAGGAGAAACTAAATTGCGATCCTGGGATCGGAAGGAAGCCTCTCTGACCTGCCCAATAGGCCGGGACGACGGTGGTGAGAAGGGGGATTGTGCCCGCTGGATATAGAATCAATCGAAGGGTACATTTAACGGGAATCCAACCGAAGCACGCACCTTCCCGACGCCCCCCCCTTGACACAAAAGTCGGTAACGTTGTGACCGCGGTCGTTTTTGTGTCCGCCGCCGAGAATTGTGGGTGAATCGACGGGGATGTGCCGGATGTTAATTGTCGCTCATTAGGCTGCGCTCGTAGATCCAGGGATTTCACGGTCTCACAACGGGACCCTAATTGTCTGGGCTGCCTCCAGCCACTGTGCGTACATCCCTCGATTGTGAATACGTTCGTTTGTATTAGTCGTGCTGATTTGGTGCAACGCGTTTCGCGGAAGGCTGGGCTCGCAAGGGCGATCTGTGCGCACAAGGCACCACCGACAACACTTTATTAGCAGTAGCTTAATTGTTCAAACAATATTTGCAATGTTTAATTTTAACGCAGAGCAGGAAAAAAGTGCATCTGAAAGCATGGACGGATGTTAATGAAACGCTCGCACTTGGTGAATAGTGGCGAAAGTGCCATCAATTCGGTGTCCGTACCGTGGCGACGATGTAAAGAAAATCGAGATCGCTCAAATACCCGGAACATTCTGTAAACGTTGCTGTTTTTTTTTTAAACGACGCAAGATGGGGAACTGGGCTGTGGCTCCGTTGCACGAGCCGGCATCGAAAACTCGGACGAGCTCGAGCTCTGGGACGTCATTCGCTTTGCGTTGGGAGACCGTCAGGGCAGACAGCGTCGCTCGCGGCGAGGTGCGGCAGCAGCATCGGTGGCTTGGCCGATGATGGCGTCGAAGCGCCGTCCATTTTTTAAATGTTCACCGCCCTCTACGAATGTGTGCCGACACGGCCCACTGCCCATCGCCTCTGCCGTCCCCTCGCCGGCTTTGCCAGCTGCCCTCGGGTTCGACGCCGCCGCCAAAGCATCGAGGGTCTGTCGGCTCGAGCGGCAGTCGCTCGCTCCCCGTGAACGCAACGCGCGCGGGCCGCCCGAGTGCTGCCGAGCGAGGCCGCTGGCCGCCACGCTTGATCCTCGGACAGAAGCGGGGGAATGAGTGGCGGAGGGGGATGGTGAAGCACAGCACCGGGGAGGCAAAGGCGGGGGGGGGGCAGTGAGTTTGAAGTTTGAGGTGCCAACGTCGATGACCTTTGTTACTGCGCACGATCCGCGTGGCGTCACTCTGGCCGGGCGTTAGCGCGACGCGACGCATGGAGGCTCTCTGACCGCGAGCGTCTCTGGGTGGCTGGGCGGATGCGGGGTCAGGGCGCTGAGATTCAAGAAACGCTGCCCCGTTGTTTCAAAAGTTGTGGTAACGGGCAGCGTCGCGTGTTTTAAATTGGCGCGGGAATCTCACTCGGCCGCCGTGTGGACGGCGTGGCGACGATGGCCCCCGGTGTCTGACCGCAGGCGCGCTCGCGTCCTTCCCGCAGGCTCGGCGGCGCCGGGATTCGCCACCGCGCTGCGCTTCGTCACGGAGCCCTCGGACACGGTGGCGGTGCGCGCCTCCTCGGCTCGGCTCAACTGCTCGGCGCGGCCGGAGCGAGCGCCGGGCGCCGCCGGCGAGGACGACGTGGGGCCCGTCGTGCGCGTGGAGTGGAAGCGCGACGGGGTCTTCCTGGCGCTGCCGCTGCAGGCCGAGGGTGAGCAGCAGCAGCAGCAGCAGCAGCAGGAGGAGCGCAGGGTGGTGCTGGCGAGCGGCGCACTGCTGCTGCGCTCCGTGCAGCACGGGAGGGGCAGCCGCTCGGACGAAGGCCGCTACGAGTGCGTTGCCACGGCTCCTGGTATCGGCACCATCGTGAGCCGCGCTGCCCGGCTCTCCATCGCCGGTACGGGCACGCACGGGTACATGGGCACGCACGGGCACGCACGGGCACACAGGGACACGTATGAGCATGCACGAGCATGGACGAGCAAGTTTGCACTATCCACACGTGTGTGTGATTGCGTTGGGTGTGCAGTTTCATATGAGGGTCATTTTGGTTGTAATTTTGTCTTTGTGTGGCTGTAATTGTGCGTGTGTGTAATCGTTATTTTCGTAGAATGTTGATTAAATGTCAATTAAACACATATTTTTTCAGGAATTAAAATATGATTTAGTTTTACGAGCCACATTAGTCACAACGTCACGATGTGTTGCTGAACGGACGACACGGTGACCGCGTCACGGCAACTCGAGCAGCCACCGAGAGCGCGGGGGAAGGAAGGATGGGCGAGAGAACACGAGCGCAGTCATTCCCCATGTCCCCGGTTGCCCTTTCGTGAAGCCTCGAGCACTTGCGCCCAGGTAATTGCTCTCTCGGTAAACATTGCGGGGGGGGGGGGGGCGGAGTTGTGATTGCATTGGCTCACACCTCGAGACTGTGGAGAGCGGTTCAACTCTGCGGCAGCGCGTGCCGAGCGATCGTGTCTTCACGCGCGCGTCTCTTGCAGCTCCTTCCGTCGCGCATTGTTGCGTTGCTGCACAGCCACGGTCGGGCGACGCAATGCAGCGCGGCCGGTCTCGTCGCCCGTAATGAACGCCGACGGCACAAATATCCGGTCGCTCGCATTTTGACAACGATGGACAAACACAAGAGGTCTTTCTCCTTTTGCTTTGGTTTTTGTTTGACGAGAGCCCGGCACACAGCAACGAGCCTTCACGGAAATTGCGTGGACCGAAGCTCAAACTCGCTGCGGCTCGGTGTCAAAGCCAGGCACCGCGTCCGGCAGGTGCCGCGTTCGGACACGGTGCCGGCCGCCGGCAACGCGTCGCCGGATCCGTGTAAACAGAATCGATGAGTTCATTTCCTCGCGCTTTACAGCGTGTGTCGGTGCCACCCGCGCCCGTCTGCCGAGCTGCGGTAATGACGTCTGATTGTATTGGCGGATAATTAATCTTATTCTGCAGACCAGGGAGGGGGCGCGAGCGGTCGATAGTGCCCGTGGACCCCCACCGCGCACGCGTGCGCTGCCGTGTAAATGACACCCGTTGGTTAGCGGGGCGTTCGGATTCACCACGGCCAGCCCAGTCACCCCGGCCTTCTTTAGAATGACAAATTCATCATCATCAGCATCAGCCATGATCAACCTCCCCCGCCCACCCCTCCAATCCGTCATCATCTCTCACACTCCTGCGATGTAACAATGTGCATCGCACACCTGCACAATGCCAATTCCATCACTCCATCTCTGTGGTGGGCGTCCTCTTGGGCCCGCACTCCCCACCCCTCCCATCTGCCGCTCCTTCAAGACTCGCGCACACCGGCCACCATTATCTCTTCTAGCCACGTGGCTTGCCGCCTTCAAACTTGTTTGTTGGAGGGCGGCATTCACTCGGCAAACCAAGGTAGAAAACCGAATTTACCGGAGTTTGTTCTCTGCTCCACGTTTGCCTCTATGACTATCGCCGCAATCCCAAGCAATCATCTCTCCGTGCTTTTCACTGCAAAGCACCTTCGACAAAACCGGGACGTGACTCCTCGCGGCGCCGCGTAAACACAGCGCAAAATATTGCTCAAGAGCTTCAACCTGACACAAAGACAAAGACCCGCCGTGGAGCCGCCTACACACGCTGTTGGGGCAAGTGCTATTAGCAAGCAGCAGCTGTGAAGGCTGGCAGTGGTGCATATAAAACACGGTGTGACCAGGCCTTTGCCTCACACCAATGTACGTATGTTGAACTTCTTTTGCACCATACGTAGCTAACCGTGCTAATCGGAGGTGTGGGGTGGACAAGAAACTAAACCCACAAAAAGCAAAGGTTGATCGACGGACGCCCCAGGCGGGGCGGTCAAAGGGGAATCGGAGTCGAGCAGCGGAGCGTCGCGTAAGCGCTTGACAGAGCCGCGATTGGTCTGCGCGTGACAAACAGAACGGGGAGCGCACGCTCGAGAGAATCTCCCCGCCGGCCCCGCGTGGCGGCGGAGCGACGGGCGGCGGTGGCGACGTCGGAGGGGGATGGGCCGGGCGGCTGGAGGGGCGGCATCACGGCGCTACGAGCTCGCGAGGCGCCGTGTTCCCCCCATCGGGAGCGTTCAAACCGCCCAGTCGAGGGCAGCCACCGCTGGCTGCGCTGTCAACCGAGGATGGGAGAGCAGAACGAGCGGGAGGAAGGAGCGCGGGGAGCAATAATCGGGCAAAGCCGTCGGGCGCGAGACGACGTCGGTGCGGGATGTTTGGAGGCGGCCAGGGAGGTCGTGGAGCGGATGCGCAGAGGCCAGCGAAGGCACCCAGCTTTCCACGTCACGCTGACTTGTGGAGAAGGGGAGTCGGGTGTGCGGCGAGGAGAGGAAGAGCCGACTGGCCGCTGCCGAGTGCTGCCTTTGTCCCGCAGAAGGGCCGCTCCGCTCTGCAGCTCTGGGGGAGGGGGGCGGGCAAAGCGTGGGGATCGTAAAATAATAATCCCGGGCACAGCCGAGGGAGGGTGCAGCAGAAACACGTGGGCCCCGAAAAGAGCAATAAAGGCAGCTTGCATAATCATTGCAGGGAAAGTTGAAAAAAAACGTTGCCGATAGAGCTGATGGGGGTCTGTGAGTGCGGCAGGTGAAAGGTCACGTCCTGCAGTTGGCGGTGTGGTGCGGTGCCGCGCGGGCTTGACTGGCGCTGTGCGCTTGCCGTGGAGGCGGAGGATTCTCCGGCGCGCGGCCGCCCAGCGGGCGGCTTCCATTTCGGCGAGTGAGCAAAGAGGCGAGCGTGGCGGCGTTTACGTTTCACTTCCGGGAAACACGCAGTCGGTCGCGTGGCTAAATCGTGGCTAAATCGTGGCGGGATTTGCACGGGGTGCACAGTTTGAACGAGCGAGTCGTGCGAGACCTCTATTGTAAATCGTCAAAGCTCGGCACGGAGGTCGTTATCTTCAATGATAGCAATGGGGAGGAGGAGGAAGTGGTGGGTGCAGGGCAGGTGCAGTGCAACTCAAACAAACAAACAAACTACAAACTGTTTTTATTTTACCTACAAGGCCCCACTGAGCTTATGTGGCTCTCTTTTGGAAGCGACCTCACAAATGATAGCACAATGAAGTGGCCTATCACGTGGAGATTTGTCGCAGCCAAATACTCGAAACGCGTGTTTATAAATGTGGATGGAAAAACCGGAGGACCTGGAGAAAAATCCACACGACCACAGGAAGAGAGAGAGAGAGACACGCAAACTCCAAGTATACAATCGTTAGGGTCAGGATTGAACCCACGACCTCCTGTATACCAGGCGAGGTAGTTAACATCTCCTAGCCACCGTGACTCTGTGAGACGCTCATGAACACTCAAAACGCGACGTTCGCAGTTAATAATACAATTATTTTGTGGGGGTGAGGCTTCTCCCCCCACCGTCTGGCGCTGGTGGAGCTGGCACGGCGCTTCCTTTGGGCCCAGGCCGCCATCGCAAGGCCCTGCCGGGTAACCATGACGTCGCCGACGATGAGGGCGGCGACGGGTCCCCTGCTCGCCGTTGCGAGGCAGCGTCCCGGAGGAGGGTCTCCCTCGCGAGCGTCCCGCTCGTCAATATCTACCCACCGCCCGCCTTGTTAAAGAGTCAGGAGGGGTTGTCCCACACGTGGGAATGTCCACCGTCTTCGGCGTGACCCTCGCCGAAGAAGAGCGCCGAGGCGCTGGGAGGCCGCGTGGCAGGAAACTGGTCAGGCGGCTCGCAACGCCGACTTGGTGAGAGCGACCGGTCGTCCCGAGAGCATTGCCACGCAGTGCCGCGCTGGCCGAGGTATCCCGCGGTATTCGTGACTTTTCGAGCGGCCCCGATCTTTGCAGATTGCAATCGGCAAGCTATATACAGTCGAGCAAAATGCAACGTTGAAACGGGTGTTTTTGTTGGGTTCCCCCGAGTTGCATAGCAGCGACATGCAATACCCCGGTAACTCGAGTCCCGGGCTGCAATAACAGCGCGCTGCGCCACCCCTCGCGCTCCTCCGTTCCAAAGCTTTTACAGGAGCCCGACCTTTTTTATTGTTTTTTTTTTAAGTGGCGGAGAAGATGAATGTGCCCCGCGCGCTAGAGTTACATTAGGCGGGCAGGAATTTTCTGAGCAACGGAATCTCACTCAACTGAGCAAACACAACCTTTTGCCGTGAAAACTCCCATCCCCTCTTCTTCCCTTCGAGCCACCGCTGCGTCGCCACCCCCCCCGCCCGCTCCCCTCCCCCCACCGCAGCCACCTCAGCGCCCGCCTCCCATCAACCGCCATCCTCACGTGTTCCGCCCGCCCGTCCGCTCTCTCGCTCTCAAGAATGCCACAGAGACCGGCGTGATGGATGAGCGCCCGACTCGCCCGCCCGCCTGTCCTCCTTTCCGCTCGCCGCCCCGACCGCCCTCTCGCCTGCCCGCCGTGTGAATGCGCCCGCGTTTTCCCGAGGCCCGATTTCGAGGGCTCGCTTTCCACTGCCCCACCCCCCCCACAATCTCCTTTTTTAACCTTGGACGCAGAACGCGGGCACGTATTTTGCTAATTAACGAAGTTAATTTGCGAGCGTGTCGCTCCGTGCCGCCGCCGGCGACGGAGATCAAGAGAGGGGGGGGGGGGCGGCAGCAGCGTCGCCCTCCCCCGAGGGTTGAATGTCTCCGGATATGTCGGTGATTGCCGGAGCGTTGAAGTCGCGCGCCGGGAGACTGCTCTTAGAATAAGCCACCGGAGTCCGCGAACGCGCAACCTCCGTGCGTCTTTGAGGTACCGCCGGTGTGCACGCGGCTGTGCCGTGTGCGGGCGGCCCTCGGGAATTAATTTCGGTGCCGGGATAAACGGGGGCGTCCCGCGGCGGTGGGGACGACGCTTGCGCGCGGAGACATGCAGAGTCGACCGCAACTTTCCCAGACGACTTTGCGTGGACGCTGGGCTCTTCCCCCACATCAGGGCCCTCTGTCAATGAGACGCAAGCACACACGCACCAGTGCCTTGCTCTGCCTCGGGGTGACTGCTGGAGTTGGCCCAATGCATGCTCATCCACCTTTGTTTTGTGACGCTGAGTGACGCCGAGTGACGCCGGGTGACGTTAGTGACGCTGAGTGACGCCGGGTGACGCTGCTGAGTGACGCTGAGTGACGCTGAGTGACGCCGGGTGACGTCAGTGACGCTGAGTGAGGCTGAGTGAGGCTGAGTGACGCTGCTGAGTAACGCTGCTGAGTGACGCTGAGTGCCGTGGGTCATACTGGGTGACGCCGTGAGGGCCGTGCGTGAGTGTCGTGCTGAGCTCGAGCGTCCTTGCCGTACAGGAGCGGTGCGCGTGGCGGCCGGCCCGGGCCACGTGACGGTGCACGCCGGCGACGGCGCGGTGCTGCCGTGCGAGGTGAGCGGGGAGCCGCGGCCGTCGGTGCGGTGGATCAAGGACGTCGGGGAGCCTGGCGGGGAGCCGGGCGCGGCGCGCCGAGTTGTGACGCTGCCAGACGGGGCCCTGCAGATCTCCCGCGCCGAGCCCTCCGACGCCGGCACCTACCGATGCGTGGCGGAGAACGCGGCGTTCTCCCGGACGGGCGACGACATCCGACTCACGGTGGTGCCTGGTACGACGCGGGGGGGCGTGGTGTTTGAGGTCGCCGTCAGCATCGTCATCATCATCGTCGTCGGAATCGTCGCGGTCATCAATCACAACCAGCAGTAGCAGCAGCAGCATCCGCAATAGCGGTTGCATTCGCAGCAGCTTCTCAAGCTGACAAAGTTGTCTGAAACTTTGCATTAAATCCCACCACGTACGTTTTGTATTCACCGCGGTGCGCGTGTTTTTTTTCGATGTAAAGCTTTCGTGACTGCAGGGATTCATCTTCTTGGTTCTTTCGGTAAAGTCACGTAGAAGGGAAATGATACAATAATAAAAATAAAACATAATAAAATACAATTCTCACGACGTTTCGGCCACAACGCAAGCAGCCGTCCTCGGGTGAAGAACAGGTCTGTCGGAAAGACAGCGTCTGTCGGAAAGACAGGTCTGTCGGGAAGACAGCGTCTGAATGCGTGCGCGTGCGCGTGTTTATTTGCGCGTGCGTGCGCAGAGCCAGGGGTCGCTCGGCGGGCCGCCTTCCTGCGCGTGCCCAAGGACGTGGAGGCGCTGCTGGGCCAGGCCGCCATGCTGGAGTGCTCGGCCAGTGGGTTTCCCCGGCCCACTGTCCGGTGGGAGAAGGGAGGCAAGGCCGTGCACGAGAGGTGAGACGCCCAGCCCGGGCGGGGGCCACACTCGGCACTCGTAGGGCCCGCTGCCTTTGGGCGCTTTGAGGCCACGGGCACGCGACGCCCGGTCCACGCGACGCGAGATGTTGACTACCTCGCCTGGTGCGCAGGAGCTCGTGGGTTCGATCCCGGCCACGACGTCTCGATGTTCTCCCCATGGTTGCGTGTATTTTTCTCCAGGTCCTCCACATTTAGAATCAACGTGCGTTGTAGAGTATTTGGCTGCTATACATTTGCACATGATAAGCCACTTAATTGGGCTATATAGCTCAGTCAGCCTTACCTGGTAAAAGAATGATATATTTTTAGTTTTATTCACAGTGACCCCGATAATTACCCTCCCCTTGACCTGATAGTCCAGCATCAATCCTGGGGTCACTTGAACGGTCTTTTCCACCTAAATATGTCGGAAGCGGTATCTTGCACACCTTCTAAGGAACACCCACGGTATGCTGAATGCTTAATGGGATAACCGCTCGGCGGAAAGTCGACAGCTGCTGTCGTATGGATAGACGCGGCCCCGGCATAGCAATGTGGATGTTCTCAGTAGCCGGCGGCCGAGATGGCACCACAGCTCATGAGACGCTGGCTGGCGATGGTGGAGCGGCTGGCACGGCGGTGGCGGTGGCGGCGGCAGCGCCCACTGATGCCAAGCGCTCGATGCCCCATCCCCCCCATCCCCTCACCCCCCCCACCACACCCCCCACCCCCCGCAGCGAGCACGTGAAGGTGGTGGGCGGGGGCCACCTGCTCGTGGAGGTCGTGACCCCGGGGGACGCGGGGCTCTACTCCTGCACCGTCGGGGAGGGCGCCGACACCATGCAGGCCAGCGCCGTGCTCACCGTACACGGTGAGACTCCACCTCCACCTCCTCTTCTTCATCCAGCCTCCTCCTCCACCTCCTCACCCAGCCTCCACCTTCTCCTCCACCTCCACCTCCTCCTCCACCTCTTCACCCAGCCTCCACCTCCACCTCCTCACCCAGCCCCCACCTCCTCTTCACCCAGCTTCCACCTCCTCCTCTTCACCCAGCCTCCACCTCCACCTCCTCACCCAGCCTCTACCTCCACCTCTTCACCCAGCCACCTCTTCTCTCACACCCTCACTGCCCAATCCTCCCTCGCATCCACACAGCCGCCTCCTGTCTCTCTCCTCTGTGCACGCATGCACAGGCACGTACAGACACAGGCAGAGATTCCCCATATACCCTGAACAGGCTGTTGGGACATGTGCTGTTAGCGAGCACCTATGAAGGCCGGCACAGCAACACGAGGGGGTTGGTGGCCAGCACTATGTCCGCCCGCCTTTGTCTCCATAGTGGCGATGAGTCGACCTTATTAGAGGGTAGGGGAGGCCCGGGTCCGGTTTAGATAATTGTCTGCACATGCGTACGCACGCACGCACGCGCATGCACACACGTCACCACGGCTACCGGGTCCAGCAGGGGGAAGGAAGCGATGGCGCGGTGTGATGGCATCATTGGCATTATGACCTCTCGACCTTCACTCTCGGCGGTGGGGAACGTTGTCCTGCGGTCGAAAACAGGATTTTCAAATATCCTTGGCGGTCAGCCACACGCACACCAAGGTCACTTCTGTGACCGCATGAGGTCCGCGCTGGGAGGGAAGTGACTGTGGGTTGTTTCCAAGTGGTGGGCCTCATTAGTGGCCACGCTGAACTGGTCGCAGGCCGTAGGTTTTCCCCGCCCCTGATCTGTAACTACCCCCCCCATTTGTGTTGTGGCGCTTCGTGTGACGCGGACAGCCGATTCGATCGTCGCCAATTTCCCATTTTAGCCTCTTCGTCATCGAAAAAGACGGAAAGTCGTGGAATCGTGACTGCCGTCTGTTTGTTTGTCAGCACGTCGGCGGCTATAATTTCGAACGGGAACCTGTAGGGAACCGTTTGTCAGGCAACGCGGTCATGGCTGGGTTTGGCGGACCGAGGCGCATTAATCGTCCATCGCGGCAATCGATGTCCTAATCGGCTGCGTCGTTGTACACGCGGGGTGGGTGGGGGGGGTTGATCGCAACAAACGCGGCGTGTGTGAAGAACACGACGGGTCGTTGGATTTGAGGCTGATACAGTCTGGGGTCGTGGTGAAGCATGCAAACAAGCATGCTCTGATAATATACGCATTAAAGGAAGGCTGTCTCTGGTGTAGGCCAATCGCTTTCAAAGACAATGCATATTTTATACGAGCATGCTTGTTTGCATTGTTTTGCCACAAATATGTGTGGGTAATGCAGACCTGATGCCTTGCAAAGGGGTATCTATTTAGGGTTTGAACATCATTAACTTACTCCTGTTTTATTTCCAGAAAGGGTAAAAACCTATCTTTGCTTTATTTTATTTTTTCATCATTTTGATACTAGCAAAAAGGGTCCCGTAGATAATGGGTATTTAAGATTTGTTTTTATTCACTAGTCTTCGAAGAGCTCAATCCAAGTGGACAAAGCCCTGAGTGAGTTGGCGACTTCGCCCACAGCATGTCACTTGGCTATCTCCACCGCCATTTCAGTTGAATTTCATCGCGCAAATTGAATCCCTCGCGAGCAATTAGGCGTTCGATTGTTCACCAATATTACAGCGCGCTACGTGGGTTCGTTAGCAGCTTTTATCTATTTAAACGCAATTATTGGATGTAAGTTGCCACTCAATATTGCCGAATTTAATCGCGTGAATTAAATTGTCGCGCGCACGTCTGGCTTCGCGCAGTCGGGGTTCCCGTCCCTCCCGTCGAAGACGATGTTTTGAGAGAAACATTTTAAAATACCGTACTCTCGTGGCAATCCAGGTTTGAGTTCCGTTCGTGGTCTCTCATTCACGACGGTGCTCCACGCGCGCCTTCATTCGCCGATAACGACAGCAGTGGCAGACGGGGTTTAGTCGACACCGGTGGCCGCAGTGGGACCTTTGGCCCCATTCCCGCGAGCGGTGCGGTGTCAGAGTTCTCCGCTGGGTGCTCACAGTTCGCTGGCAAGCGAGAGAGCCTTTAGCGATCTCATCCGTTATAGGAATTGACGAGGTGGAATTGATTACGAGGATAATTGTGACAATGATGATGATAATTGTGATTAGCACAACGATGAATAATAGTTTGAAGGTTTGATGATGATGAAGATGGCGATTAAGGTAACTGTGATGATGGTAATGAGGAGGAGAGTCATGGTGAGGACGAAGATACGGATATTGGTGAGTTTGGTTTTGGTGATGAAGGTGATGAATGATTCTGGGTCTCAGAGTCCCACGGAGAGACTGCCCGTGAGCACCTGCGTCCTGAGAGCCCATTAGTAGCTCGTTCTCCCATTAGCATTATCGCAGCTGAAACACAGCGTGGTGCTTCAAAATGTTTTGAACGCTTCTGAGACTTTGCAACAAAACCACGAGAAATGTGCTGCCACCGGGCTCTGGAGACCACCTGGAGAAGATTCCAGGCACGCGTTGACAACGATGGCGAACAAGTGGAGACTTTGACTTTTTGAAGATATCAACATACATTAGTTATCACGTTACAGTGCATTGTCCGTTATTTTTTGATTAAAAAACGATAGTCCCATATTAGTGTTAACATTTTTTTGAAGTACCCTGTATCCCCCGCCCCACCGCACGTTTCCAGCTCAAGGGCACCTCTCCGAGGCCTGCCTAGGAAGGCCCACAACAAACAAAAAAATGCTCACGCGGCCCGAGCGATCGCTTTTCATTTCTGCTACCGACCCCGCCGCCGCGCTGCCGTTGTCTTGGCCGGTGCCGGCCTCCCAGGGTCCCTGCCTCCATCAATTATTTACTCCTCGCGAGTTCATTGGGGACGCCCGCTCAGGCTGCTCCCTCCGCCGAACCCCCCACGCTCGGTCCGGAGGAAACCAGCTGAGCACTTTGCGAGCGGTGCGTGCGCTTTTGCGAGACGCTGTTTTTTTTTAAACAAAATAAAAATCAATAAATTAAATTCCACAGCTGGCAATCGCGTTGTGCGGCACCACCACCACCACCCCCACGCACCGCCCCCGAATCTGCAGGATGCCTGAAAGCCGCTGCTACCGCTACTGCCGCTTAAGTAAAGGTCATTAATTAAGTCGCACAGCATGAGCCCTGGAGCCAAAAGGTTCCTGAATTAAAGATGTGACGCGGTCGAGTGTTTTTGTTAGCGCTGCTGGTGATGGTGGAGCTCGCTCGCCAATCTTGAAGGCTGAAAAAAAATGAGCAGCGTCGCGAGTGAGGCTACGGAGGGGGAGATGGACATTCATTGATTCTCCTGTCCAGTATTCCTTCGAGGCTAATGAGAAGATTAGAGAACGTTGATGCGGGGTGGAGGGGATGGTGCTCGTGCTGCTCGTGGGGCCTCCAGGACAAAGGGGATGTTAATGTTGTTGTTGTTCCCTTAACCCAGGAGATGAATTAGAAACATTGGGACGCTTGAAACAACAAATGGCCTCTCTCGCAAGGGCAGACCTGTGTCACGCGCGCCCCCCCCTCCCCCCGGCCTAGGAAGACAAAGGTGGTTGCGCATGGTGCTGGCCACACAAATCCATATTTTTCCTCCGCTGGCTTGAATAGGCCCTTGCAAATAATGCTTACCCCCCCCGCACCTCTGATTAGCACGGTTGGCTACGTACATGTATGTACATGTATGTACATGTATGTACATGTATGTACATG
>CM025614.2:1078838-1088987 GCA_014621495.2 Entosphenus tridentatus
TAGTGATGGTGGGGGCCTCGCTCCCCTATTAGTGATGGTGGGGGCCTTGCTCCCCTATGTCCTGAGCGTGTGCATCACCAGCGGCGTGTGTGGCATCGCCGTGGGGGTCGTGATGGGATGCCCTCGCTTGCGCGCGCGTGTGTGTGTGTGCGGTCGCCGCTTTTGTTGTGGGTTCACGTCTCCGCGCGTCGTTCCCATCGTGCCTTTATATTTTTTTTGCCTAAAGTTCGGAATGTTGTGCATTCGTAGCCGCGCGCCCGTGACCCTATTTCCACGCCCGCGCGCGCAGCCCGCGCGCCCTGCGTCCGCTCCGTGCGTTCGCGTTGAGGCCGACGAGAGGGTGTGCGGTTTTGATCCGCAACTCGTTCATCGCCGGTGTTGTCGGGGAGATCTGGCGAGGAGAAGAAGGGAAAGAAGGGGTGCTAATGGGGTGGTAGACGTGCAGTCTGGGATGCTGGGCGCGTCGGCTATGCCCTGGAGGGGGGAATGGGAAGAATGGATTGGGGGGGGTGTTGGTGGGGTGCCGGGTGTGAGGAGGAGGAGGAGGGGTACCTGTGGGGGAGGGGAAATGAGGCTGTAATAGTTGGGGGGGGGGAGGGGAGGAGTTGAGGGTGGGGGGGGTTGTGCCGGATTGCTCAAATTAGAGGTGCCTGCCCCCACACGCTCATTTTGCCTAATTAGTCACGCCCGTGCGAGCAATGGCTAGCATCTGGCCTTGCCAGGGACAGGAAACAGCAGCAGCAGCAGACTCTCCTCCGTGTGCACTGCCAGCCCCCACGTGTGCTGCTTGCTGCTGGCCGTGCCATAATCGCATTTGCTCGGGCCGCAGAGGGGCGAGGGGCCCAGGTCCACCGTGGCAAGATGTTGACTACCTCGCCCGGTGTACGGGAGGTCGTGCGTTCGATCACGACCCCTGACGCCCGCTGTATATTTGGAGTTTGTGTGTGACTCTCTCTCTCGACCCTTGGTCGCGTAGATTTTTTCCTCTGGGCCTTCCGTTTTTTCTCCCTCCGCATTTAGAATCAACATCACTGCGCGTCCATAATACAGGTTTTTTTGGGTTAGATCGCGTGAATCTATAAATGTGTGGTTAAACCTGCCACGAGCCGACACAGCCGGTTTGTAATGTTTGTCAAGTAAATAGAACGTGCCAATTCGTTACTAGTACAGCACACCGGTGTGTTGGAGAGCAAATCCACAACATTTACAATCTGAGCACGACGTTTCTCCAGTAATTACAACTAGCTTCATCAGGCGACAGCCAGATTTGTGGAGAAGTCCTCCTTGTATATTTACGCGATCTAACCCAAAGAACCTGTTTTATTTGTAATTTTGGTCGCGAAAGCCTACTACGTGTGAAAATCAGTCAGCGTGTTTTCGAGTATTTGCCTGTTGATGTCAATGTCCACGTGACGATGAACCACTTTGTTGGGCTGTCATTCGTGATAGGCAGGCCGCTTTCTGAAACAGAGCCTCACACACGTGAACACACTCAAACGGAGGCCGTCTCAGCCACGCACGTGACACTTGACACGCTGACACCCAGACACGCGCCCAGACACCCACAGACCCTCGCACAAAGGGCCAGACAAAGACAAAGATCCCCAGTGGAGCCTTGACAGGCTGTCGGGGCAAGTGCTGTTAGCGAGCACCTATCAAGGCTGGAACGGCACACGAAGGGGTGTGTGGTCAACACAACACCCGGCCGCCTTTATCACTTCCGTGGCGATATTTACACATCATTTAGGGCTGAGTCGACCTAGGGGAGGCCCAGGACCGGTTCAGATTATCGTCACTCGTGTTGACCGTGAGCGGGAATGGAACCCGGGATGGCCGGGTTCGTAACGCTAACCGCCACACCACGACTACACACACGACGCTGACACACAGACACACAGACCCTTACACGCTCACCATAGGGGACTGTTTGTCCAGCTTGAAGCTCAAATCAATTTTCACCCACAGCCCCTGGGAGCTAATCTCCTGGGCTCCCCTCCCCCACCCAGCAGCCCCCAACGCTTGAGGAGGACCACGAGGCGGCGATGTTTTATGCATGAGATGATTAGCCCAGCAGGAACCGAGGGAGGGTGGGCGATAGGTGATGCGAGAGATATAAGTACAAAGCAAAGATCCCCTGCGTAGCCCCTAACACACTGTTGGGGCAATTGCTGTTAGGGAACACTTTGAGCGAGTGGCCAAAACCATGCCGGGCCACCAGTGCTGATGTTACATATCACGCCAGTTACTACTCATTTAAGGCTCATTCGACCTCGGGGGAGGCCCAGGACCGGTTCAGATATTCGTCACTGGTTAAGCGGGAATCAGAACCCAAGTCTCGCCGGGTTCGTAGCACGTCGCGCTAACCGCTGCACCACCGCTCCTTCTGCACGCACGCACGCACACACACACACACGCACGCACGCACGCTCACAGATGCTTAACAAAGACAGACAGCACAATGCAGAGGCGTGCATAAAGGCCTCGAAGCCCTTTTCCACGATATGATCATGAGTGTCGTTGCGGAGGCCGCAGGCGACAAACGTAAACATTCTGACAATTCCCTGCGCCACGCCGCCGTGCCTTGCACACGTCTCTCGATTACCGCTCCCCTGCGCGTTTACAGGCACAAGTTGCGCGCACACGGACGCGTTGACGCACACACACACACACGGCGCACGCGTCCAATGGCGCGTGCGCGCACGCACGTCACGTCGCGCACAAACAGACCGGTAAGTAGACTCGCACAGCACGTGGGCGTGCACGCATACGCACGGCACGGTTGCGCACGGCGATGGATTCGGACTGGGCAAATAGAGACGGTGGTGTGCTGACAGAGTAACAAAAGAAGACCACAAAGATAATCCGAATAGCCGAATGCAGACTGTTGGGGCAATTGCCGTTAGCGAGCAGCACCTGTGAAGCCCGGCACGGCACGTGAGGGAGTGCTGTTGGCCAGGAACATACCTCGCCACCTTTGTTCTAGAAAGTGCTGATGTTTACCCACTACACTAGGTAGTGGGTATACATCCATTGAAGCTGAGTCGATCTAGGGGAAGCCCAAGACTGGGTCGCTGGCATGGTGACACACATGCACACGCACAGAATGGTAATAAGGCCGGGGCATTTTGCATCAACAAATAATCTAATGCAACAAAGGCCCCTTTGTTCTGATCCATTATTAATGTGCTACTCGAAGGGCCTATAAAGCTGCTTGTGAGTTATGCGTCAGGCAGCAGATGATGGGTTGGCGTTATGGGTGAGCGAGTGGCACTGCTGTTTTCATCGTTGAGTATCGTCTGGCTCGGGTGCATCAATTGCGACATGAATTACGGCGCATTAATTAACGATGGCCCGCTAAATGGGGCCCCGTCCGAAGCGCAGCACTTTCCCGCTCACTCCGACGAGGGACGTCGTGGTTGAGTGCGCCGTCGCTCGTCTTCCTGCTAACGAGCGTCGGTGCCGGTCCTCTCGTTAGCGGATACGAGAGGCCCGCTTTGTCCGCGGTTGCCCCGTTCAGCGGGCGGCGGCGGAGCAACGCAGGGGCAAGGTGGCCGTCGGCACCGGGGGTCTCGGCGGCTCTCGGGCGCCCGCCTGCCCGCTGAAGGGCCGGCGCGGTAATTTTTTGGGCAGGCGGTTTGAACCCCCCGGGGGTCAGCGCGGGGTTTAAACTTTAACCTCTCTTGAGGCCTGCGGGTCTTGGCGTGCTCCATGTCGGGCCCGTGCAGGCGGACTGGCGGGGGGACGAGGGACGTGGCGACACAAGAAAGGCCAACGCGGGTGATGCTCTGCCGGCGGACGCTTCGTGCCCGCTCACTCCCCGGCGGGAAGGAAGATCCCGCTGTGAATTTGTCTGGCCGATGTTGGTGCTTGCCTCTGCAAACGCTCGCTAAGTGCGGGGTAAGGGCGCGCTGCTTTCCCTGGGTGTGAATAATTCATCGCGGCGATTATTGTGATTGCGTACAAACGCGACGTAGCCGCGTCGAGGTTGCTCCGGGCGTCGGCGCGCGCCCCCAGCATCTCAGCTGCAGCTGCCGCTCACGACAAAGGCGCCGCTCGCTGCGCTGATCGTGATCAGGGGCCCGCCTGGTCACTCGCGGGTAACGCGCGTGCTTGCTGGAGGGGCTGTAACGATTCCGTGCGAACAAGATTTCGATCGGCGCCGTGGTGTTGCGATCGGTAGGAAGAGGCGCTGTCGTACGTCGTGCCGTGCCCAATGTGATCGCGACGGCGTTAGGCTCGTGTGCGCGCTCTCTCTCGCTGGCAGCGCGCACACGCAGCACGGCGGTTCTGCCTCGGCGTTGATGTGGCTGAGACGACCACCTGGCGGTTGAAGTGGTGTGACTTCCCGTGGTGACTCTCTACCGAAGACATCGTCACCAAACGCAGATGTCTCTCATTGGGTGCACAAAGAGGAAAAAAAAACCACACTGTGTCTCATCACGCAACATATATTGCATTGCATCAGCGTCGCATGCCCTTTCACTTTTAATAGATTTGACCTCGGGTGTTGTACGAGTCCACTGATTACATGCGGATGAGTCAACGCACGAAGGACGGCATCAGCAGCAGCAGCACTGATCAACGAGCGGGGCAGCCGTGTGTCTCCCCCTCCCCCGTCCCCCCCGCGTTGAAACGCAACGGGACACACGCCCGCCGCGCCCGTGACTTCACTTCGCAAATTTGAGCGCAGACGAATGTCATCGCTGCCAGTGATGGACTCGAGCCGACAGTAGAAATTCCATGCCACTTCCTGGGAACGATTATAATGTTGCATCATCGTGCGTCGAGTGTCCTGGCTGGCTGCTGGCTGGGCTCCTCACCACCCCAACGATAATTCTACTGTTCGTGGCTGCTGCGGGCCTTTGCCTCCCAAAACTAGCTGGGTAACTTGCAACACTGGATTTTTCCGTGAAACAAATAAACATTGATTGGAATTTAAGTTTGGAAGCTATAATAATAATACTATAAAACTATTTTACCAGGTAAGGCCCACTGAGCTTTTTAGCTCTTTTTCAGAAGCGACCTGGCCACAAATGACAGCTCAACGAAGTGGCTCATCATGTGGATATTTATAGCAACCAAATACTCTAAATGCTTGTTTCTAAATGTGGAGGGAAAAACCTGAGGACCCGGAGAAGAATCCACACGACCACGGAGAGAGAAAGAGAGAGACACGCAAACTCCAAATATACAGTAGGCATCAGGGTCGGGATCGAACCCGTGACCTCCTGCATACCAGGTGAGGTAGTCAACATCTCGGCACTGCGGCGACAGCGAAGAGGAGTGAGTAGCGAATACAGGAGAATGACCACAGTTCATTTAAAATCGCTCTAACTTATTCAATGTTGTTCTCCTTTTAATGTGATTCTTTCACCGGAATATTTTTCGGATCCTATGGAACGTAACAAAACCTCACGTTACGTATCATCATGGCACTCTATCGCGTTATACGTGCACGGTGGGGGTGGCCTGCTGGCTCTGCGAACGGATATCATAGCGCTGAGATGGCGCTGCTGAGATTGTGAGATTGATTCCAGGAACCCCCCTCCTCCTGTGTCACCTGGGCTTCTCGTGTGCAGTGAGGGGCGGTGGTGTCGGCCCTCATCGCCAATGACCGCAGACAATGAAACAAATAAAAACCTCCCACAATTAAAAACCGGCTTCCTCGCAATTCCACGTGTCAACTCTCGATAAATTAAAGGTGTGCTTCTTCCCGTGCGGATTTGTCGAAGTGACTGCCCGAATGGTGCCGATGGCATCGTCATGCTGGGTACATTATCTGTCACGGCGTGGGGATTGGGGGGGAGTGCACCGCTCGCTGGCGAGAGTTCTGTTACGTAAATATCTTCACGTCGTGACTTTGCACCGAGTGCGCAAGCGGAATAAACTTGCGAGAGAGAAAAACGAATGGAATGGTCCTTAAATGCATTTAGTGACATTTAACAGGCTCTGGACAGCACAGAGAGAACACGGTAATTTCTCCAAATTCAAAACAAATGACTCTGGGTCACGGGGGCGGCTTTGAAAATGCGAGCAGGTGGGTTACCGGCCCGGGGCAGGGGGGTGTGAGAGGGAGCGTGGCGCTTTTTAAACGTAGTGGAAATACCGGGAGGTGACTACCTTGAACCACCCTCGCCCTTACGAGGCATCGTCGGTGCAGCGATACCCTGCCACAAGCACGCGACGAAAACTTTTGTCGCCTTTCAGACGGCCGCTCGCCGTGTCTTATTCCGCCAGGGATCTATCGAGCTGGAAGCGGCGTTGGCGAGGGAGGGGGACTCGCTCGCTGCGAGAGGCTCGGATCTCGTCGCGAGCGATCGGGCGACGTGCGTGCTGGGTGGGCGCGTGAAGGAAGAAGCGGACAGAACGGGACGGAGCGTGCATCCGGTGGTCACCGTTGGGTTTACCTCGGCACTCGACCGTTGTCGCGATCTGCGTTCTGTTCCGCGCCGTCGCCCCCCCCCCCAAGCGCCGCGCGGCGCTCCGCTAGCGAGTGGCAGCGGCGCGGCGGATCTCTCTCTCGAGAGAGGCCGCCGGGAGCCCCACGCTCAGAGCGCGGTCCTGCGACCGTGACTCGCTCTTGTAGTCGGTGTCACTGCCAGCTGCCCACAGACAACTTGGTAACACGTGTGGTAACCACGTGGTACGCACAGGGTGAACCTGCTTCGCATCTCGTGCAGACTTTGGGTCGGTTGTGAGTCTTCACCTCGGACTGATGCGTGAGAATTGAAGACCCTTTCACTGTGAAGTTCAGCAAATACCCTCCAGGTAGGCCTACGGACATATCTCTTTAGCGATTGCCGAGTCTTATCCGAGCAAGAGCACATTTGGAACAATTCTTCCGAGATCACCGCCAGAACCAACTGGAGAGCTCCTGCTTGAAGTGTCAAATGAGCTAATGCTAACATGCTTGTTTTTCTGTTTTTCTGTTTTGACCGTGGCGGCCTGGCTTCTGTGGTCATCCTGCCGTGCTCGGCAGCCGTCGGTGCGGGGCGGCGTGACTTTGTGACGTTTCTCTGCTCGCGAGCTGACTTCTTTCCGCGGCTTCCTCCCTCCTCCCCCGCCGCTCATTTTTCCCACGGACGCGTCCCTTCTCTCGCCGCTCGCTCTGCGCTCCGCTCACCATTGACCCCTCCATCGGCCTCCCAGCGAGGAGGGCCCAGTGTGGGTTTCGACGCGTCTTAATTAAGAGCGATGCAGAAGTGGAGGGGGAGGGAGGGGTGGGGGGAGGAGGAGGAGGAGGGCACGCGTGGCCGAGGGGCCGCACAGGGGATAGGGGGCGGCGTGCGCTCGGGATCGGGGGGGGGGGCAGGTGGCGGTGGGGCAGCTGGCCCGGGGGTCGTGGCGGGGTTGTCCCGCTCGAGGGACCCCACTCGGCTCCCGTGGAGCCATCTGCCAGGCTGCCGTCTTGGCTCCGGCGATCTTGGCTCGCGCTCGGGGCGGCGTGGCGGTCGCGATGGCCCGGGGGGTGGGCAGGGGGTGGCCGCCGTTGCCGCTCCCCCGCCGGCGCCGTCGACGAGCGCGACGACGCCGGCGACGGCGGTTGCGGCCTTCGCGCTGCTGCCGGTGCCGCTGGTGAAGGATTATATTTTGGCAAATCGGCATCTGCACGTAAAAATAAAAAAAAACGGCAATGCGCGTTGCTCTATTGTGTTAGCGGTCCCATGCGGCTTGGTGCTTGAGTGGACCGGAGTGGACTTTTCATTATTTTTCTGCCCTGTGGATGTGTAGAATGTTCTAGGATGTTCTACACATCCACAGAGCGCACACACGTGTGTGGCTGCTGTTACTGCCGCTGCTGGAAAGTTAATTTCATTGTCAGCTCAAATAATAGCAGCGGCCAGCCCTACGCGATGCGGGAGGCGCACTCGGCGATTTGAAAGGCCCCCGATTTTTTGAGTGCTCCTTTTGCCGAGTCTTTTTTAATCTTCGTAGGATCGGAGTGCAATTCACAGGTTGTTCTCGTGCGTATGTACGTTGAACTTCTTTCGCAGCGTACGTAGACGACTGTGCTAATCGGAGGTGCTGAGCATCGGGCAACTCCTCCGGCTGAGTCTGTAAAACAGGATGAGCAGTGTAGGTGCTGCGGATGCTGCTGCGCCTTTGATCCAATTGCCTGATTTCCCCTCTGTGTCCAGACCGCTCACAGAGGCGGGTGACTTACTTTTAACCGGCCTTGATGGCTCAATTCACCTCCCTGGGCGAATTAATGATGAGTCTACAGCAGTGGTTCTTAACCTTTACTGCAGCCTTGCACCCCTTTGATTCTCAATCGTTAAAAATTCAACAAAGTAGCTGTGCTTACGTGCCCGTGCTTAATTTGTGTTTAGATGATTTACCTTCTAAAAATATACGACCATGTCTCGCTCCCCCAAAAAGGGCATCTCTCACCCCCAGGTGGTACAGCGTGCACCCCCAGAAAGGCCATCGTGCACCCCCAGCTGGTGCAGAGTGCACCCCCAGGTTAAGAAGCACCGGTCTACAGGGAGCATTACAAATTGGGTGCCCACGGTGGGCAGCTGCCGCTACCACCTCTACTGCCGTCGCTGCGAGAGGCGGCAGAGATCCTAACACGGCCACAACGCTCGCGAGCGTCTCGCACGAGGGGCGCTCGACGCGCAGCCCTCGGCACCGTCTCACCACCCCCCTCTCGTTACCGTGCCTCCATTGTCATCTCACTTGGGTCACGATGCGTTGCCCGCTTCTGCCCGATGGGTGGGCGGCGTGGTAACGCGGTGCTCTCGGGAGGCACGGGAGGCTGAAGGCGTAGGGCGGCCTCGTGCGTTAGAGGAACGAGACCCTGAATGCACAGCGGCCACCGTGGCGAAACCCGGTAACGTTCTGCGGTCACGCTCGGCGCACACAAAGTGCGTGCCACAAATGAACCGAAATGCCTCGCTGGTCTCGTCCAGGAGCGTAAACCATCGCACCAGCTCCGGTGGTCATCCTCGCAGCAGCAGCAGCAGCGGCTTTCCGCTGCTCGCCATCGAACACAGACGGTCACCGCATCGCACGCTGTCAGATGCGCTTTTGCGGTCGTCTGGAACGCGCTTCTTTTCCGATGAACTTTTTTGAATCGAGGTTGAAAACTCATTTCTTAAGAGCTGCTTCTTGTACTTAGGTTGCCCCCTCCCGCACCTTTGATTAGCACGGTTGGCTACGTACGGTGCGAAAGAAGTTCAACACGCAACGTGGAGTTGTTCGAGCGGTCCGATGTGGTGCACGAGACGCCCCCCACCACCCACCCCCACCCTGGGCGGAGTGCCACGTCTGCCAGGGCCGCGAGAGAGAATCCCGGAGCCCGAGAGGCCTCGTTACGTCTCCTTTCGCTTGCGCCGGAGGCCACCGCGATTGTTCCCTCCCCGCCTCGCAAACGCCTCGGGGACACCTCTTCCCGAGCATGAGTCCCGGTGATTCATCGAGGCTCCCTGAACGCGTCGCGTTATGACTGCAGTGATATTACCCACGTGCACACGGCTTTTTTGTTGGTCGCCATGGCCACGGCTTGTTGTCAGGCGTGCTTGAAGCAAACACTGCGGTGTTTGTTCACAGCGGCGCGATGGCTGTAATTGTGCCGCTCGTGGTTTACGAAGGCGAACCGAAACACCGTAGCCCCACCCACGCTCCCAAAAAAAACCCGCTTGTTTGTGTCTTTATGTGGTTTCAACAATACACCTCTTGCATGTAACGCAAAGCAGCTGCTGCCCCGGCTGCCTGCCATTTAGCATAAAGAGCGCCCTGTGTGCAAGTTCAGAGCAATCAGGCTGCTATCCACAAGGGTGCCGTGCATAAGGGGGGAGGGGGGGGTGGCGTCCGGCTCAGCTGGGAAGAGCTCGGTTCAATTTAAAGGGGCATAAAACCCATAATAGCGCAGCCTCCTCACAGGCTCGCCTGACCGCCCTCCCCCCCTCACACTCGCCGTCCCATCTGTCAGCCCAGAGCCGCATCAACCCCGTGCCCCCTTTAATTGGCGAATGTGTGAACTCCGAGCAGTGTTGCCACCTTGGTGCGCAAAAAGTGTGGAGTGCGACGTGCGAGTCCCCCCGTCGCCCGCGGTGACGGGGTCCGCCCGTCGCTCGCGGTAACGGGTCCTCCCGTCGCCCGCGGTAACGGGTCCTCCCGTCGCTCGCGGTAACGGGTCCTCCCGTC
>CM025614.2:1088997-1110220 GCA_014621495.2 Entosphenus tridentatus
CTCCCGTCGCTCGCGGTAACGGGTCCTCCCGTCGCTCGCGGTAACGGATCTGCTCCGTTTCCTAATTTGGGAGTCGTTTTAACCCCGAGCGGCGCCGTTGAGCTCGTCGTTATGGGGATGTTACCGGGGGGTACAGGAACATCGCGCGGCGCTCGCGGAAATCCTCGGAGCAGCCCCATGCATCTGCCGCGCATGGTTGACGTGATCCGGCGTGAGCCAGCGTGAGCCAGCGTGAGCCAGCGAGAGCCAGCGGGCCTCCGCTAGGCCGTCCGGTGCCCATCGGGGCCCGATCTTCTTGCCCGAATCACGACGCCGGAATCGAGATCGGATTTGGGCCAGTTCCACGTAGGAGGCGTCGAGCATGTATTTCGAGAGCCACTTCAATCGATACTGGCCAGCTGGTACCCAGATTGATTCCAGTTAAGTAATTTGGCCGATATTAACCGTTTTACATAGCCATCGGCCAGACGTTACAATGGCAGTACTGGTCCTCACAGGCCCCAGGGACCCTCCCTGAATACCATGGTGGGCTCCACGCAGGCTGGGCCCCCCCCCCCCCATGATTCCATGTTTATACTGTGCCCAGGATCCAAATTCTATTCTCTTTTGAGAATGGGTTCGGAATTGCGGGTTAGGAACCATGAGCATCACGCAGCTCTAAAATAGTCTCGTAGCTCATCGGATTTTTGCAGGATAAATACAAATTCTGATTCTGATTCTAGTCCCCCGTAGCCCGAGGCACCTCCAGCAAAGCAAGCGCAGTGTTTGTGGCGCCATTCCAGATCTGGCACCGGTTTTACTTCAGCTCGGAATGCACTTAATCTTGCAGCGTGAAAGCAATGCCGCTTTATAAATGCAACGATGTGCAGCTATATTTCCTTTGTGCGTCGGTGCGCGCACGCTGCCACGGTTTGTGTTTGTGACAAGAACTATGAGCCTTGAGGGGGATAGAGTCGGCGAAAACAATCACGGGAGGAATGTGTAATTGCAGGGTGGGATTGACGGGGAGCTGACGGTGCCCGCGTGAGTGCGGTGATGCGGTAGCGAGCAGCAGGCACGGGCGCGCCTCACAGGTGTGCCCACAGCCAGCGAGCCATGCCGCTGGAAGCGTGAGAGCGGGCGAGCGAGCGGGGGAGGTTCCGTGGGTGGTTGAATGGGAGAGCGAGTGAGTGGGACATTCGCTGAGCCGGTGAGTGAGTGAGCGATTGGGCGAGGGTGCGTGGGTTGGAGTGGCGTGGAGGCAGCACTGAGCGCCTCCCTTGCTTGTCACGCCGTGATACCGCACGGACGCGGCGCTCGGCCGTGCCCGCGCGGCTTGGGTTACATGCGGGATTACCGTGCTAGTCCCAGCGTTTCCACGATCGCCGCGGTCTCTGGGATGGCGCGCGCTGTGCGCTGACCGCCGCTGCACTCGAGTCCAGCGCCGCGAGCGTCAGAAGTATCAAGTTGCCGCGGGTCTTCATAAGCGCGTGAAGAGAAACGAATGGCAGCCTGTAAAACGGTCACTCCGCCAAACGCCTGCCGACGTTTACCCTGCTTGTAAACGAGCGGTGTACACACGTGGCGTCGCTGCCGTTCTGCGGAGAGATTCCGTCTGACTGCACTTGTCGCCGTGTCGATCTTATCACGCCCCGGCAGCGTAGCGCTTCCACAGTTGTTACTGGCGGAGCGAAGAGAGCCGCTCTCTCGACTACTTATTAACAACGCACCTTTAAGTGATGTTTCAAAAACATGTGGCATCTGCGTCTTAATTTCTCCCTTCGCTGGAATGAACCGTTTATGAAAGAATATCAAACAACACAACTGTGTCGACGCGACGACAACGATGTACAAATGCACGAGAGGTGGATTCGGTTTTGTCTTCCAGCGAGTTTCCGTCGCCCGCCGACGTCTCGGTCGCATGAGAGACTTTGCTATCGCCGCCATTCGACGGCAACAGCAGCAGCTCCTCTGCTGCTCCACCCTGTGACCATGGTGCTCCCCCCCCCCCGGGCCCCCCCCCCCCTTTCCCCCGCCATCGCGTTGTTCAGCTGGAGCTCGGACCGGTGGCGGTTCCGGAGGGGCGTCCCCGGTGCCGTCGGCCCCGCGCGACCTCGTGGCGGCCGTGGTGTCGACGCGCTTCGTGCGCCTCGTGTGGCGCGCGCCGGCCGAGCCGCGTGGCGACGTCACGGCCTACGCCGTCTTCCACTCGCGCGACGGCGCCAGCAGGTGCGCGACGTTTTGTGGAGCGTACGATCGCGCGCATTCGCAATTACACGCTCGCGCAGAACCGGCGATGTGGCACGGATCTCGACGAGCCCGGGGGTTTGCGTTCTGAGAGCCCGCGTGGCTTTGCCGACTACCGCATGATGATTCACGCACTCCTCCTGCGAGCTCTCCTCTTGTTTGTCCTGCTGCTGTCACACGTCGCACCCTGTTTGAGTCCTTGTTCTCCTCTGTCCGTGTGAGCGCTGAACACAAGTTGTGAGGTTCACCCTCGCGATAGAGGACCCAGGCTACGGACGGGCGACTCACGTCCGTTTGTGCGTGCGGCTGCAGGGAGCGCGTCGTGAACACCAGCAAAACGGGCGACCTCCAGATCACCATTTCTGACCTCCGACCCGAGACCACGTACGCCTTCCGGGTGGTGGCCTACAACAGGCATGGGCTGGGCGAGAGCTCCGCGCCGCTCAAAATCTCTACCCAGCCGGAAGGTGAGACGGCGATGAGAGAAGGGAAAGGCTGCCCCGGGCCCGAGTGCTCGCCGTGTCTCGCCAAGATAGAGGTTCTTTGTGTTTGTGTTGTGTGTCCCACTGGACGGGTGCTCCCTAACAGCACCTGCTACATCCGGCAGCCCTCGCCTCTCGCGGCCGCCGGCGGAGATGAGTGCTCGCTGCTCCCATTGCTCGTTTTGAACGGCGAGAAACACTGACTTGTTTACTTAATCGGAAAAGATTTTTATAAATGTTTTGTTAAAAAATAAAAAATAAACAAAGTTTGTTGTCCCCTCCCCCCCCCGCACCTTCGATTAGCACGGTTGTCTACGTACGGTGCGAAAGAAGTTCAACGTACTGTACATGCCCGGGTATTTAAATGCCCCGTTAGGTTCCCGGAGAGTGGAGAAGGCCGGTGTTGCTTTACACAAAGCCTGTAAATTCTGTACGGCCTTTGACCTCCCCGTAGTCGTGCTGCGGCCCCGAGGGCGAAGTCCCTGCAGTGGCTCGCATGGCAAGGGGGTGGGGTGCCACTTGCTGGGGCCCAGGCGTGCTTTGAAGAAGTCAGACTTCCTTCTATAATTTTTGGGTTAGATCGCGCAAATATATAAATGTGTCGTTAAACCCGCCACCACCCGACACGGCCAACTAGTAAGGTTTGTCACGTAAACAGAACGTGGCCAATTCGTTACCAGTACAGCGCACCGGTGTGTTGGAGAGCAAAGCCACAACATTTAGAGACCTTTTCCATCGACTGCGGGCGCAAAGCGACGTGTGCGCGCACGGCGGACGCTTCGCCTCCGTGAAGCTCGAGCCATTGGCAGCCACGCCGACGATGCGTCATGAGTTACCGCAAAAACTTTGCTTTTCCTGAGTGTAAAACTCTCTCGCGCGGGAACGACGTAGCGTTTGTGCGCGGCTGTCGCGCGGAGATTTCACAGCTGTGCTTGTTTAGCCCATTAAGCGTCTCGCGCGTCTCCCAGCGTAAACGGTGGACTTAATGTGTCCACGCAGCCCAGTGGGTCACTTAAAAAAACAGTTACTATTTTTATTTGAGCAGGTAAGGCCTACTGAGCTCCGTAGCTCTGTTTCAGAAGCAGCTTGGCCATCACCAATGATGGCCGAACGAAGTGGTTTATGAAATGGAAATTTATAGCAGCCATATACTCTAAACGCATGTTTTCTATGTGCGGAGGGAAATACCAGAGATCTTGCAAACTCCAAATATACATCAGGCGTCAGGGTCGGGATCGAACCCACGACTTCCTGCACACCAGGCGAGGTAGTTAACATCCCGTAGGCCGCTGGCCGCACACCTCACTGGCCACGTGAGCCGGCGGCTGCCTTTCATCACAGCGGTGCAGTCGTGTCTTGCGTGCGGCCGTGGGGCTGGCACTGAAGAAACGCTGTGTGCGGGAATCGCGATCTGTTGAACATCGTGTTTCGTGTTCGCTGGGTGGGGGGGGGGACAGTCAAACGTGTCTCAGTTTCCCTTTGCGTAATCTCGGAGCCCTTTGTGGCAGTACGACAGAGGGTTGTAAAAAAAAAATTATACCAGAAAAATGACAAACAACCGACCCGTGAATGTGGCAGGGGAGAATATTTAATACAAATGTGGTGTTTCCACGCAAGCTCCGTTAAAAACCCCCCGAGACGGTACTTAGCGGTGATCCCTTCCCGGGAATTGGTCAGCGTTGCGCGGCCCATGATTGTGTTACGGGCTGTTAAGCCGGTTTCATTAACCGTCCACGGCGCGTCCATCAAATCGTGCTTCATTCTAACGCAGATGCCAGCTGAGGCGGGTTGATTAAAGCCCGACCGGGTGATGTTTAATGTTCTCACGCATTTGCCTCCCATTTAAAAGCAGGCGAGAGTCACCCGAATCTGTTTCAATGCTCCTGAGCTGCATGCTGTTCCAATTTGGCCTCAGGAGCAACTGCCGGTGGAGTAATATATTAAAAACGTTGGCTGATGCATTATGAAACCAGGGGACATTTTCCTGAGTTTAAAATGATATCACGTTACAATACATTCGCACGCTACGAAGGCACGTAAAGCGATGCCGAAGCGAGGCGCGTGGAGTTGTGTGTATGTGTGCATCGTGCGTAGCCAACCACGCGAAGGAAGGACAACAAACTAAGCACAATAAGCAATTCTAAAGCAATGAGTTTGGCAATCTAGATGATTATTTAAAAGTGCATCGCTCCCAGTGACTTCCTAATATTGGAAAGCAGAGCGCTCTAGATGGCCGCAGAAGCATGTCTAAGTGAACTGAAGAGGTGCAGCCCTAAGCTGGCAGAACCCTCGTCTGATAATTAGCAACGTGGATCGACACTTTGCCCCAAGTGCCGCATGAAGGGGTAGCAGCAGGGCCGTGTGACCTGCTGGCCCTCGCCTCTCCAGGTAGTTTGAGCGATCCAGCAGCGATTGTTGCCAGAAAACCTGCCGATGAGACTCAAAGAAGTTGAAACCAGCCCAGGGTTTTGCTGCTGAGATAAATATTCAAAAAGAAACAATGAATAGATTTTTTTCGTAATTATTTTACTTTGGTGATGTCACAGACCCTTTCCCGGTTCAGTCTGTTATTTTATAATTATTTTGTTGCAAATTAATTTGCGGTTAAGTCGAGGAGAGAACCGGGTTAAAGTTCGTACATAATCGACAACAAACGTGTCATCTGCTTTAAATCACAAAATGAACAGACCCTGCGACATCAATTCACGAACAGAGTAGGCGCCAATTACGAACCCCGGCGTCGAAAACCCAAATCCCAAATGGGACGTACCTGCAAACTAAACCGCGAAAGGTGACCGCGGGGTCTTCCACTGCCCGAAGGGAACGAGTCATCGGCGGGCTCGCTGCCGACTCGTCGTTAGGTGCGGGGGAGTATTTATGGGGCCAATAACCGCTGTCGGGATGTGTGCCCGTCTACCACGGCACAGCATGGGGGTTGCAAGGCTGCCCTGTTCGGGGAGTAGTGGTGAGGTTTAATGCGTGTACGTACGGTGAACTTCTTTCGCACTCTACGTCGCCAACCGTGCTAATCGGAGGCGTGGGGAAAGGACCACAAACTAAACACTAAAAGCAGTTCTAAAGAAATGAGTTTTCCATCTAGATTTGAAAGTGCAGAGCCCCAGTGGCTTCCTAATATCAGAAGGAAGAGCATTCCAGACGTTCGTATTTGAAAGCGCACGATGCAGTAAATCGTTTTTGTTCGATGGCTAGCCAAAGGGCCGCTGCTGCGAGGCGTTTGCGTGATGGTTTATGCTTCTGGACGACATCAACAAGGTTACAATGGAGAGCCTTATGTGAGGGGCACCTTTTTTTTGTTATTTATGGGACCGTGTTCCCCAAACACGGAACAAAGAATGCCGAAAATCCTGAACACGAGTCGCAGCTGCCCAGTGTGCGCGTGCTGCGCCCTCCGATAGGCTCCCCAAAGTTTGCAAATTCGCGGAAAGTAAATCCCCGTCGAGAAAGTGAAGCGCGGCCTGCGTCGGGCGCCTGCCGCCGTTTGGCCGCAAGCGGCGTGCCCGGGTGTGGGGTCGGGTGAAACCTGGGGCCCTCGGAGGGCCCGCTGCGTCGGCGTCGTCGTCGTAAAGGTGAAAGGGGCGCAAAGGCGGCGGCCCCGGTAGTTGCTCGCTCGGCCCCACCGCTGCCGGCAGAAGGGCCTCCACTCGAGCGAGTCGTGGTGAACGCCTCTCGCGGGCACTTCTCGTGCTCGTCTGCACGGACCAGATGTGTAGGAGGAGGTGCGAGCGCGCACACTGTGCCCCGTCGCACGTGACCTGTCCGCACGTCTAACCGTGGCGCTTACCCCGTGTTTTACTGCTGGGTGGAACGATGCGGTGTGGGGTCAAGTAACGTGGACGGACTGATTGACATCTCGAGGAGCAGTTGCGAGTGTTCTGATGGTTGTGAGTGGCAGAGTCGTGACGGCTGCGAGCCTTGCACGGTTGCGATTGTCAGACGCGGTGCGGAGATCTCACGGTGTGCCCCCCTTCCCCGCCTCCTTGGTTCTCAGTGCAAGTGCCTGGCCCCCCCGTGGGCCTGCAGGCGACGGCGCTGTCCCCCACGTCGGTGTCCGTGTTCTGGCAGCCGCCGCTCTCGGGCAACGGGCCCATCCTCAACTACCGCCTCCTTCACGTGGAGCGTGGCAAGGGCCCCACCGGCGAGCAGGTCGGGGTCGCGACCTCACCGCCAGGCCGCAGCCTCGGCGGCCACAAAGCGGGCGCACACCAACGGCGCTTCGCTCCGCGCGGCGATCGTCTGTTTCCGTTGACCGTGTGCGCGTATACGGTCAACGGAACGCAATCGGAATAAAAACCGAAGTCAAATTACTTTGTCGGTTCGTCTTCAGGTCGGAAGACGTACTGAGGCTCCCGCAAGGCCATGCGGGAGGACGTGTGGCACAGTTTGGCACCTGCTATCATAGAGTGTGGTCGTGTCGCTACGGTTCTCTGCGGTGAATACGATGTCTTTAAAAACGGCGGCGCTACGCCTCTCTAATTAAAATTAACGCTGGACCGCTCGCGCGTTCCGAGATTCAGCGGTGAACGGGACACCCACCCCGCAACTTGCAGATGTCTCAGAACGGGAAAGGGTTTTCGTGCGACACTGAGCCCGTCGAGATCGCTCGCTCTGTTGCCAACCTGCGGGTGCCCTCCGGTCTCGGCAGGTTTGCAAGTTGAACGCGCGTAGCGAATTCTTGTGCCACAAGCGCTCGCCCGACCACGGAGTCTGGGTAGGGGGGGATAGCGGCTCCCCGGCGTGCAGGCTGGTCCTCGTGGCCCTGCGGTGTTGACGCGGCGCCTGCTGCTGAGATGCCTTCGAGAGCAAAGTGGTCTCCACTTGCCGTGAGCTAAACGCACTGCTCGTAGCCTCAGGATTTCCACAAAATTAATGTTGTTATTTTCTAGTGTATACGCAGCTTCATCATGTCAAAATTGTCTTTATTAATGTCATTAAAATTTGATGTACAAATGTAGGCTTCTGTGATTAGATAGCCTTCCATAATATGATTTCATAATAATTGGTAAAAACAAGGTACGGAGTAAATTGATTTACGGGATATTGATGGATGTTTTCCTCCCGTCAGGCTAATGGATAAGTGAGTTACCCTGATGGGCCCGACTATTGAGCATGAAGAATACGGGGAAGACCCCATCAATACGAGGATAATAAAGTGGACAGTAATGTGAACGTAACAAGTTTTGAAATTGAAAATAGTAATTTGTTAAGTGTGAATTACGATTGATGAGTGGCCGTTTCCATTCACCCCGCACCGCTCCTCTCCCGTGGACGATAATGGATCGTTAATTAATTATCTTTGCAGGCAAAGGGGATGGCACGCACACACACACACGCACGCACGTCCACAACAACAAGGGGCGTACGCCACCAGGTGGCGGTGACGTCGCCACAGCTCCTGTGCCAGGTTAGGTGCACCTTTAGGAAGGCTGGCCAACAGGAGGTCACGTAACACAACCCCAAATTGTGGCCGCCATTTGTATAGGGGCACGGTGGCTAGGAGATGTTAACTACCTCGCCTGTTATGCAGGAGGTCGTGGGTTAGATACCGACGCCTTTATATTTGTAATCTGCACGTTCTTCCCGTGGTCGCTTGGATTTTTATCCGGGGTTTTCCGGCTCTTCCACTCCACATTTAGAAACGTGCGTTTGACGCATATTTGGCTCGCTGTAAATTTCCACGCGATGATAAGCCGCTTCGTTGAGCCATCATTTGTGGCAAGATCGCTTCTGAAAAAAGAGCTACATTTGTTAGCTCAGTGGGCCCTTAGCCTGCTAAAGTAAAAAATATCGCGCCAATCGACGTGGTGGTGAAACGCGGTCGAGCAAGCGTGAGATTGCGTGCGAGGCGGGCGGTCTTTCGTCCATGGACAAAGAGCCGTAAGTGACAGTGTATTTGTCTTCACCTTAAAACGTCGCCGACTGGGTCTCCGCTAAACGCTCGCACTCCGTGCCCCCCGTGCTCGCGCGCCCCAGGAGGTGGACGTGGAGGGCCTCTCGTTCGTCGCCCACGGCCTCAAGAGGTTCACCGAGTACAGCTTCCGCGTCGTGGCCTTCAACCGGCACGGCCCGGGCCTCTCGTCCGAGGACGTGACGGCGCGCACGCTGTCGGATGGTACGCACACCCAGACGCACACGCACGCACAAGAACAAAGATGCCCCCGTGTAGCCTTTAACAGACTGTTGGGGTAAGTGCTGTTAGCGAGCACCTATGAAGCTCGGCATAGGACAGCACCACGCCGGTACGAGCACACGAGCGCAGACGTACGCGCGGACAAACACGCACGTACGCACACGCACAGTTTGATGTGGAGCCAGTCCGGTACTGAGCTCCGTTCGCTCGCTCGTGAGGGGGTCCCACGTCTCTCCCCGTAAACTCTTGGGACAGTCGCTCTTAGCGAGCGGCCGTCAAAGCCGGCGGGCGAGGCTTACGGAGGGTGACGTGGGTAGTCACGCACTCAGCTGCTTCTGTCCCCTTGGCTTCGATGTTGATCATCGCACTGCAGCAGCGAGCTTCTTATTTTTACACTGAGCGACACGGGAGAGATGGAGGCCAGGATCACGCGAGCCATCAGCTGCTGTCCCCCGCTCCCCCGGCTCTGCTCGGTAGAGGCTCTTCCCTCCGCAGCACCGATGGTAGTGGAGTCAGGGTTTTGATCACCACCCCTCCACCCCCTCCTCGGCTGCCTCTAACCATCGCGTTTGTTTGCAGTGCCAAGCGCACCCCCCCAGAACGTGACGGTGGAAGTGCTCAATTCCAAGGTAAGCTTGGGTCACACTCCCCCAACTACCCCACTCCACCACTGCCCAACTACCCCACTCCACCACTCTCCAACTACCCCACTCCACCACTGCCCAACTACCCCACTCCACCACTCTCCAACTACCCCACTCCACCACTCCCCAACTACCGCACTCCACCACTCACTGTCGCCAGACTTGGCTCATGCTGGGCTCGGCTCGGGCCGGGGTTATGCGTCTGAGCGACAGCAAGCGTAGTAACTTCCTCTGTGCGCGCTGCACAGAAACCTGCAACTCATAAACCGTGCAGACTTTTGAGACACTCCGCATCCTCTGCGTTTCATTTCCGTTCGGTCCCGCGGTAAGCCTTGCTCGCCGGCAAAACCGCAGCGTAACGTTTCGGTAACCTACAATTATCGGCGGTTTCTGATTTATGCTTTCCTACGTAACACTGAAAACCGCATTTTAAAGGAAGGAATAATGATGCCTTGTAATGGAAAGTGGAAAAAAATACAAAACCTCTGGGAAGACCGAGGCGTAGGGAAATAAACTTGAAACATACGCCGTCCGGTCGCTGCATCGAATCATCGCCCTGCCGCCCTGGGCTCCGTGCCCGGAGCGACGCCGCGGCCGCTGCGGCACCGTGAGAGAGCGCGGCCCCTCGGGCGCGACGCCACCGGCCGGCGCTGACGCGGACTCGCCAGGCCCGCCGTGGTCGGCCAAACGTGGCGGAGAGCGAGTCTTGCGTCGCTCCGCGTGAGAGGGGTTGGAAGCCGTGAACCTTCGCCCCCCTTTCCCCGTTCCGAGACGCCGAATCTGGGAACGCGCAAAGCCGCACCGTCTTTTTTTAAAACGTTGTCGCTCGCCACAGAGAAGCGTAGCGACACGGCCGCACTCTGCGATAGCTGGCGCCAAACTGCGCCACACGCACTCTCGCGCGTGGCCTTTTACTTCCGTACGTGTACGTACGGCGTCGCGATGTGAAAGGGTGAGCTGAGAAATGCTGAACAACGCCATCTTTAAACGGGAGACATTGGCGAGCCGCTGCTCACGTAAACCAGGCGCAGAGATTCCTAGCAATCGATATTAAATAGACCGGGGCGATGGCAGTCGTTACGCACGTGACGTGCACACTTTTACCTGTTGTTCTATGCCGAACAGTTAAGATGTTGATCGGCATTGCATATTGAACGCAGCCGCATCTCAAAGCGCGGGAGGGAGGCTTCGTTATCCATTCGGAACGACGACCAGACGGGCCGTGCGCGGGGAGGGGGGGGGAGGAGAGGACAGTCCCGAGCCTGGACCTGAGCGGAGGCAGGGAGTCGACAGCACAGATGGCTGGGGGGGGGGGGGGGTAGACGTGCGATATTTTTAATTAAATGCCAGAAACGTGTCACGCTTGGTGGCATCTGCCGTCATCGCTTGGAGAAGGATGCGTCCCTCTTCGCTTGCCCCCGTGGGTGCTTGTAGATGAACGGTGGCCGGACTGCATCGAACCTCTGCTCTCAATCGGTGGTATTTGTGTGCGGGTTTCGCGGGCCTAGAGCTGCTGCACAGCTGCTGTCTCGGTGTGCTCTCACTTGGGCTGGTTGAACAAAGGTCTTGTGAATATCCAGGGAGTGTTTGTGGATATCTCTGTAAAGCGAGGGATTGTGGTGATGAAGTGACTTTTGTATCGAACATAAACATTGAACTGTGTCAGGAAAGTGGCGTTTTAGGGTTCTTTTCTCTCGCACTCTCCCCACTCACTCTCCCCTCTCTTTCCCCTCGCTCTCCCCCTTTGCTCTCCCCCTCGCCCTCCCCCCTGGCTCTCTCCCCTCGCTCTCTCCCCTCGCTCTCTCCCCCTCGCTCTCTCCTCACTCTCTCTCTCCTCACTCTCTCTCACGTGCACATTGATTGACACCGCATGCCCCATGCGTCTCTTGGGGTGTCGCTGGAAGAAATGAACTTTATTCACGCGAGATGCGATTCTTGTCGGCAGCCCTGACAGGAAACAGGCCGCCTTGATTTAGATGGAATTTCGATGCCCTGGAGATTGGGGTCGGAGGGCAAAGGGCAAATCCATTCCTGCCAGTCATATTCTGCCATTCCTTGCTAATTACGGTACTCCAAATACCGAAGAGCCGCACACAATAGGCGTTTTTCCCTGCACTTTATTATTGTTCATCGGTGGTGGGACTTTTTTTATTTAATCATCTCGAGGCGGCGCGTACGCGTCGCGTATGCGGGCTCTGGCAAGAAATCGATATGACGGTGGGGGGAGCAAAGCGAGAGGTCTGGGTGGGGAGTCGCTGTCCAGCCGCGATGCATTATTAATCACAAACGTTTCCGCGCTCCTCGTGCATCACGAGCTGCCCTCGTTAACATTCGGGCTCGGCGAGCCGATCGAGAGCGCGGCTCCCGGAGCCTCGCTCGCCGTGGCAGTGAGAGCCGCGCCGCCGTCGCAAGCGGGACAGCCGCTGAGTGACAACTCGCGAAACGCAACGACGCCGACCGTAGCCCGCCTGATGCTTCACTGTCGCCGGGATGATGACCGCATGTGGACGTGGCAATGAACCTTTCGTCCTCATTTTGGGATCGTCGGCGAGGTGAAACAATACCCAGAGATGTTGTGGCATTGCACGTACAAAGGTTCTCGGCCTTACCCAGACCAGCAGCTCGGTGGCCATTTTTGTCTTTTCGAGAATTCAGAAAATGTGACCGTCCCAACACGTGAGTTCTTTTGAGTTGGTGGTCTGGGTAAGGCCACGAGCTTTTGTACCTGCAAAGCACACCTTTGCGAGTGGTTGAATCCGCTCGTGTTTCCGTGAGCTGCGCGTGACCTGCACGGGGTGCGAACGCCGCCGAGCGTGGACGCGCCGTCCGACGAAGTCATTTCGATCGTAACGGCGGCACGCGTGGCGGCCTCCCCTCTCCTTCCTAATAACCTCACGCGATCTTCAATGTTCACCGTGAAGTAGACTGTCGCGTAGTTTTCTTCACGGTCAATACACCCGCGCGGCATTAACCGGGGGCGGCCGTGGGCTCGAACCAACGAGCCTCGGTGAACAAGCGGGCGAGCGCCCGGGCAGGTCACCGTTCTCAAAGGTCCCTCGGGCCCGGGAAGGAGTGGCAGGCCGCAGGGGGAGCCGGAGCCCGCGTACCAAACGAACGATGGGAGACGGCGCTTTACCAAGCGGAAAATAAGTCGTCATTTAATCTGAAAGGTGACATTTCACCTCCTCTTATTTTTCTCGGAGGGTTAAGCTAAATATTTAATATCGCCGCTGTCACAGGCCAAAATCTCGAGCTCTGCAGAGGCAGCATCCAAGGCCTCCCCCCCTACCCCCACCTCCTCCTGCCACCCCTCCCCCAGGGCTTTGAGATTCAGCCCGGTAGGGTGGCCCCGTCGGGCAAGCGCGAGTATACGTTCACGTTCCACGCTCTTGTAGCCGTTACTGCTTGAGCCGAATGGACCGCGGCATTATCAGCCTCGTGTTGTTTACGGCATCAACTGGATTCCGAGTATATTTCCCCTTGGATTGCTGATGGATCTTACCTACTGTATAAGCAACGCAAGTCGCCGTGGTCAATTGTAGGTAAAGTGCAGCTAGCATTGCGCTCGTGATGAGAAGCGTTCAACAAATGAATCGCAAAGTGTTTTTTTTCAGCCAATCAAAGCGGAACTGCTGAGGCAGCAGCGTGCATCAATAATGCAGGCGTCTCGGGTTCTCAGCGGCCGCCCCGTGTCGGTGGAGGTGTGAGGGACGGGTGTGGGGCAGCGCCCTCTGAGGAGGAGGCAATTCTGACCAAGCGGCCCAACGGCCCAGCAGGGCCCCAGTGTCGATAGGACAGTGGAACCTGGCAGTGGGAAAGCGTTCGGCAGGAGCCCATCGCCCTCCGCGTCCGCTCCGCTCGCTCTACGCTCCAGAAGAGACGACGACCATGCCTGTCAGATCCACCGAGGCACTTAACACTCTGCCACGCGCGGCGATCGTGCGGCTTAAATATGACGAGCCACGTGAAGGATGCATGGCACCACGTCCTCCTGCGCGACACTTGAGCGTGGCTGTCGCTGTGCGTCAGCGCCGCCGGCGAGAGAGGGACAGACGCTCGCACGGCGCGCACAGGCACCCTCCTCTCTGCCTGGGCACTCGGCGGTCGATCGCCCCTTCCCCCCCACCCCGTGACCTTCGCGATCTCGGGAGGAAGAGGAAGAAGACCCTGTAACCGCACAGCTGCTTTGAACAGCACTTTAATATTTTATGAACTGGGGCTAAATCGGGCCCATTGTACATTAAGCCAATAGAAAGTAATTAATTTCTGGAGATTGACATTCGGGCAGTTCAAAGCAGTCGGGGTTAAGAAAATTCTACGGACGGCATCGACTGCTGCGCGGAAACACGGCCTGGAAATACCTCGCTGCCGTCGTCGTGATGGAAGCCACCGCAGTGGTAATAATAATAATAGCGCGATGGTTCTCCTGTTACAGCTCCGTATTCTGTCGCCCCCACCCCACACCCCCCACCCCCGCTCTGCCTGCACTGAGGCCACTTAAGAAATGCAGCTTAATAATCGCATTATTAAGTCATCGGGCCGCGTGTGAGTTACAACTGCGGGGGAAGTGAATCCAGCCAGCGGAGGTTCGGGTTTCCTGGGCGTTTTGAGGATGACGGTGCCACGTGCCCGCGCGCCCGCAGCCTCGCGGCGTCTTACCCGACGGATTCACGCGGAGCGTGGCAGGCGAGGGGGACGCTCCTCGCCGCTGTGTGCACGCCATCGGGCCGGCGGCGGCGACGACGGCGGCGTTGATTGCCTTCGCTCACGACGAGGTTGGAGCTCGTCCGAGACCCCGAGGGGTTTTATTTTTTTCGAGGCCCGGTGGGAAGGGGCTGGGGGTGGGGGCTAACTAAGTACGGCGCGACGCCGCGCGGCGCAGATTCCAGAGTGCAAACGATTCGAATCGCGGATCGAGCGAAATTGGTGGTAGCGGCTCCCACCGCTCTCCTTTCATCAGCCGCCTCTCGTTTGTTTATTGTGTTTGAGCTTCACGGAACGGTGAGCACTGTTGATTTTGCATGGCGGCATGCACGCTTCGGGAGGAATCGCCCCCCCCCTCCCCCCCGCTTCATAGCCCCCCGTGGCCCGTGGGCTCCGTCGGTGCAGTTGCACCGCCTGCGCACGGCCACTGCCCTCGTGGTTGTACGCGTGCCTCGCGACCGACGGGGCAGGCAGGAGAGTTTTCTCATCAAGTGCAGGTTTATCGAGGGTGATATTGACCGACTTGTGAACACGTCGGGGCAATTGGCGAATTGCCCGTGCAGTAAATATTCCAGAGCGAAACCCACGGTGTTCTCAGATTTGCCCTGCAGCTTCGTATTGTAATCTCTCTGAAAGGAAGCCTCGGTGCTTGAAGAAACAATAACGATTAAATCCCCCAAAAAATTATGAAACCAACAATTATTGCTTCGTGTGTTTATTTTTTTAAAGAAAGTAATGTTAAATCGTTCACGAATGAAGCGCTATTGTTTCGTCTTTAAGAGTTGGCGAAGCTGTGATAAAACTGAGGTCTGCGTGGGTGAAACATGCCACAAAAACAAATCGAGGTGTATAAAACAGGTGTTAAGATGTTCAAACACCAAATACTTTTTTCAAGGAATAAAGTTTTCATTAACCACACGTACATGTGATGAACATGCAAACAAACCTGCTCTGATAATATATGCATTGTCTTTGAAACTTATTAGCCTACACCAGTTTAAAAAAAAATTGTTCAGTTTGAGTTTCTATAGTTTTCTTGGAAAGAACTATGTTGGTCTGGACACGGTGTGCTGGTATAAATGATGACAAGAACTGACACGTGACATAGGACATGAGATCGAGTAACTTAGCCCCCTTGCGAGAGAAATGTGGAACAGTCACAACTGACTTTCGGTTGCCAGCAGGGGGTGGGCACTATCCCACACTCATTTGAGCATGGGGCAGAGCCCCTCGACTCACTCAATGAAAGTCCTGCCTTGAGATGTGTGGCCAGTCACTGGCCACAGAATCTTCCAGTATAAAGAGATATTCAGATTGAGTGGTTTTCTACTCGGGCCGTGAACTGCAAGAACCGGAGAAAACCTACGTGCAACGTTTTCACTAAGGGTCACAAAAGCCCACTTTGCTGTTACGCCCGCTCCATGCCACCTCACAATCCGGCGGGTTTGTGGTGCCGGCACAGGATGCCGCGTGTGCACGCGTGTGCGTGTGTGTACGCGTGTACGTGTGTACGCGTGTGTACGCGTGTGTACGTGTGTGTACGTGTGTGTACGCGTGCACGCAAATCCAAGAGACGCGGAAGTCCACGAGCTGCGCTCTCGAAGTGCGTGTGTGTGAGAGAGCGTCGCTCGGTGACGAGCCCCACGGCCCTGTGGGTGGGAACACCCTCGGAGGGGCCCCCCCCCCCCCACCCCCCCCCCCGCTGGGGCCTCACCGCCGTCCGTGTGCCGCAGGCCATCCTGGTGCGGTGGCAGCCCCCGCCCCCCGGCGCGCACAACGGCGTCATCGTCGGATACCGCATCCGGCACCGCAAGACCGGGCGGCGCAGCGAGGCGGAGGTCACGGAGAGCAGCCAGCTGTGGCACCAGCTCGCCGGTGAGACGCTCGGCGTGTGCGCGTGTTCGTGCATGCGTGGGTCACAGAGACCAAGACCCTTGGCGCACCCTGTAGCCTCAGCAGACCGTTCGGGGCGAGCGCTGTTAGCGAGCACTGGTGAAAGCCGGCACGGCACCACGCCCGGCCGCCTTTGGTCTCCCCCTCAGGGGTGGTGAATTTTACACTCCGGCACCAGGTGCTCATTTAAGGCTCGCCCGACCTACGGACGAACCGGAGATCACTTTGGATATTCGCCACTCGATGTTGGGCCGTGAGCGGGAATCGAATTCGGGTCGTCGTGTTTCACGCGTGCCTGCACGTGCGCCTGCACACGTGCAACATATATACGCTCCAGCGAAACGCGCGCAAACTCACACGACCGAGCAAGGACAAGACCCGCACGTTGTGCGATGATATGTCCACTCAATGTTCTCTCGTGTTTATAAAAAGATGCTGCCCTTGAGAGTTTCAGGCCCTCGGAACACACGCTTGTTAGCCAGCTCCCATTAATGCTGCATGACACATGACGGGGTGCGGGGAGTGTTGGCGCAATGGTTAGCTCACCCGCGCTATGAAGCCTGCCCTGTTAAAGCAATGCCTCTCGGTATCTTGACGTTATAGAGCAAGGTCGGCCAATAGATGCCGAGTTTGACTCTGGCCAGGCACATGTGGTACAGCCACATTGCGAAGCAAAAGCATTATTACAGAATCCAGTTACCAAAGACTGCACCCCCACACACAAAAAAAACCTTATTTTTTTTGGCGGTGTTCGCCACCCTTCAGCTCTTCAGGAAGACCGATTTCTGTTCGGTCGTCATGCAACAAGAACCACTGAGAGGCGGCGTAAAGGAGTGGACAAATGCCAATTGCAGCAGCTTGAGAACGAACACATTTTCCAGAGCCGTTGGCCAACGCGGCGCGGTGCCGTGTGGTGTTGGCGGACGTGCTCCGATCGTTATGAACGGGGTGCCTCCTGTCAATTGATGGCGGTTGCTCGCTCGCTCACAGAGTCTAAACTCAACTATTTTTATTTTATTTTACCGGGTAAGGCCCTATGAGCTATGTTGCTGTTTTTCAGAAGCGACCTGGCCACAAATGATAGCCCAACGAGAAGTGGCTTATCACGTAGAAATGTATAGCGGCCACATACTCTAAACGCGTGTTTCTAAGTGTGGAGGGAAATAAACGGAGAACCTGGAGAAAAATCCATGCGACGACGGGGAGAGAGACATGCAAACTCCAAATATACAGGTATCAGGGTTGGGATTGAACCCACGACCTCCTCTATACCAGGCGAGGTAGTTAACACATCTCGCCACCACGAGTCGCTGCGGATCAACCAGAAGCGCACCACGTGTGAGACCAGCGCCAGTGTTTAATTGCCTGCCTGTGACTGCTTGTGACTGCCTGTGCTGCTGCTGCTGCTCTTGTCGCGACGGCCGCCGTGCTCGCCAGGCCTGGAGCGCGGCACCGAGTACAGCTTCAAGGTGTCGGCGCTCACGGTGAACGGGACGGGGCCCTCCTCCGACTGGGTCTCCAGCGAGACCTTCGAGGAGGACTTGGACGGTGAGGCCCGAAGCTGCTGCCCTCCCCGCGCACGTCTCCACGCTATTTCAGTCTCACGCGCGCTCCGTGAGTGAGAAAGCCAGAAACACGTAGACTTATCCGTCGTAAAGGTGTTTTGGCGAAAGCCGAAGTGTTAGACTGCTTGTAAACTGCAGGAAGGCACGACTCCCATGATGCTTTGGATTCACGTGACCGCCACGTTGCATGCGCGACGTTCACTTATTGTCGTGTTTTTGTTTAGGCCAGCAACTCGACAATTATTGTTTGAAATTGGCGGTTTGAACAATAATATGACCACTTGTTCAGCTCCTTTGAGCGAGTGGTCTAGACAAGGCTGAGAGCATTGTGCATGTAATGTGTCGGTCACATGATATGCATGCAAGGCATGATGGGAGTCGTGCGTGTGAACAGCACACCTCTGCTTGTGGTTATTTCCATTCCTTCAATATGTTTTATCTCCGTGTCTTGGATAGCGTTCGCAATGAACACACGTGTGGCTGAGAAAGCACCAATCCGACCGAAGAAAACCTCTTTGTTATATTTTATTTTTGATCTCCACGACTCATCGTGTCACATCTCAGAATATACATCGCAAAGTCCAAGAGGATTTGCTGATCCTTGCAAATGCTATCGAGGCTTACTGGCACTGGGCACGGGCCGAGCGTCAAGACTGTAACCGTATCGCTGCACTCAATTTGCACAGCTGCTCCTCGTGAATTCCCGTGTTGTCGCGGCTCAGCGTCGGGTCATTGTGCGAGCGCCAGCGTTTGAGTCATCGCTGCTGCCCGCCGCTGCTCCCTGCGAGAGCGATCCCTCCTGAAGGATCTCGCGACGGGAGTCGCCGTGGCCCCGTCTCCACTGCGTAGGCCGCCCCCCCCCCCCTGCCGTGTAGCCGCCGAGTGATGAGCCCTTGAAACCGTGACCGGATCCGCCGCGGTTGTGTGTCTGGCGCAACCTCTCCACTCCCCCCCCCCCGCCCCCACACCGGCCAGGGTTCGGTTCGGCTGTCCCCCGCCCGGTGGCTGAGCACGCACGGCAAGGGGTCCGTTACGGTGCGGCCACGATTGGCAGAGGGTTCTCTAGGACCACAAATAACATTGGTCCTCTGAAACCCAGAGAGCCTGGGTGGTCCGAGTGAGTTTAGAATTTCACAAAGCGTGGCAAGCTCTCCCCACCTGTTCCGCACGGCATTTCCCCGATTTTCCTCCTATAGCTGCTAAATAACTTAATTAAAAGAAACGCGCAGCATAAATGGAATTTGTCGCTACACTGAGCGAGCAACATCGCTCCCCGACTGTGAAACTGCAGCAGGGACTGCGCCTTCGCGATAGCCGTGCGCAAAACGTGCTCGATACGTTGTTATTATTATTAAGCCAATAGTCCGATGCTTGTCGTGGGAATTTTCATCGTACTCGGTGGGAGAGGAGCACCATGAACCGGCGGGATTTGACCGTGACATATATTGGAAACTCAACACATTCGTCAATCACACTGTGACATTAAAAGTATAAAATCGGTGAAGTTTTGGGCAATGGCTCTTCATCACAGAATCCTCCGATAAGCACGGTTGGCTACGTAAGGGTGCGAAAGAAGCTCAACGTTGACACGTACAGCACATGGAGAAGCCGGAGCGGCTATGTTGGTGTGCCACCGCTAGAGGGCAGCACTGATCAGGTGGTGGAGGGCAACGCAAAAGATGTTTAGGGTCACTCATGGAAGGTAATTTCGGTAAGGATTGAAGGTAAGAAAATCGATTCGCTCTTACACTGGACAAGGCGGGTATTCGCACTCCCGCGTCTCCTCGCTCCCCTCCTCGCGCGCCTGCGCCGTCCCGCGCTCACCAGCGGGCGTCTCTCTCCCCGGGGCAGAGTCGCGCGTGCCCGAGCAGCCGAGCTCGCTGCACGTGCGCCCCCTCACGACGAACATCGTGGTGAGCTGGACCCCGCCGGCCGGCAGCGACGTCATGGTGCGCGGCTACTTCATCGGCTACGGCGTGGGCAGCCCCTACGCCGACACGGTGCGCGTGGATGCCAAGCAGCGCTACTTCACCATCGAGGGACTCGGTACGGGGCTCGCTCCGCGTAGGCCTGTTGAGGGTGCAACAGATACCAATAGCAGAGAGATGTCGATAATTCGCTCTTGTAACTGACAGCACAACGGTAACATCGTGCCGTAGCAACCGGCGTCGCTTGCCGTTGTCCATGAAGCTCCTGAATAAGCTCCCAGCGCCCGGAGCGAAACGTCGGACGTCGTGCCGAACAAAAAATCGCCGGCACGACGGGAACGCGTGTCGGAGCGCTGCGACCCGTGGCCCAGTCTGCAGGGCGAGGTGCAGGCTCCGCGTGGGCCCCACTCCGCGTGACCCCTCACCCACCCCCGTTGTGTGCCCGGCCGTGCGGTCACAGAGCCCAACCACCAGTACGTGATCTCCCTGAGGGCCTTCAACAACATGGGCCAGGGAGTGCCTCTCTACGAGAGCGCCACCACCCGCTCCATCACGGGTACGCGCCCTCGCCCCTCGCAGATACTCACTCACAGATACACTCACGCATAGGTACACTCACTCACAGATGCACACACTTACAGATACACTCACTCACAGGTACACTCACAGATACACTCACTTACAGATACACTCACTCATAGGTACACTCACTCACAGATACACTCACTAACAGATACACTCACTCACAGGTACACTCACTCACAGATACACACACAGATACACTCACTCACAGGTACACTCACTCACAGGTACACTCACTCACAGATACACACACAGATACACTCACTCATAGGTACACTCACTCATAGGTACACTCACAGATACACTCACTCATAGGTACACTCACTCACAGATACACTCACGTACAGTGACACTCACTTGTGTGTGTGTGTATGTATGTTGGACTTCTTTTGCACCATACATAGCCAACGGTGCTAATCAGATACACTCACTCATTCACTCACTCACAGCAATACCCACTCACTCCACGGTACACTCACTCACCCTAGAAGGCCGTACAGCAAAGTGTAGACTAATCTCCATCTGTCGCTTCTGTCTGTCGCCCCCTGGCACGTGTGGGTAAATTTTCCGGGTGCTCCAGTTTCCTTCCACATTCATAAGCAGTCGTCATTAATAATTGGCTCAAAATATATTTGTATTCAACTTTTCTTCAATTTAGATTGTTCAAGAACGTACAAAATATCATCGAGGGAATCGCAGGTCGCGAACCCGTCACATTTCGGAGGGCGAAATCCCCCTCCCCCCTTCAGAAAGGGGACCTGCTAGAAGCACTTGGGGCTCCTCGCAGCACGACCATCGTCGGGATGACGAGTGGCAGGGGGAGGGAAGGGGAGGCTAATGACACCTTAATCTCTGAGCCTCCGTGTGTGGCGGATTGTGCAGTGTTGTTTGAATATTGTTGTAACTGTTCTAACCCGCGCTGCTGCGCCAAGCTGTGAACTGTTTAACTGCACACGTGACTAACTGTGACTTCTCTCTTTTTTCATGTTAACATCTTTTCGTTTACCATCTTTACGCCCCTCGCTGTGTTTTGTCGCCTTTGTTGTCTGTG
>CM025614.2:1122185-1152525 GCA_014621495.2 Entosphenus tridentatus
ACACCACACTGTGTGTGATATCCAACCACTATTCCGGTGGAAGCTCCACTCGGTGCGAAAGCGACACGTCCCGGTGGGGACGGCCGAATGTAATTGTCTCGAGGCGTACGCGACATTACCTGGCACTTAACATTCATCACTGACCGAACCCTAACGTGGCGAGTGCCGGGCTTGATGGATATGTCCTGCAGTAATGAAATCCCCATCATGTTTATGGTAATGAGCTTGGGGAAATTGGCAAAGGGATGGAGCGGTTCGGAAGCAATCTGAGTGTACAATTTGGGTCACGTGCCCTGGGGAATGTGAAATATCCATTTAAAGTTAGCAGGCAATCTATTCGTAACAGAAGTGCATTGTTGAACTCGTTATATGCAATATTGTCGAAATGCAGATTGATAATTATCAAGTACCCATGTACGTACGCATGGCTATTTTAAATACATTTCAAGTGGCCGGCATATGTGGGGTTAATTTGTTGGCATTCATACTCCCACTATTCACGTGGGGAGTCCTGGCGTGCGGTGGCATGTAAACCCATCATCCTGCGTGCCCTTACCCACCACCAACGTAGATGGGTAGAGCGACTTGCCGACACCACCCTCGCCGGTAAACTCTGACCCTTGCCTCCCTCTCGGCGAAAGGGAAGAACCCGCCCGCCGTGGATAAGCATCACTGAAGCAGAAACGGTTGCTCGGCCCGGCCTGCGTGAAGCCCAGGAGGCCAACACCCGCCCGACGTGGCGAAGAAACAGTTGTGCACGCAGCTTTTATTTCCAAATCGAGCACAAGAGACGACAGGACACGTTCCAGATGTTAGTCTGTGGCGCAGCTCAACTGTCACCGCATCCCTGACGCTTTGCATTCTTAATACCACGTTAAACGTTGTTGGATGTGCCGCACTGGAGGCCTGGCGGTGGGCCACTGCACGATTTAGTGTCCAAATGTTCTGTTTTACGGCAGACATTGGGGTGTGTTTATACAGGATCTTCCTGATATAATGGTAATGTGACCAGAAAGTTACGAGTTAATGGTGTCGAAGCCACGAGGCAAGGCAGGGGTGTCGGCCATTACAAAGAGTACAAAATGGAGGCACAAATAGCGTCTCAGTGAAGACGGGTGCATCTGTTCATTGTGGGACTTTAAGAAGCATTGTCTGCAAGTTTGTTTATGTTCTTATAATACTGGGAATGCTGTTATACTGTTAGGATTGCTGTTAGAATGCTGTACATGCCTTTATAATGCTTTATAATGCTGTTAAATTGTTATGATAAATATGAGGCCTAGTTTACAACGAAGCCTACCACTTGCATTATTGTGAATGTTATTTGTAGTTGGATGAGTCGAGCCAGACTTGTGCCCATGTAACTTTAATGCGTTCTTGAGAGCAAGGATGAAGAAGTATCTCATCCACAGTTCAGTTTTATGTGCAGTGCTGTACATTTGAGCTGCAGTATGGTGATTACACAAAGTGACCTTATTTAACACGGTAGATTATTCTCGTTGCATAGCTATTCAGTGCTAATGTAGGTGCCTGGTCCATCCAGGACCTATTATTCAGAATAAAGTTATCTCAATGTTATGATGCTGCAGTGTTTATTCATTGTAGTGATATTGCAAGTGTTACCAGATGCTGTATTTTGTGCTGTTTTCCATGAGTTTTACCTCGTTCTAGTCATTCAATACGTTGGAGTCGGATGTTCACCCTGGCTCTGAAAGTTTATTGAATGCAAGGTTAACTACTCGGATAGTGGTGCAACGCAGCGCCCAGCGAGACCGAGACACCGACTGACTCCACCGCTGAGTGTGGGTTTGGGGGCGTTGGGCAGTACTGATGTCGGCTGGCGGTTCTGATTCAGCGGTGGGATGGACGCGATGAACCTTATTCACCCCGTCGTTTAAACTCTTGACCTTCAGATTGGGCGTTCTGCCAGGGCCGCTACCTTTGTCCAAGCGTAATTGGTACAATAGTTAAGTGGTTTGACGTCACTCGATGAGATGGTACATGAGGAGACAGAAATGGGAGTGTTGTTTCTACAGGGATTTGCTTTCACCCGTAACGTGTAAGCGCATTGTTTTAGCCTGGCAATCCCCTCCATTTCTGAACAAAAATTGGGAGATAATTGTCCGTGGATTTTTCTCTGCCTTACGGAGGCGGCTGACCTATCTCTAGCACCGGTGAGAGGACTGTGGGGACGTGCGGATGCTTTTGATGATTTGTGGCACTCGCTCCACCAAGGCACGGTCAACTGAAGGCCAAAACACGTGCTGAATTTTACTGATGTGCGATTTGTTGAAACGTGGGACCTCATATGCCAAACAGCCATAATAACCTAAGTTCGATGGCTAACATAGGTTAGTTACTGGATATCTTTTCATGTTATATTTCACACAATGGAGAACTTCACATTTTATTTAAATATAAACCGATGAAAATTTGGCCAATTTTGCCATGTGAATATATGATTGCGATTTTCACACTTTTTAGTTAATGTATAGAACACTATGCTTAAACACAATAGAGAAATTTACTTATATTGAAATACGAAGCTATGAAAAAAAAAGTAGCCGATTTTTGAATGTGACAAATGAGCGTGAAACTTCCCACTTTGTTATTTCATGCACAGCATGCGAAACCTGCACACAATGGAGGAGAGTTCACTTGGGTCATAACTGCATTGAGAAGGGTTAGATCTTAAGTTTTCGTGACTGCAATGTCCCATACTCTTTGGTTCTTTCGGTAAAGTCACGTAGGTATAAAAGAAAATAAATTAATAATAAAATATTTACATTTTTGTTTTATACCTACGTGACTTTACCGAAAGAACCAAAGAGTATGCATTGAGTAGCCCTACACACATACTCTGTCCCTCATTACACTTGCATCGATGGTACAAATAGGAAATCAAACGTTATTCTTAACATGTTTTATTTAGTGTATTGAATCGTGAACATTTTACATGCAATATACTAAAACTGCTATGTAGAGTATTTCAAATACCCCAAAAAATCTCTCCGGTTCCTTGTTTGTATAAATGTAAGAAAGTTGCACACATATCTGCGCGAATAACAACTTTTATAATACCTGCAATAAGTACAATAACTTCAAACAATGCACCTTCCCTGTAGTAATATACACATCACGTCTCAATTATGCTGATCATATAGTTAGCAATAAAAAGTTGTATTCATCTAGAACATAATTTTGTCCATCCATTGAGTAGGTAGCAAAAATCTGTCAAAACTTGACCCTTCCCCCCCTCCCTGGACGCACGTGGACACGTTTGATGCCATTGTTCTGTACCATACATCGATGAGCGCGCTTGGCTACGTACGGCTAAGAAATATGTGCAACGTGCATGTAATTCCCGATTTGTATATTCATCTGAAAAAATCTGAACCTGTTTTTAGGAATTCATATTAGTAAGTTCGGACCAAAAATCCGGATGTTTCTGATCACGTGCCCCTTTCCTGACAAAAAAAACAAAGTCGATTGGCATCGGCCCACACTTTTTTTCTCATTGAGACATTTTAAATGAGTACATCACGTGTCGTTAAACACGCCACCACCCGACACAGCTAATTAATATGGTGCCAATTCGTTACGAGTACAGCACACCGGTGTGTTGGAGAGTAAACCCACAACATTTAGAATGTGATTGACGTTTCCCCGGTAATTACCACCAGCTTCAACAGGCGATAACCAGAATTCCCCCCCAAAAACGATTATGGACATTGGTCGTGAAAGCCTACGTGTTAAACCGAGTACATCGTGTTATCCGAAAAGATCCACATCCGAAATCCAATTAAGATGAATCCGACACGCATCTCTAGTACAACAGGCCACACTTTAAAAGACAACGACCATGAGCAGATGCTATAAAGTTTGTTTATTCTCAGTAACACGCATCGCGGAGGTTAACAGAACACGCCACGCACCCCTTTTGGACACTGAAAGTGAAAAACGTGTCCACCGTGTTCGTTTCGATTTGCCTTTGCCTCGGGGATTCTACAGCGGCGCACGCGGCGCAGAAATTTACAAACGAGGATTGCCAGATCAGCCGCGAGAGATGGGAGCGTTACAAAGAAAGGTTTCAACAAGTGAAACTGAAATATGGTGGATCGATTCCACCCTCCGTTTAAAAAAAAGTACTTTTCATTTTTTGTTCTTGTGACTGAAAATTAATTGCAGTTCAGTGTTTGGTCAGAGGGAAATAAGGCTCGTATTGTAACTCAACTTTGCAGACAACGATCTTCCTGCATTTGATGTATACTAACCCACTACCACGTTCAGACAGTAAGGCTTATGTCAAAATTCGTGTGATGCCCCGACACCGGTGATGAGCAATGTGAGCTAGCCTTGAGACTGAATACGTTGTACACATAGTTCTAATGCTGCGAACGTTAAGTAGACTTCAGATTATGTAAAAACGCAACAAAAACTCGCATGAGTCGTTAGGAAACACGAAAACTCAATTCAGCCCTTATGTGCTCGTATAGAAAAAAATGTCCATCAAAGTATTGAGCCTATAAAACGTTGCATAACATTCAGGTCGATTATGTCAACAATGCAATTTCCGGTTTAAAGGCGAATTTACAACACTTTTTTTTACAAGCTGATTTAATGTTAATACTTTTTCATTGACCTTTGGGATAATAACGTGACTGCCCAAGTTCACCAATGCACCATTTGCTGACATGTCCAATCTGGATGATACAAACGTGCACGTGCTCTTAAGAGTATGTCCTCTGCCTTCGGAGCCGAGATAAAAAAACATTTCGTAACATTTGTGACCTTGTATTCCATTTCGCGCCACCGCGTTTTATTATCCCGTGCATGCAAAGCATGTGGACTGTACGGTAGAGTCGGGTAAAATGTAAAGCCTACATGTTAAACTAAAATGTAAAAATGTGGACGAACTGCCGCACCCGTTCCGAACATGTGGTTTATGCTTCACAAGTGTAAATATAGCTTGCTTGACTCCACTACTTGCGTTTTGCCGTTATTGTACAATTGGGTGTATGCAACACTGGTACATTTGTACGCCATTATTTCCATTAGACGGAACTGCACTGGGTTCTGCACCGACTGGACATGTGAAAAAGAGGTTCGTATAACTCATCGGATTCCTCCAGTCGAAATACAGATTCTGATAGAAGATTCTGGGTGAATTGTATTCCCTCTGCATCTTAATAAGAAAAATATCATATCAAAGGAAACCACCTTTGATACGATATTGACACTGCTCGTCTGCATTCTCTTGTTCCCAGTTGTAAAATGTCATTTGAAATCCAATTTCCAGATCTCTAGAGGGTTGTCAGGTTGTATTTGCCTCCAAGGCCGCACATCGCTCACCATACGGCCATGCTCACAGATGAGTGTGCATGCCTCCCATCAGTTAAAAGGGAACATTATTCCAGGCAATTGAAGGCATTTTTTTTCGTGAACTTGTGTAATAGGTGGTGTTGCAATGCCTGGGATAGAATGCAACGCAGAACCAGTTTAGTAGAGTCTGGTGCAAACGTACTTTGGTAACATGACGTCTGTGGTGAGCATGGATGCAGCTGTGCAGTGTGTTGCGTAGGGTACATTTTCCAATTCACTGCGGTATATAATACAGTTCAATGTATTCACATCATGAAGGATAGCCGATTATAATTCAACGCTCGGCACCGACTTGGAGAAGTAACAGTTGGCACGTTCACCAAAACATAAAACATTCCTCATAAATCCTGCCTCTAAATCATATACACTGTTCAATTCCTAACACGGCTGGCTACGACGGCGGGTCATACAAACTTGCATTCTCTATTCCCTTTGTGATTTAAATTGTCATGCCACGTGGGGGCGTGGGGGGAGTGGCAGTGATGCGGCCGGCGAGCGTTAGCACCTTGGCCCCTTCATCGCGGAGGTTCGTTAAACATCAAAAAAACAGTGGCCGGTAAATATCCTGCAAGGTTCATATGCAAGAGTAGGACATTGCTTTCTATCGGAGTCGTGGTCAATCGATCAATAATCGGCACGCTTTTTCGAAGTGAATTGGGTCGCGGGGGTCGCGACTCCACCGTCGTGGTCAAACGTTCCACATTGTAAAATGTACCCGCGAGTTTACTCTGTTGAGAATCATCGCGACAATAATCGGCCCCTCCCCCCACTCCTGCAAACAAAATTAAATTCCCTGAATTGAAACGCACATGGCTGTACTCAACTGCCTCTTTATAAAAAAACAAAGTGGGATAGCGCGCGACTGCGCTGTGCACACAACTGCGATAGGCAAAACACGAACTCGTTATCGTTGAGAATAAAAGCAAATCCGTTAGGTGGAGTTGAACACCTTTCACGGCAGCGCAAATGTGTCGTGCCCGTGCATAGGGAGCGCGGCGGGTGTCACCGCGAAGTGAGCCTCACTCCCTCCACCCCACCGCTAGGGGCAGTGCCCGTTCATCCAATGCCACGTTTCCACTGGCACATTCGAGCCGCGCCAGCACGGGGGAGACCTCACGGTAAAGGGTTTTTCCTTCTTTCCCACTGGTTATTTGCTGGGCCTCACCCACAACTGAACCCTGATACAGCTTGGCCTCGAGACATCTGAATCTGGCTCTGGGCTTTTCCGGGGCCACAGATGTGGTGAATAATTATTTTCGTCACGTTTTGTCAGTCAAGACAAATAAACGGTATGACGCGGTGACACTGCGTCCACCGTCAGCGGCTATGATGCCACTCGATTGGTTCTTCCGCTCGGTTGTGTTAAGTTTACAAACGACAAGACAAAGAAATATAAAATGAAGGCTTTTTATACAATTTATGCGAACCTAACCTACCATTACATTGTCTTTAGAGCTGATTTTTGTGTTTTCAGTTTGTCCTTCCCCCGCACCCCTGGCTACGTACGGTGCGACATTAGTTCAACATACGTATATACATTTGAAGTTTACTTAAACCAAGTATAAAAACAATAGATTTTACCTTCTACTACCACCCACCCCCTGGCCACAGCTACATTTCTACCCAGGTCACTCTTGCACATCACTCATCCTGGTCTCTTGAGTTCTCACCCCGAGCTACCCAGTAGAGGGATGCCATCCCGAGGTGGACCACGAAGGGGTGCAGAGTTGGAGCGGCAGGGGCACGGTATGGGTTGTATGGGTGCATTCCGGCCTGTAGATGCATTCTGGGGCTGTTCCCAGTCACGAATGGGAAGAATCAGCCCATTTTAAAAACTGCTCATAAAACATCTCATGCATGTTCTTAATGTACACACCCATATTAATGCTGCCAGAGACAGATTCGTCGCTGTGGGATCCTTCAGGAGGGTGTCTATGGCAGATGACAACTATTTAACATCGACAAGATGCCGGTGACAGGGTGAGAGCTGTATGCCCGGTGCCATAAATGCAAGCACAGAGCAGAGGTCGCAATCGGGTACCCGATACCCGTACCCTACCCGTACCCGGCCGGGTACGGGTACCCATTTGCGACCCTGGTGCGGCCGGGTACGGGTAGGCCGTGAGTCACTGGTGAGTAACCGTTTGTCACTCATTTCGGGTAGGGTACGGGTAGGGTAACCGTACCCTACCCGATACCCGGCTACCCTTACCCGGTCGGGTACGGGTACCCATTTGCGACCCTGGTGCGGCCGGGTACGGGTAAGGAATCAAAACCCGTTTGCGACCTCTGGCACAGAGGCACCTCGTGTGTGAAGGCAAATGCCCGGCAACGCACTCATTCACAAGCCAAACACTCGTGGCTCAATCTGCGCTAAAAAGGAGCGACCTTATGCTCCTGCAGTTTCGTGCCCAACCGTGACATGTAGTGTGTTGCTGTACAGTTCACGAACGGGATATTTATATTAATACCGCACGTGGACATACGGCACTCGCTGCACAATTCTGGGACGCGTGCAACCTCGGTGTCGTTGAAGACCTTTTCGGTGAACATATAAAACACTCGCATTGCACGAGGATGTGCAGTGCCTTTTACATTCCCCACTAGCAACACACGTGACGTGAGACCAACGTATATCTTCGCGCATAATTGGATGGATATTTATTATAAATCGCCTGGAGTGGTAAACTTAGTGATGCAGCCACCGCAGTGGTCCAAATCAAGCGAGTGCCAAGGGCCCCGATTGTTTCCGCTGGCCACAAGTAGAAGACACTTCGGTGCGACTCCCATATCCGCCACACTTCCCGGAGATACTGGATGTCTGAAAAAAAACCTCTTTAATAGCTTCGTTGCGTTGGTTAGAATTCACATTGCTAACGGGCACTGCCTTCCATAGCATCGCAACATCTGCAATAATACCTTGTACCATGAAAAGACATTCGTAGCTGACGTGTCAGGATGGCAAAGAAACTAAATGTATTCCAATATAAAAAAAAGGCGCAAAGTGTCAAAATATTTAACGAGCTGGAAATCCGGAGGCTGAAAAAAACACATCTGTTGCTCTTCACCGCACGGCAAGGCCGTTTGCTGCCTCACGCGGCCACAGAGAGACGAGGCCGGAGCAGAGGGCCCACTGGGCCGTGCAGCAGCTGTTGACAGCCACTGCGGAACGCTACGAAGGGGCTGCGACCTCGCTACGACGCGGCGGATTCGTGAAGATGCAAGGAGAACATTTTCAAACAGCTCTGCTTCCCCGGGTGCAGAAGCTGAACGGGGTGAATGGAACGGAGATGAAAACGGAGCTGAAAGTCGCGCCTCTGTGAATGACGGGGGGGCCCGTTACAGAGCGGTGCGCTTTAATTGGATTCAAGTGTGATATAGTGGAGTCGTGGTTCAGCATTGCGCAGTGTTGTGTAGAATGTATTGCGTTAAGTGTAATACAGCAGCAATCCCAGTGTGATCCATCATTAACACTAAATAATAATTTGCATCGTTGTCGAAAAAACGAGCAACGAAACAAGCAATGTGCCTCCTTCACATTTCTGTCCCTTCTTATATTCTCCACGTGCTGCTCATGATTATTTTGTGTAATTTCTTATTTAAATAAAAACTCAACAATTTTCCTGTATTTAAGACATATCTCTAACAGAGGATCCTTGCGCACAAATGGCAATTCAGGAGCACCTCCGATCAGCACGGTCGGCTACGTATGGTGCAAATGAAGCTCAACCTACATAAGCCTGACTGGGCTGCTGATGAGGCGATGAATGTTGAAGCGGTCCAGTTTGCTTGTGATGGGATATGTAAAAAAATATATTTTACACGGAGGGAGAAATATATGACGTATCGTCTGCTTATTTACTTTGTTCTTTATATTCTCCACAACAATGGCGAATGATTATTCTGCTCTATATGATGTGTTGCAGCGTTTGTATACACAGCAAGACTCTTGTGAAACCACACCACACAGCACATGCACCACCCAGCACGAGTGCTGGGCGATGTTTCAACCGAGGGTGCCCGTGGAAGGCAGCACAGAGCCCTGTGGCTGTCTCCCTACATCCTGCTGCACTGCTTCTGCACCACTCCCCCCACCCACTCCCTCTGGCACTCAACACGATAACCCTGTCCTTCTGTGAACAATCACTTTCGTCATCAATAATGCTCCCTTACACGAGGCGTGCAGGGTCTCCCCTCATCGAGCTTGGTTAATAAAGTCAAATACAGAAGGGTGGGGGGAGTGTGTGGTTAATAAAAGTGACACCTCGTGTTTAAGTCGACGGGTTCATACACGGTTTAGTGTGCGCTGCGTTGCACCACAATCATTCGTAGCGTCATCTTTCACGTATTCCTCGTCTGCGAAAGAAACCAAAACGTTCCCTTCTCCGCAGAAGACAGGCGAGTGATGAATCCTTCGGGGCGCCCGCCACCGCGGCGCCCCATTGGACGATGACGCGGCTCGTTGGGACGCGGCTCGTCGGCGAGGAGTCGCCCACGCTGCCGCGTGCCGTGCCGGCGCCGCCCGCGAGCTCTTAGTCGAGCGGGGTCGGGTCGGCCATGGGCATGGTGTGCAGCACCTGGTCCAGCAACTGCAGGGCGCGGTGCAGGTGGATCTCGATCCAGCACGGAGTCTGCTTGATGCTCTGCCGCGGGTAGTCGGGTCCCCAGCCCTTGACGAAGCTGAGGCGCAGGATGCAGAGCCGGCGAAGGTCGTCCACCCCGATGCCCGCTGCCGCCGACAGGCCTGGGAAGGGGGGGGGGGCGGCACGCCTCTGTCAGTTGCGTGAGGAATAATGAAACGAATGACGTTGTGGTGTCACGTAACCATCGTGCTGTCAATTATTCTGGAACATTATTTTTTACGAAGCACTAGTGTAGTTGGTAACAGCCAAAAATCAAGTTTGGTAATAGCCATTTTACTCCGTTTAGAATTTTGTGCCATTTCTATTGCATACATGTTTTGTGAGACAAAATATGAAAAAAAAGCGACGATAATCCCTAAATAATGCTATTTTGCAACAACAATAAAACCGATACAGTGATTGCTGACCTTACATCATACGATCCATCATATTACCATATTGTGCCAGGGAGGGTGGAGGCTAACCAGTCTGGCAATGTGGCTTCTGCTCTATCATCATGAGTTGGTGACATGTCAGAGAAGTGAGGGCCCATTGAACCTAACAATTCTGAGCCATAATCATCACAGATGAAGCATCATGAGTGACGAGCACAACCTAGTGGCTGATAATGGCAACAAGTGCATACAAAAGTCCAAATCTCCTCCCAGTTACAGCAAAAAAGAGCACCAGTAATGTAAATACCACATTTCTATGACATCGGCCAGGTTCTCCAAAGGGGGCAATCACTGTTGGTTTCCAACAAAGTGGTACTCATTTTATTGTCCCCAGAATAATGATGGGACGCGAAGTCACCCACTATCCCCTCCCGAATAGAATTTTGAAGCTCATAATCGTGAGGAGTTTATTGGACCCATCATCTCTCCAAGTAATTTTTTTAGCAAGGGACTTCATTACATTTTTCTGAGATGGCAGTGGGATTTTCACCATAGTTTAGGACGCCGACCAGATGAGTAGCTTCCCACACCTGTCTGTGTACTGTACACGAATGCATACGAGCATAACGTGTAACAACAAAAAGGCTATTTCTGCTATAACTTTATGTTTTACCGGGTGAGGCTCACTGAGCTAAATTCCTTTTTTCAAAAGCAAATTGGCCACAAATGATAGCTCAACAAAGTGGCATATCATGCAGACATTTCTAGCAGCCAAACACTGTAAACGCATGTTTCTAAATGTGGAGGGGAAAACCCAGAGGACCCTGAGAAAAATCCACGCGACTACGGGAAAAGAGAGACATGCAAACTGGAAATATGCGGACGTCAGGGTCGGGATCGAACCCACGACCTCCTGTATACCAGGCGAGGGAGTCATCTCTACTGCCACCAACGTTCGCATAGACAATGCTGCGTTGCCGACGAAGATGGCAGCTGCCGCTTACTGATGGCAGGAGCGATGCCCCCAACGGAGCCCGGCCCGGGGATGTTTCCGGCCACCGCCGCAGCCTGCGCCGCTGCAGCCGCCTGCGCCGTGGCCGCCTGCTGCTGCATCTGCCGGTGGCACTGGCGAAGGTCGAACACCTGGCGGGCACAGCGGAACATCCAAGACACGGAAACGCTCGCACGCAGCGGGCGGTGCCAGAATTGCGAACAGGTCCTCCCGTTTCAGCCTTCCGTAGAGGAGTTAAGGTGACGCGTCACGCCCGCCGCCGTACCTTGATGTAGGCGCCGGGGTAAATCTTGTGCACCGCGTCTCCCGGCGCGCGGCCTGCCTCGCGGTCCAGGTAGTAGCTCTGCACGAAGACGGCGTGATCGCTGAGGCAGCGCACCCACACGTCGCCCTCGCCGCGGCACTCCAGCTGAACGCCCTTGCCGATGTGCAACCTGCCAGCGTCACCCCGTCAGTTTGTACGCAAACCAAATGCATCCGCTCTGTGCAAGCAGTAAAACATCATCTGATCTGTGGTCCTCTCGTTTATTTATGGCGGCTGAGGCTAAGTTCTTCCCATCATCCAGATATAAGCAGATAACAGAAAGCATTCAGAAGAAGGCAAAGCCGAATTTTCTTTTCAATGGTGTCGTAGGCAATGTGCCCATAGCAATTACGATCTCATGGTGCGGTGACGTGGCCCAGCGGTAGCGCGTTCGCCGTTGAGAGGTTCGCGGTTCGAACCAGACGATGAGAGATCCGAAACAGGAGGGCGTCACGCGCCGATGTCAAGGTCCAAATGTTCCCAAATTTTAAAAATTACCAATAAATTACAAATATAAATAGCAATCGTTGGCTCCAACTGAGATTAAGTGAAGCTTTCCTGGGTCTAAATAATTGTAATAATTACAATAATAATCGTAATCCCTTGTTATCACATCGATCTCTCTGGTAAATTATTCTGCCACGTAAAATGTCGAGACGTTACAATCAAAATGTGTACATTCTTCAAAGGTCATGGCCGTTTTCAGTACGTTACATGAGAGGTTTGTGTTATGATGGTGTCGGATGAACAATTACCAAGGTTTAGAGTACACAGTGATAATTAGCAGGTCTCCACGTCACTCTTGGTTACAACTGACAAATTTTTGATCTTAATAATATTTAACTCCATCTGAAAAAAAGTGTCTTTGAAAACTTAACTGCCATCAAATGTTTGATTTTCGTAAGCTTTCTCTTCCATAACCCATAACTTTAAGCCAATCTAGTCGAGAAGATTAACGTGCTCATATCGTTCATTCAAGAAAATAGGAAAATCAATACAAGAGAACATTCCATAACCGGTGACACAGGGAAAAAAAGAGAGGGCCTTCCTTTATGAGTAACAATATTCCCGTATAAGGCCCCGCAAAATCATTTGGTCTGGCCCTGCCAAGGCAACCGCAGGCAGGACTCGAAATTCAATAAATCTAGGAGCAAACCTGGAAAAGCAGTTGCGAGTAGCAACATCATCAACACCAGCTAACATCACACGCCTCGCCAAAGAGAAGCAGTTCCAGCCATCACATTAGGGGTGAGTTAATTAAATGTTTGACCAAATATAACAGGCTAAAGTTGATCATTTTGTATGGCCCGCGAATGATGTTATAAATATCCAAATGGCCCTTGGCAGGAAAAAGTTTCCCCACCCCTGGGTTAGGGGAAGGGTAGAGTAGGGGTGGGAGGCCACAATAGGGGGTGCGCATCTGGGTTATATCAGAGGATTCACCTCTTCATCTAGTTGGTTAGGTTTGTGTTTAGGACATTTAAATATGGGGATTAAAAGAAACGAATAATTCTAATCATAATATTTTAGAAAGTAGTTTTGCTGGCTGACTGGCTTCCTGGCTGCCTGACTTGCGGACAGATGAGCGCGCGTGTGCGGTGGTGACATCACCGCAACAAGTAGTTCCTTAGTAGTTCTTTAGAGCTGCTTTTCATGTTTAGTTTGTTGTCCTTCCCCCGCACCCGATTAGCACGGATGGCTACGTACGGTGCGAAAGAAGTTAAGCTTTCATGCATACCACGTACGTCCACGTGATGAGGTCACCCGCATCCTACAGCGTTGGGGCAGGGTTCATGCTGACGCCTCCCCTCCCACCCATCCTCCGCCCTGGCCATGTATCCCTTGCAAATGCGTGGGATACGCTATCATACTATTATATCATACGCAATGAGAAAATAGTGTGGCTGGCTCGTTGGCTGACGGGGGAGGGAGGAGTCGAAAGAATGTGTGGGCTTTCGATGTAAAGCTTTTGTGACTGCAGGGATTCATATTCTTGGTTCTTTCGGTAAAGTCACGTAGAAGGGAAATAATAAAAGAATAAAAATAAAACATAATAAAATACAATTCTCACGACGTTTCGGCCACAACGCAAGCAGCCGTCCTCAGGTGAAGAAACAGAGCTGTCGGAAAGAGAGCGTCCTGCTTGCGTTGTGGCCGAAACGTCGTGAGAATAGTTTTGTATTGTTTCATTTTTATAATTTTATTATTTCCCTTCTACGTGACTTTACCGAAAGAACCAGGAAAAATGTGTGGGCTGTTTAGTTGAAAAATATTTGGCAACATGTGATTACAACCTGACTTTCATAGCTCACACGGGAGTGTTTATTTGGCGAGGAGGCAATGCTGGTAGAGCCTCACACAAGTTGCGAGTTCAAATCCAGGTCAGAGGTTTTCTCAGCACATCATCCCCCAAGGGTAGAGAGAATGGCTCTCACCAACAGAGGATTTTTCTTTTTAACAATGAAAGTTTTAATCCACCGGTATACACGTTTTATTCCCCTGGCTCTGACATCACTGGTAATACAAGCAGCGGTTTCCCTATTACCATTCGCCATGGCAGCGGTAGAGCACAGGTGAACGCAAGCACGCTCACCTCGCTCTCTCGCTGGCATCGGTACGGTGGACGTTGGACAGCTGGCCCAGGCAGAAGCGGTCTCCTCCCGACGGGTCCACGTAGCCGTCCACCGTCACCACGGGGCAGCTGGAGGGCACCTTGAAGGTCTCCCCCACTTGCACGTCCATTTCAAAGTAGGCGATGGAACACCAGAACTCTGGCCCCGCTGAAGGTGTTCAACGCAAACAATACACGGGCTTGACGTTGCACAGAGTTCAAATGCATGCAAGGTCACTTCCAATTGAGATCGGTGGCGGGTCATTTGTTTATTCAAGGGACACCTCAAAGAGTCCCGTTTGGGCTGTTCTGCTACGTCCTTGGCCGCCTGACACAAACCCACACGCGACGGGATAACTCACAATCCACATCCGGTACTGCAAAATACCCAGTGGGCGATGTTCACACCGGACCCCTTGGCACGGCGTTATGTGTCACACCTCGTACACCGTATGGTGCCTGGACGTGTGTGGATAACCTCGGGCCTGCACAATCTGCACAATTCCAGGCTGCAGCTGCACAAATCCAGCCTGCAGCTGAGCAGTGCTCACCCTCACTCCCCCATGTGCCTTCACGGTGAATTTGCCAAACAGAGCCATCAATTGAGCATCCCGCAAACACGAAGTGACTTTGCTCTGTTCGTTTTTTGCATCAATGCACCCAGCGCTGTGTCGTACCTGTGACCTTTCACAGGATAAGGGCATGGCAACTCCCCCTTCCATCTGTATATATTTACAAATTTAAGCCCGGTCGGGATGACATTTTCATGCATTCAATCATTCAAACTGGGAATCTTTTGAGTGTCCACGAACTTTAAGCAGAATCACAGCAACAACACGTTCAATTGATTGTAAACAAAAAGTGACACCGAATGTCTGTAAACGTGAAGCCCTGTGCTCGATTTTTGACGCCAATGCTGGCGGGAGGGCCCCCCTCTGCCGCCAACTAGGAGGGTATTTGGCCTACTCTTCCACACTGGTCAGATATCTTGGAAGAGGTCGAAGTACCCAAACCGTACCTCACGAGACGCGACTGCTGGATGTGTCTGTAATATTTATAAATTTATAAAAAAACTGTATAAACATGAATTTCCATAAGCATTTGTTATTTGTAAATTTCCTGGACCGTTGCTTGTAAAACAGACGCAGCGCCAAACCCTCGCCAAGGCAAAGCAACGGAACGGCTTTACACTGCACACCGCTGGCCACAAGGGCTCCCATGTGGTTTTTACGATAGGAATTAAGAAGGCCCTCATCTCAACATATAAATCGATGTATCGATGCAGGCACAAGCCCCTCACCCGGGTGTGCAGAGATTGGTGGCTGGAAGGTGAGCTCGTTGTGATGAGCCGGCCCTGAAACGAAAGGTTCCAGACAAACACGTTTAGGCACCTCGACTCCTCGTAAAAACACACGTACACACCGTTCAACACGCAGGCTTTCACGACCAATATTATTCATAAAAAAGGTGTCTGGGTTAGATTGCGTAAGTATAAATCTGTCGTAAGCCTCCACTACCCGACAGAGCCAGTAAGGTTTGTCACGTAAACAACGCGCCAATTAGTTACTACTTCAGCCCACCGGAGTGTTTGAGAGTAAATCCACAACATTTACAACTTCAGTAGTACGACGTTTCGCTGGTAATTACATCCAGCATCATCAGGCGATTTGCCAGAATAGTGAAGCAATCCACCGTGCAATCATAAGAGGCGGTAGATAATTTTAAACGTTTGCACACTCATCGAGTGTATAGGAACCTGCTGGGTGCGAAAGGGACACGTCGAGTTGACGAAATTGCGACGTACGACCCACAGGGCTCTATCTGAAAGAATAAAAGCTCGACGAACTGGAGCATGAACTCGGAAATAAGCTGGGACATCGTTGGCATCAGCGAGGTGAGAATAGGGGGGAGAAGTGCATTTTCATGCATTCATTCAATCAATCAAGCGCAAATGTCCTAAAAGCAGCAGACACGTTTTAGTTAATTGCAATAATTATGGTAACGAAAGAGATGGCTAAGAATCGTGCAGGTGTCGAAATATTCGTCTCTCTGTGAATTATACAGATAGACAGGATCAATAGAGGAAGAGGGTTGATGTGGAACAAAGCAAATTTAAAGTGGGCGGCAGACTCCAACGCATTCGGATTCTCTTGCAATAGCACCACGACTCTTTTTTGTCAAATGTTCTGATCATTCAACTTGCTCGTACATGCTTTTGCAGATGCCAATGAGTAATTTTGTTGTCTTGTTCCAAAGATTTTCAGAGACTCTACAGCTACCCCATCTATATACTCAGCCTTGCTGTTTCTTATTGTCCTTGATGGTTGCTGTTGTTTGGCTGTCTAAAGTGTCAAGCCCGTTTGTATCAGCTTCTACTTCTTCCTCTAAACCTCCACGCTTGGCCTTCCTTATCGTAACGTGTCTCAATGCACTCCCCTTCAATCTACATCGAATTTCCCCTGGCTCTGTCAATATCTCCCCATCCTTCGCCTTTATTTTCCCTTCGCTTGTTTCTCGTCTCAAGAAATTGCTGCCACCTCCTTTAGTTTCGCAGACATCAGCTGTGTTTGTTCTCCCCCGTCAAGCTTGTTATTATTACGTTTGATCAGACTCCTTCTACTCCGGCACTAGGCCACGAGTCTTTGTGGATAATGGAGGGAGGAGTCAGAGAAGAGTAAACCCAAACGAGAAACCCACCGTTAAGTTATTCATTCTTTTCTGCTTTTCATAATTGGCAATTTAAGGTCAGGTTTAATACGTTGACTACATCCTGATCTGTACGATCGCTGTGCTTAGATTTATATTTTTACAATACCCGCAATACTGTTACCATGGTATTGTTGTTGACAGCAGTTGGTTCATGAATAGGAAAATGCAATGCCTGTAAATCGGTAAAATTAACTGTAAAGATGCTGCAATGCAAAAAAACTAAAATCACAAACAAAACCAAGACAGCCCTCGTAAGCACGCGTTGCATTCGCAGCCCACAGTCCAGAAACAAACAGCACTTGATGCCACTTCCATCCCATTATGCAGAAAGCATCTGCAGCAGACATTTGGCGTCCTATTTACACAAGAATGAAGGTCTGCATAAAACCTTGGGCTATTGTTATTTCCTATTTGGCAGAGCAGTTCAATACAGGTCAGGTCCCCCGATGCGAACACAAATGAACCTCCCCCCCACTTGCGCTTAGCCCGGCCGTCCCCAGCCGCCACACCGCCGCCGCCGCCGCCGCCAATTGGATGCGCGAGCGAGCGGTACACAGCCGCACGAGCGCACGGCACGTCCTCGCTCGGGTTTTAGTCAAAAAGGGGTCGCTTGAGTTTCATCTGCCGAGATTTGTCATCCGACAAAAGGGAGCGCTCCCAAACGGAACACGATGTTCAACGGCGTGTTTTTCCGGAGAGCGCCGGGGAATGGTAAACACTTGAATTACAATGCACGACGTCAAATAATGCCTTTGGCTCTTAACAAAAAACAATCATTGAAATTCTGTAAAGTAAAAAAAAAGAATCAATGCAATTACAGGCAACTATGTTGAAATCCTCGACATGTAGGATGTCACAAGATGTTTTGATAGTGACCTTTATTTAAAAAAATAAATTACTAATTATTTTCTAAGGGTTGACGCCACCACAGATTCACAATTTACTCTCATAATTGGATGTATTGCAATTCTATACAGTTATGGACGATTCCACACTGACGATTTGGTAATGTTAATGGTTTGTAACAAAGGCTGTGCACGAGACTCTGATCATCCATTATTGAATTGCCAGATGATTTTTGGTTTTCCTAAAGCCACAATGCGTCACTAACAGCAGCGGACTAACAACAGCGGACTACTCTTATCCACCATCATTGAACCTGAACACCCCTGCGTGTGCTATGGCAAGCAGCTCTCTGTGCTTTTTAAAACTGATGGTGGACATTCATTCAATTTAAATATTGGCTATTGTGTTTGGCACCGATTACTGCATTGATATATATGTGCCGAATCTCGCCTAGATGCATACACTGAATGTTAGATATTAAATATACCAAAAAAAGGTATTAATTTATTTAAAAAACGTAGATGCTTTTAATCCAGATATTGTCTTTACAGATCTCTTTAAAACATAAATGAAGGGAAAATAATGTAAGTTGCATATTACAATTTTAACAGTGTTAACACAATAAAAATGTGCAATATTTCAAACGTAATTTGACATCTTAAACTCTCTCTAGCCACGCCGCACAATTCATAAAGTAACTCGCATATAACCGAGGCTTCCAGAATGGAGCGTAATGATGCGTGACATAGCGTATGTCACGCATCATTATGACATACACTTGCCTGGCTTTAAGTTTTCCCTGTGGTAATCACCTCTGAGCACCACTCAAATGCCTGTCCTGGGAACCTGCCAATCCAGCGTAGGTGCACCTAGCCATTACAACCTCCTCTTGTTGGGTCAAATGTTTTTTAATTCCGATTTGTACCATTCATAAACTTTCAAGTTGCTTACCGTGTCCTGCCAAAAAATCCTCCAAAGGCAAAACACAGATTTTATAGTTTTTTGTTCCTGTTAAAATGAGCACGAGGCAATTGACACACCCTTAGTACAGGTAAGGCAATATATGATTTAAAAGTGGGTTTTCCTTATTAAAATACGAAACACATTTAACGACGTCGGTACAGTGAGCCTCCGAGAGTCGATTGTGCACACAGCCAGAGTCCACCGTGTGGGATGGGTAACACTCACAGTAGTGGTTGGGGTGGTGCAGGGGAGGATGGTGCTGCAAGGGTCCGTTCTGGTGGTGGACCATCGAAGGGGTGTAGGTGGCTGTGCTGCTGCCCGTCCAGTTTGTGACACTACCTGCATCAAGATACGCACACGCGGGAAATGTGACAAAAAGCGCACCGCTACTTCCAAAAGTGGTGCAACAAATTCTAACACACAATGCAAACCGTTTGCAACAATACCGCCTAAATATCGCACAGATTTTAAATCAAAGCCAGCCCGTTGGAAACCTCTGGATCTGAAGGATTGCCCATGGATATTTTCCTACCATAGCTGTGGAAATGTATCTCTCTCAATGACAATAATAACGTGTTAGCACATGCCATATTGTCTATAGAAGAGTGGGAATGACAACAATAATCACTGTACAATGATGGTAACATGCCACATCCTATAAAGCGCTGCTCTTTTTAAGTTCTATTTTCTTCCCACCATTATCTGCGATTGGTTTTCTGAACCTACATAGAGATAGAGCCAAAGGGAACCACACGCCTAAAGTGTCCGAGTTTGTCGATGGGGAAAAACAAGCACACAATGGGAGAATGTTGCATTTATCGAGCAAGCAGACACGTGCTTCTGTGGACATGGCCTTCGGTACCACTTTTCCACTCGTGCATCCGAGCCGAGAAAGTGTGCGGTCACCATGGTGGCTGAGTTGGAACGAAACCCTGATGAGATACAATGGTCAAAACAAGACATCTGTATCTCAGAATCAGAATATTTATTCATACTGGAGGAATCTGATCAGCTATAAAGCTCTTTTTCACAGATGTCCAGTTGACATTTGGCTCAGGGTTAAGCAGCCAAGGCTAGTGACGTGTTCATTGTGCGTAACATCAGTTGGTACACAACGTGAACACAGCGTCACCCATAACCTACGTGTGTCCCACGTAACCTCATTCATTGCGTGTGTCGGCAAAGGCACGGCTCGGCTTCTGCACTGGGAAAACACTACCTGGCGCCGCCTCCGTAGCCGAGCTGAGATGGCTCGGCACAGCCCCAACGTGGCTCGGTTGTACAGTGGAAAAGGGGTTCGAGTCTGCACACCCAGCAGGAATCTCCTCCGATTTTTAGTTCAATGCGTTTAAACAGGTGGTAACCGGTAATTCACCAGCAGTAACGTGACCGTTATTTATGCTCCTATTGTGTTTTTCTTGGACCCAATGGTGAAACCTGCATGACAGCAATGGGGTTAATGGCTGCACTGACAGAAGCAATGGGGGGGGGGGGTGCACAAGTGGCTACATGCAAGCCCATAAAATTAGAAGACAGAGAGTGGAGCTTTAAGCACAGGACTCACTGGCAGGTGGCGATGTAGTTCCTGCTTTGGGGCTTACGTTGGTTACCTCCTCCTCTGAGACAGCAAGCCAAAGGACTTAAACGTTAATGTGCAATTAATCAGGGTCGATTGGTAATTAATAATTGTGAAAATAAAAGAAAATGAATGCTACCACGCGCCGGTTCCTCGTTCTGCACATTTATTTTCTTTTATAAAAAAGCTAATTTAGATTGACGCAAGGCAGTGTGTGTTAAATATCGGTTGTCAAAAAATGTTTCATCAACCGTGCTTTTCGGGCATACCTTCTTCATGGGTAGCTACAGCTCCGAACATCAGAGTACCCAGTGAACATTGCTTTAACAGGGTAAAAACCTCATCGTGACTCAATGAAATTGAATGCGGTCTACGGTTGCCTTCTTTCAACAATATTAATTTGCCATTTAAAACGGATGATGCTTATTTGAGTTTATCATTAAACAGACTCACCTTACTTTTTTCTGTAATTAATGTTTATCTGACAATTATTAAAAAAATGATTTTAATGCCATTGCTTCAAAATGGGCAGAAACATGCCAATTATGCAACCAGTGCAAAGTGCAAACATCTGGTGTGTATGAAAGCCATGCACTCACTGTGGAAAGGCTGCGTTTGAGCTGCGAATCCGTTGGGTTGGTTGGCTTGTTGCTGGCTGCTCGATATGGGTAGGATCCTGTCTCCCTGAACCAAGGGCAGTAATGAGCCACTTTGGCCTGCAATGCATGTTAACTTAAAATTAAGCGGTCTGCTTTGACCATGGCCAACTATGTTAAATGTCATTATAATACAAAGGCCCTTAACACAGTGCAGTATGTTAAATGCAAAATCCACTTTCTGTGACTTAGGCATCAGCTAGAGAAGACTAACATTCATCTCAATTATTCTTGACCGGCTCGTGTGTTCAAATGACAAGTCCAAAATGTAGCAATACTTTTAATTGTATTGATTAAAAAACAACCACATGGATTAATTCCTAATCACTACAATCAAATGTAAATGTGCAAATGGCAGCAAACAATCCTCACGGCAGTATCAGGGAATGAATAATCATAATAAAACTTTATGCAAGAATGACATTTAAACAGAAGCAGCACATGCAGTTACAGCAGTTGAAGCAATATATTAAATTATTATTTGCTGACATTGGCAGTGGTGGCCTTTATTCATAGCACATATATCTCTGGCTTCTATGTGCTATGATGAAGGGACATTGCCCAACACATCACTTATAAATATTTTAGAGCAGTGTTATTAACATGTGTTTAGTTGTCATTTTAACGATAATGGGAAACAAAAATAACAATGGGCAGCTGAACAAAAAAAGCAGTAAAGAATTGTCATCAGGATGATAGCCTGGCACCTGTAGAGGACATTTTAGATTATGCTGTCAAATATGCTGAACCGCTACTTAAATTATTACAAGATCAACCCAAAAAAAGGGGCAAGTATAGTTCACCTATTCTGTAGATACACATTTGTGTCGTGAATGCTGGGCCGTCTGACCCACGTTTGAATCATAATCGAGACGGACCACTAGAGCGCCGCTAGCGACATCCCAGCCGCGCTGAAGTTTCCTCGCTCGCGTTCACGACGTCAGAGCCCACGTGACCCTGGCGACGTTGACGGTGCGCGTACAATGCTGCAATGTGCTCCACGTTAGTCTATGGAGCCCGGCAAGCAGCGGGGAAAGCCCGAATGTAATGGCTACATACAAGAATGTCCACCGGAATGCAACCGGTCTCGTCAGCTCATGCAAGCTAAGCGGTTTTGAGCCTGAACTGTGCTTGGATTTGTGACCACCATGCACAAAACAGGTGATGTGGGCTTGCTGTGGGACTCATTTGTCAGCAGAGGGCAGTAATGCAATTAAGTGCTTGTACTGGACTATGCTCCAACGTCTATGCTTCCCACCTTCAAGCAACCCACACTGATCACGTCTGACAAAAGTCAAATTAACTTTCATGAGCCGCACGGTGTTGGGAGGCCCTCATCTAGCAGTGGACTCGAGGCCTCTTGCATGATGGCTGCACCCCAACCCTGCAGCCAGAAGTATGGCTTTAATAATTAAATTAGCAGATTTGTATTTACAGAAGCAGCTTTCAACTCGTGCCATAGATCAATGTTACTTGTATTAATGGAATAGAAAAGCACCCGGTTGTTTTATTGGATTGCTTCTTCATTCAATATCATTAAAATACATTAATAAACATTACAGCCAATTAGAATTGTTAATAAGCACCTGCAAATCATCAGCAACTGTAATTAATATAGCATCCTTCCAGGTAATAAAACAAAGTTCAGGATAATCATGGAGCTGAATGTAATTATAAAACATGTAATATTAACACTCTATAGAATGATTATATATATCGTGTCCATTGCCATACAGTAATGCATGGTAAATGAAACGAGGACAGATGTGAACAGGATCACATCGGTGGAGAATGGCAAAGTGAGCACTCGAAAGGAAAGCCTCAACATTCTTACCCTGGCATTTTTAACAACCTTGTAGTAAATAAATGCTATCATTCACATCTAAAACGTATTAATATTGTGCTCTACAAATGGATTTGCATGCAAAATGTTGTGTTCGTTCATATTCAGCAAGTACCAATAAAACGTAATTAAATGTACGTTCACTCGTGTTCTGGGCTCGCTTGACAACCGCTGTGATAATTGAAACATTTCTTCTCAGCAGCTTGTATTGTGTAATACCCTCTCCACAGCAGCTACGATAAAATCGTTCCCTACATTGGAGCCAGGGGGTTCGAGCGTTGTGCCAATAAGCCCCCACGTTTAGGTCAGGTCCTGAAGAATCTCAGCACCCTGTGGGGACAAACACCGCTCACCATTTGGTTCTGTACTGCAGTCTGCCCTCGCCTTCACTTTGCTCAGAGAACCCAGAAAATAAATGTCAGCATGTTGCCTGCCACTTAAGTGCATTCGGAACAATTAGCTGGCAATCAATTGGCAGTATTAGAAGTGCCACAGTCAATTAACTACTTAGCTGGCAATAAAATGCCAACGGACACAGAGATAAGCACACCACTTAAAACAGTAATGGCCTAAATATAAAGCAATGCTCACTAATTTAACAGGGTATGGTCAATACATGTTCATCTGTCAAATATAACCATTTTAATAAAAAATATGGATCTAACGTCATTAAATACAAAAAAGGAGTCAGTAAATGCAATCAATAGTTAAAATAAAAAAAAACCTACACTTGAGCAAAATAGCTTAAAGTGAGGTTTGTCCTCGGCAAGCTCGAGCGGAATGAACACTGTTGGCCGTGTGTAATTTGCTGTTCCCTGCAGGGCCCTGGAGTGGGCAAGCGAGAGGCACCACGCTGCCATGGTGGGGTGGAGGTGAGCCAAGGGGGGGCAGCGGTGGGGCTGAAGGTGCTTTGTGCTCTTTGCACACGTGGCCCCCTCTTTCTGGAGGGTGCATCGCTAAAAACAGCCTGGTTGGGCCCTGGAACAGTGTCTCGGATAGGATGAGACCCATTAATAAGATTTGACGTTTTAAAATTTGTTTTATTTGTGTTCCTGTTTCATAGTGTTTATCTTGTTTGCCTCTTACCTGTGATTCTTAAATATGTGTTTCTGTTTTTGTTTTATGTTACGTCAGAAACACTTTGGCTGTGCTCTCCAGTTTCCTGGGTGAAAATTGGGCTAAGATTTTTATCCAAATTCCGTCCCAGCTGCATCACAAAGGTAACAAACAGTGTGATACATCCTCGTAGACCGTATTGTGCATTATCACATCACAGTCTGGACTATAATGGTCAAGAGTGTCAAGAGAACGCTCAGTTAAAAGAACCACCACCATTAGGCATACGCACACGCACAAATAGCAAGCCACTGTTGCGCAGGAATCACCAGCAAGTGTGATATTTGTTGTTTAAAGGATAATACAACTCACATCTCAAACGGTGCTCATGTTCTAGCTACACACGGAGGCTCTGTGTCCAGGGCTAATTTGAATGTGAAGCTTTATATGACACAGCAAAAACTTTAACGCCACATCAGCCACGTCATAGAAGCACTCTAATGATATCACTCCCGTAGGTATTAATGCGGCAATGTAGCGATGTCTCAAAGAGCGTGTTAAAGTGGATCAGCAGAAGAGCGGCTCAGGGCTGCGAATTCAAATTCTAGTTTGCACGTTGACTCAGCCCATCATCTCTCCAGGATCGATAAATGTCTATCATTTTGTTGGGAAGGCAACAGTGGCTGTCCACTGGAAAGCCTTGCCTCCATCACAGGAATGTGTAATTTCCACCGCTGGTTCTGAGATCTGAAGGGAAAAGAGTACTGCCTTAAGGCTCATTTTAGTAAGAAATAACTTTGACCAAATAAAAAACTAATCTTAAATTCTTGTTACTGTTGAGGTATGTATGTGAAACTTCTTTCACACCGTACGAAGCCAACCGTTGAGAACACAACCTAGGTAAGTAACTACGTCATAAACAATATTTTGTTGGGGTCGTACGTTCAGTTGGTACTCTGAGTTGTTGGTAGGAAAGCAGTCTAACTTGTATCCTGTCTGCAATCCTTGTTGTAAACCATAAATGGTTAACGATCCTCTCTTCCTTCATCCGTCACGTCCTCATTTATAGATCATTTGCATGCAGGAGTGGACCAAGCTTGACCTGAATGATAAAACCGAAGGACAACTGCATGAAGGATCTTTATTTCCCATGTCAAAGTCTGCCCCATGGGTGAAGAGACCGCGGCAAACCTGCAGGCAGAGCGGGGAATCCCGAGGTAGATGTGGAGGTTGACGGCTCCCCGCTCGAGGAGGAGGGGGTTGCCGGGGGTTGCTGAGAGGAGGGGGGCCCAGAGGCTGGTCCCGCGGGCAGGGCGCCCCCCCCCGGCTGGTGCTGGATAATCTGTATGGACGAGTGACCGTCGGGGACGTGCAGCGATGGGCCGGGACCCTCCACGGGAACACACTCCGGCATGAACTCCTCCTTAACCAGCCGCCCACCCGGTGCTGCAAGAGTGGGGGACGGCAACAAAATATCAACGCCACGGTGGCGAGATGCTAACTCCCTCGCTTGGTATGCGGGAGGTCGTGGGTTCGAACCCGACCCCTGAAGCCTGGATATTTGGAGTTTGCGTGTTCTCTCTCCCCGTGGTCGTGTGGATATTTCTCCGGGTCCTCCGCTTTTTCCCTCCACATTAAGAATCATGCGTTTAAGAGTATTTGGCTGCTGTAAATTTCCATGTGATAAGCCACTTCATTGAGCTATCATTTGCGGCTGGCTAGCTTGTGAAAAAGAGCTATTTAGCTCAGTGAGCCTTACCTGATAAAATAAAAAGTTTGATATAGTTTTGGTAAAAATTACTTAATTTCGTCTGGATAAAAAAAACCCATCAATGGGTATCAATACTTTTTTCAGCAAAGTGTCACACTGGGATATTTGGCGACTACCTATGCAAAAATTTAACAACACAATTAGCTGTGATCCAATATCCAGATGCCCTGATTGTAATTTAGTAGTAATAAAGGATGGGCACTTAACAATACATCGAGTGACCGATTACATTTCATTCTTACACTCAAATATACATGCATTTTGGATGAATACAGAAGTGCAGAGTATATGTTGTTACATGTTGCACTTGGGCTAATGGAGAGGGGACAACTTTACTAATGAAACAAAGACAGAAAATCTAAGAAACAACCGGAACGACACAAACATAATATTGTGAATGGAATCGTGACCACAGATCGCAGCGATGTATTGAATGGCGCTGGGTGTTAGGGGCGGGTTGTTATCGGTAACACGCTTCTTAAACTATTTTATATTTTATAGTTTAACAGACAAGAACAACACTTACGAGATCCATGAAGTGTTAGTTGTCCAAGGTCTGTGAACAGAACATAATCGACAGTAAAACACAAGTCAGAATACAGCACAAAAATATTAAACAATAGTGCGCGATAAAATACAACATAAATGCCCTTTAATAAGGAGAGAGTTCATTGCGTCCAATGAAAAGCGATGTATCTACGGTTGCCTGGGTAGGTGTATTTACAGTGTGTAGAGATGGCCTTTATAATTTACTATCACACCAAATTCTCAAATGTGAGACCAGTCATTTGAAACTGAAGACATAATGGCCAATCCCTGTGGAATGATGATTTTCACCGGATATTTTTCCCATTTTACAGCAGTATGCTCTAGTTCATTCCCTGCGGAATTCAAGAGGTTACTGGGGGTTTAGAACTTTTGACTCCCCGACATCTAGCTCCGTGGCAAGTAGACTAACAACTATACCAATATGTGGCTACAGTAATCACATATAGTTTTTTAGAACTCTGCATACTTTCTACTGCAATTGTGCAAATCAATACAAAACTAATTTCAACCTTTGACACGCCAGACATTAATCGATTACTCTCACGAAGCGACTCGAATGCGCGACAAAACACAGGCAAGCAGGAACGCAGTCACATGATAAAGCGCAAACAATTGCCCAAGCTCTGCGGTACTCTATATATTAAGATGTAATCGGCCCATTAATAAGGAAATCGCAGCACCGGAAGAACACTCACACGTGCGACGAGGAAACACTCTATAATCGAATTATTGTTTCATGTAGTCCATAAAAAAATTAACTTGTTGATAATAACCATTAATACATTTCAAAGCATTTAAAATATTTGCTTACGATTTCATGGGTTACACTAGCCTATTTAATTTTAAACCCATAGGTCTCTGCGAACAGATTCATAGATGAGATATTAAAGGCGTTCTAGTGTATCGTCAGACCACGGACTAAATGGCAGACATGGGAGAGAACCTCGATGAAATAAGCTCCTGTGCAGGAGTTATATGAATTCGCAGCTTGCGGAGGCTTTCACCCAGCAATGGATAGACGGCCGATAACAATGAATGTATACCATAAATGCATACATCCTTCACACAATTAACATTGTTCTAAAGTCGTGGTTAATCCCAAGAGATCACTGCACTGTCTATTAGTTCGACAAAAATGTGGAGGAAACTGGATGAAACACCGTGCGTCTGTGAATGTGTGACAAAGGAAAGAGTACCTAAGCCAGTACCTAGGCCGGGAGACACGACCCGCTCGTAGTGGTACGGGTTAACGCAGACGCTGTCGGCCTTCAGGTCAAAGGCGTACTGGCAGAACTTGAGATGCTTCAGCTCATTCTTGTGCAAATCAGGCCACCTCCAGATGCGAGCATAGATCACGTGTGGGAAGCCTTTTCGACCGGCAACCTGAAACCGGAGAGAGAGGGCACAACAATCAAGACCGTGCGTACTGTTAGACACCGAACTAACAGCGTGGGTCACGGCTCATGATGAAGATCATGAAATAAATAAAAGTTTTTATGCTCAAAGACGAAAAAAATAAGTGACAAAACACACTGGAAAGTCTTCTTGGTTCTTTCGGTAAAGTCACGTAGAAGGGAAACAATAAAAGAATAAAAAGAAAACATAATAAAATAAAATGTTAATTTTTATTTAATTTTATTAGGCTTTCTTTGTATTATTTTATTATTTCCCTTCTACGTGACTTTACCAAAAGAAACAAGAAGATGAATCCCTGCAGTCACGAAAGCTTTAAATCGAATTTACACTGGAAAGTATTTGCCCATGGAAGCCTTCATCAAGGCATGCTCAACATTCTGCTCACAACATGATTTCCTGGATGACCAGCAACACAGAAAATGCAAAGGTCTCACAATTGACTGGTAACCCTGCACACTCAATGCACCGAGTGTCAAGGAACAAAGATGCCCTGGTAGGGTAAATGTAAGTGGCATGAAACCGAACGCGCACACGTGTCCATTTGCTACTTTAGGCACACATGATAAGCCTCGTAACCAGCTGATAGCTAACTGCCTGAGACTAAACCACACAGAAATAGCCTGATCTCATCAGGTCTTGAAAGCTAAGGAGATTGTAAATCATCATGCATAAAAAGGCACCATAGGCTGTGGCAGAGCTACATTGTCAGCAGAAGGCAGTTGCAGAAAAATCAATGTCTGTACTGTACCATGCCGTTTATGGATTCTTAAACCATAAGCTATTGGTTAAGAATTAATTGAAGATGTTCAACTGACTTAAATATAATTGAAGCTTAATATTTAAGCATTATCTGCCCACTTAAAAATACATCATATATATGGCCATGAATGAAATCACAAAATTGTGCAAATAGGTGGCATTCTTGATCAGTAATAAAATGCTTGCTGAAATAGTTTTGCTGTGGACACCGACACATCGAGAGAGACACCGTGGTGAATACAAAACAAGTGAGAATCACGAGCCTTCAAAGCAAAAACGCACGAATTTCTAACACTTAAATACAATCGGTTTACTTGGGTACTGCTGGCGGCGGATGTATGATTGAAATGGAGGAATAGTTTTACTTATTACAAGCGTTTAAAATGGTTCACCATCACGCTGAATGAAATAAAGTGGTAAATTCAAAGCTGAACACTGATTTTGGATGGGAAAGTAAAATAAACGTTGGAAGAGGAAAAAAAACAGAAATATGAATCTACTTAACCATTATAGATCTTAGGAGATCTTAAAAAATATCACATCAACTGGTCCCCTCAAATAACATTGTCTGCAGACATGAATTATGGATTAAAGTTGGTATGTTAAGGTCACCTATCATCAAAGGGAAAAATACCCAGAATACTTTACAAACCTCCGCGCCCCTCCAGTTAATTCTAGATTTGAAGCTTTCGTGACTGCAAGGATTCATACTCTTTGATTTTTTCGGTAAAGTCACTTAGGTAAAAGATGAAATAAGACAAAATAAATGAAAACAACTAAATTGACGCCTCCCCCCCCTAACACTCTATATAAACACATTGTCTCTGAAGAGCTCTCTTCATACGCTGCAGTGGTTTTGCTGGGGTGGTCATACCTGATGACGGATGCTTGTGTTGCTTCCGAAACGTCGTCATTTAATTTAGTTGTTTTCATTTATTTTGTGTTATCTTTTACCTACGTGACTTTACTGATAAAAACAAAGAGTATGCCCCTCCAGTTGTTGTGAATAGAAGCTTTAAGCCACCAGCCTCAATAAGTCTGAAGCATGCCCCTTAAAATATGTGGAAATGAATCTACAAGCCAAATATTGATACTTTTTCGCAAAATAACATTTTGCAGTAAGTTTTAACATTTCCTAAAATTGCTGTTATTTTTTTTCCTCTCCAGACTATGAAATCTCCAATTTGCATCAACAAAAAATCAAATGTCAAGCTGCAGGTGTTGAAGCAGGGACAGAAGCTGGAGCATTAATCTCTCGGGGCTACCCCCCACCGTGTATAAGCAGGATTATTTTATATGAACAGCTGCTACACAGAAAACCCTGCAGAAATGACATCTGCGTGAACGCATGGCAGCAACTGCACTCTTCGTACTCGTGGGCGCAGGATCAACAACTTGTATCACTGCACTCAAGACGCGTTGGCATCGTTTTGGAAAGCTTCATTGATTTCTATTTTATTTTCAAATTGGAAAAATGAACACTTAAAGCTGACCCAAGAGTAAACCTCTGCTGGCTGTAAATAAGATTAATTTCACAAAAGCTACAGGCTGGTAAATGATAGAATCATAAAAATAGGATTCTATATTTACCGTAAGACTGTTTTAAATGGTTGCAGATGCAGCAACATGATTACCACCGTAAGTCATATTCACAAGCAGGATCAGATATTTCTCATGATATATGTTTATAACCCATAAGCCTCCGAAGGTTATAGACATGTGGCTTTTTGTTTCCGGTAGCAGCTTCTTTAGAATATAACCGCTGCATCACCATCAATGTGATTATTGCTTTCATTATAACACTCATTTTTGGCCCAGCAAGTAAAGAAAATTTCGATTTAAAGCTTTCGTGACTGCAGGGATTCATCTT
>CM025614.2:1157525-1177683 GCA_014621495.2 Entosphenus tridentatus
TTTTTTTCACAGATGTCCAATTCATGTTGCTCATTCAAAAACGCAACAGCAAAAAAAAGACACATTAAGGCGTATTTATTTTGCGATTTGGATTCATTTTCAGCAGGAATTACGAAGTTGTATTTAAAATGACATAGAAATGCACTTTATTAACAACATTACCAGAGCAGATGTTGTTGACACCACATAAGACAGCAAAACAACAGTGGTTCTCATTTTTTTTATGACCAATGAAAGCGAATCATTTGACACAACCCACCCATTCCAAGTGATTATCACACACACACAGACGTCACTGTTGTGGGCAACGCGGTAAGACACATGAAGCCACGAAAGTGATGCCACCTAAGGCGGTGGTGTGACCCACACAAAGCGAGAAAACTGCTGCTATGGACTCGTCGGCCGAAAGCTGAGGTCGTGGAGCCGGAACTACGAAACCAGCGGGGGGGGGGGGGGGGGGGGGCAGCGGCCGCACGAGGTGAAATCTTGCCCCGGTGCTCGTTCGTCCGCATGGCGCTCCGGCCAAACCCGATGTGGGGGGGTGGAGGGTTGAGAGGCTAGAGCCAAATGTCGGAGCTGCAGTCCCCGCCCGGGTAGCGCACCTCGTGGGCGAGCACGGGACCGTCCGGCTCCGCGCCGTAATCTACCAGGAAGCGCTCGTTCACGGACAGGCCGCCCTTCCGGGTGTCCACGTCGATCTGCAGCATCACCGAGCCCTCCCTGCGTGGCGCACCGCAAACACAAAGATCCCCTCCCGTGTAGCCTTGGCACGGACCGCTGGGGCAAGCGCTGTTGGGCGAGCGGCGTTTCGGCCACAACGGCGCACAAAGGGGGTGGGCGGGTGGGCAGCATCGGCACGCCGGGTCACCCTGGTCCCCCGAGCGGCGGTGTTTACACACCGCGCCAAGTGCTCAACGGGGGCCGAGTCGACCCAGAGGAGGCGCAGGACTGGTCCAGATAACCGTCACTGGTGTTTGCCGTGTGCGGGAATCGAATTCGGGTCGCCGGGTCACTCACACACACTCGTACATTTCGAAATAGTGCCTGGACAATGCCGTCCTGCCCCATACTCCCGTGCATAAGCCGGTTGTTCAATCGGTATGTGTTGCGAGAAAAACTGGGTTTTACAATAAATTCTCAAGTCGACTGTAACAGTTATCTGCCAGCTTGCGACGAGTAAACAGCGGTTAGGTGTGACGTTACACTCGTTCTGCACTTGCTGGGAGATAACCTCAGGTAAGTGCGTCATTACTTCTGAATGGAATGCATCCGAGAGGACGTTCCACTGGGGAGATGGAGCGACAAAGTCAGCTGCTGTGCAGGTTCCGGGTAGATTATCACATCGCAGGATAGCGAAAGGTGTAGAAGGCTTGGGAAGGCCTTCATCCAGCAGTGGATTGATCATGGCTGACAATGATGATGATGGTGACAACTTATACGTATTCTTGGTTCTTTCGGTGAAGTCACGTAGAAGGGAAATAATAAAATAATGAAAAATTTTCTCATAAAAATAAAACAATACAATTGTAAAAATAAAACGATAAAAAAAATATTTGGATTACTTTATTATCATACGTACTTGATCATTTCAGGGTAGAACTGCTTGTCCCAGCCGCTGTAGAGGGAGGTGGTGACATAGAGGCGCTTCCCATCCAGGCTGAGCTGGATCATCTGGGGCCCGCCAGGCACCCGCTTGCCCTGCGCACCGCAACGAGGCGTGAGCTCTCACTGTCGTAGATCCTGCACCTCTGATTTGCACGGTTGGCTACGTACGGCGCGAAAGAAGTTCAACATACGTACATACATCCCCTCGATTCACAGGACTGAAAGCCTCAAATCTTCACCATCAGAGCCAAGGATCTGAGCTGCGATTTAACCTACGGATATGCAATGTCGCCGATTCAAATGACATTGTGTTGTCTGTACAGGGTGATCGATAGAAGTGTTTAATTTACGGTGCTTGGTTGCTGAGAAGGAATGAAGAAATAAGAGAACAAGGGTCAATGATGATTATGCTGCTGCTGTTAAAGCGAAAAATTTTACTGGAGAAACGTCGTACTCAAATTGTAAATGTTGTGGATTTATTCTCCAACACACCGGTGTGCTGTACTCGTAACGAATTGGCACGTTCTGTTTACGTGACAAACCTTCCTAATTGGCTGTGTCGGGTGGTGGCGAAGTTAATGACACATTTATATTTACGCGATCTAATCCAAAAAACCTGTATTATGGATATTGATCGCTTAAAGACTACGTGTTAAACTGAAAGAAATTAAGTTGAATTGGGCAGGAGAGGTCACGAGCACGACTCACGAGAGACGAAACTAACTGCCGAGTGGAGGCCGAGAGATGACATCACAAAGGGTTCAGAAGCCTTCACTGGAGAGAGGGGAGCTGGGAAAATGGAGGAATTGAAGGAAATACCGTGGGAAGTGACCGGCTGACAACAAAAGGGAGCTTGGCCCTGGTGTGATGACCAAACAATGTATGCACAAATAACCGAAGCTAATTGAAGGAGGGCCTGCCAGCTCTCCATGCGTCCCGGTCGAGCCTCCCAAAAATTTGGAAGTCGTATTTCACACTCACGGCGTGACAAGGCGTCAGTCAGCTGTCCGTGGCAGTGTGTTCTTTCCGCAACATGCCGTGAGCCCAAAACTGGTCGCGATATTCACTCGAAATGTGTGGGACGATAATTTTGATGGAGAATATAAAAAACCCCCCACAATTTTGGGCTTTAAAGAACAGAAGATAATGGCTTAAATGAGCCCTTTTGGATGTATTTGTATTGAAATCAATGATACTTCTTTCTGGTAAATGCAGCCAGCAGCATTGATTCCTCACCTGCACCACCAGAGGTTCAGGCTGCTTCTTCAGCTCCTTGTCCTCGATCACTCGCACAGGGCCGCCCTTCAGAATGCTGCCTCCAATAAACACCTGCACGCACGCATCCCCACTCACACTACTCAGCTGGTGCTGTTAACAAAGACATAGATCCCCCGAATAGCCTTAATAGGCTGTTGGGGCAAGTTCTGTTAGCGAGCATCTATGAAGGCCAGTACCAGGGCACGCGAGGGGGTGGGTGGCCAGCACCACGCCCTTGTTAACAAGCAGGTGATGGTGAATTATGAGGTCAGCACCATGTGCGGGGGGAAGGGGGGGGTTATCCACGAGTGACCCATAAAGTGGGTCGCAGTCGTAGGTCTGGCCCTCCCACTTTGTGGGTCACACGTGGGACACCCATGGGGTCACCCACTGGGTACTCGGCCCTGGTGGTGAGGATGCGAAGCGGCACCTGTCCCACGAGCTTGGGGTGCCGTGTGTCCGTGACGTCGTACTGGCGGATGTCCCCGTGCACCCAGTTGCTGAAGTAGAGGAAGCGGTCGTCCAGCGAGAGGAGAATGTCCGTGATGAGTCCTAGAATCAGCGCAGCGCGTTCGGAGGGTTCGTTCCAAACATCACGACGCTTTCATCGGGCAGCGCGGTGACGACACTCGTGCCTCGCAGCAAGAAGCACCTGGGTTTGATTCCCAACTCGGGATCCTGTCAGTGTGGGGTTTATATGCCCCCCCCCTCCTGTTGTGTAACTGGTGTTGGCCAAACGTCTGAATGCTGAAAATTACTTGCAAATTACTCAATTGGGGATTTCACAAAAATCACTTTTTGAGTGTCTCCCAGAGCAGTGCCACAGACAATAAACCTTGTGTGTCAACGTACCCGGCATCTCTGGCAACATCCAGCCCTCCACCTTCTTACTTGGCACATCGATGACTTTCTCTGCAGCCCAGTCCCCCTTCTGTGTATGACACGCATGCATATGCATGCACACGCGCGCACAACGTGTGTTTGAGAATATCTCTGGGCGGCAGCTGACAGCTGAACCTCGCCTGCTGCGACAGTGCAAGCGCAACGCCGCGGTGCTCTCGCTCAGTTCCACCGCGACCCTGCGCACGAGCCGAGCTTCCGTACACGGCGAGAAACACGACAAGCAACTAATTTTTACTGCCGATACGAAGAAACCGCCTGGAGCGCACCCAATCCCGTTCGCCGCTTGTTGCAGAAGATAATTAAGTTGCACGGTGGACCTGAAAGAGCCCATGGACATCATTCGCAAGAGTAGGCCACTGCGTTCCGGCATCACGGTTTTTTTTTGTTTTGAAAAAAAATCACTAACGAATGACACAATTGGGATCGCCCACGGCAGCAACATCGCCCCCCCTCCTGCAAAAAAACTTGGCCGGACGCTCCTGTCGAAGGTTACTGAACCAAACCGTGTCCTCCAATCATAACAACCTGCTGGACTCTGGGTGAAGGGAGCGGAGCAGGTGTGTGCAGAATGCCGTGTGCATGAGCATCGCACCTCGAATTAGCACGGTTGGCCACATACGGTGCATAAGAAGTTCAATATACAAACAATAAATAAGTTCAACACATTCATTGGCACTGCACGTCCTCTCCTCCTGCCACCCTACGCAGGGGACTGCAGGTGGCGCTAGTCTGATGACTGAATGAGTTACAAAACTTTTTGGATTCGTACAAAATATGCATGAGACTGCATCTCAAGAGGTTGTACAGACATAAGGTCATGTTTATTTATAGAGCTAAAGAGAGAGGCAGTCGGTGACAGGCAGAAGGAAACGAGGGGAGGTCTCGAGTCTGGACTTGAACAGGGGCAGGACAGTGCAGAGGGCGTGGGGATGGGAGTTCCAGACATTGAGGTCAACAGAGGAGAATGAGCGACATCCCACCAAATAACATTTATGCAGGGCTGAGATAATAATAAAAAAAGCATTGCTCGCTAGAGTGGCGAGTGAGTGGAGGGGAGTTGAGTGAGGTGAGAGAGGAGAGGCAGGCAGAGTCCGTGGAAGGCCATGAAGAAGATGGCGAGTTTAGAGCGATCTCCAAATCGGTCTGGGATGGTGTTTTTGTTTGTTCTGTGTAAAATTTCTGTCCCGTCCCTACTGGACATCTGTGGGAAAAGAGCACCATAAGCTCATGGGATTCCTCCAGGATAAATGAAAATTCCGAATCTGGGAGCCAGCGGAATAATTCAGAGGACGTGGTCTCTTCTCGTTCACGGGTCCGCCTTGCGCAGCGTGGCGCCGCTAACCTTGGTCTTGTAGAAGCGGAAGACGTTGCTGGAGAGGGCACAGCCCACGAAGCCCTGGGGGGCGCTGGGGTCGTGCAGGAAGCGGACCTCCAGCGGGATGTCGCCCTCAGGGCCGAGGTCCAGGCTCTGCGTGCACACGCGGCGCTCCCAGTCCCACACGTGGATGCTGTGCCCGTAGTGGCCTGCGACGAGAGGTCAGAGGTTACGAGGCTGGGCCGGAAGGGGGGGGGGGGTCCACATCGCCGGCACGATATTGACGGTCACCGATTTCGTTATCGTCATCGTCGTCGTCGTCACTGAATGTTCACACACGAACGTGCCCCATCTCGCCAAGATTTCGGAAAGCCAAGCAAATTCGAGCTTGGATAGCGCTTGGATGGGCGAGCATCACCGGGCACAGCAACTAGGCGTAGCAGAGAGCAGCAGAAGGCAGCGCAGCAAAACCGACCGTTGTTCTGTGCTCGCCACACGCTCCCCGCACCACCTTCACCACCGCGCGATGACCAGCACGATGACCAGCGCGGTCAAGTACAATCAAATATCCCCCCCGCGTCCCGCAAGGCCGTGGGCAGGCCTCCGTCCAGCAGCGTATTGGCAAAACGCGGGGTGTGCGTGCACGGGCGCGTGATGTGGCGGGGGGGAGGAGAGGCGTGCGAGGCTTACCAGCCTGGTGGTCCTCCAGGCGGAATCCGTATGCCAGCACCTTGGGCGTGCCCCACTCGGTGCTCACCATGACGTTGTGCTGGGGCTGGTACCAGAAGTCGTAGCCGAAGGGGACGCTCTCTCCCTCCGCCTGCCACTGCCCTTTCACCTCGAAACTCTCGCCGTCCAGAAGGATGAATCCCCCTGCGATCGCGCGCGGGGGCAGCGTCGTCAGCGGAAGCTCGTGGGGAAAGAAACGGGAGACAGCGTCGTCGTTTACCTTCACGCAGTGGCTCCAGGCTCTCCTCTCACCTGGTCAAGACTCTCACCTGGTCCAGGCTCTCACCTGGTCCAGGCTGTCACCTGGTCCAGGCTCTCACCTGTTCAGGTTGGCGCACGATGGACTTTGAGCTCTGGCTCTGCGCCTCCGACTTCTTGATCGAACACTGTGTCCGATTTGTGAAATACGCGCGCGTCACACGTTGTGTTTATGATTACTTCGTAACCATACGGCAGTTAACCCAAAATGCGTGTTTTCGCAGCCAATAATTTTCGCCATACGGCAGTGTGGCATGACCGTGTCACTTGCTCATCCGACCTTTTCACGTTTAGCAGCGCATTCTTAACCTCACGTAACGTCCACTCCCAGAGCACTTACCCGCCCCCGCCCAGTGTTTAAAGAGCGGTTCGCGCTTCTCCCCGAATCCGATACAATTTGCCCAAAGGTGTCGATCCGGCGTTTGCAACGTTTCAAAGCGGAACTCATTTTTAGCACCACGACGCTGTACCACGACGCTGTGCCACGCCACCGTGGCCAACACACAACGGACTTGCGATCCAGAGGTCGCCAGTTCTATCCCCTGTTCAGCAGCAGCAGCAGGGGGAAAGTTACCTTAAACCCCGTCCACCCCGCCACCCCCTCCCCCATCTGAAAATATGTGAAGAACACCGCTCTGGAGTGGCTCTCTCGAGCTTCCTCTCCCGGACATTCCTTCTGACAGCGGTGGCGCGAGCGAGCGATCGCAGGGCCGCACCTTTGCCGTTCCCTCTATGGCTGAAGGGAGGCAAAAAAAACCCCGGAAACTAAAACCAACCCGGAGTTTGCGAGCACGGCACGAGGGGGCGAGCGTGAATGCGAGCCGGGGGGGAGCGCGCAGGGAGGATGGTCGCTGACCCTTGGCGTTCCCGGCGGGGTCGCCCATGGTGCTGATCATGACCTCGCCGCTCGCCAGGCAGTGCGACGTATGCGGGTGGGCCTGCCCCGTGCGCCAAAACATGTCGACGGGCTCCACCACCTGCACCGGGCGGCATTGTCACAGCGCAGCAGCAGCAGCAGCACCCAGCAGCAGCAGCACGCAGCAGCAGGAGCAGCAGCAGCACGCAGCAGCACGCAGCAGCACGCAGCAGGAGGCAGCAGCTACAGCAGCAGCAGCAGCCGGCAGCAGCAGCAGCAGCAGGAGCGGCAGGAGCAGCAGCAGTAGCAGCAAGCAGCAGCAGCAAGCAGCAAGCAGCAGCAGCAGCACCCAACAGCACCCAGCAGGAGCAGCAGCAGCAAGCAGCAGCAGCAGCAGCAGCACGAACGTTGTTTGAAGCACCATCGATCGATGGCTTGTCATCGTAAGGACAGTGTGGCAAACATATTTAAAGTTTTATCAGACCGAGACAGAGGTCGTACGGTCAGTTGTCCCTCGCCAGTGATTTTAGTCGTGGCCGGGAATCGAACTCGGCATCACAAGTTCACAGCGCGGGTTCGTTTAGCGCTACAACGCTGCTTCGCGTTCACATTCGGGGGGATTTAGTCACCTTAACTACACGGCAATGTAGTTCACTGCATCGCGTGCTTTCAGATCCACTTCTCCGGCCGTCTGGAACGCTCTTCCTTCCGATATTAGGAAGCCACTGGAGCTATGCACTTTTAAATCTTGATTGGAAACGCATTTATTTAACACCGATTCTCGTGTTTAGTTTGTTGTCCTTCAACATACATACAATCGCCGTGCCAGCCATTCGTAACGCATCGCGAGACAAACCCGACACGCATCGCTGGCGACAACGCCGTCTAATCGAATAGGCAAGAAGCAGCTTCACCACAGATTTGATTCCGCCTCGGAATGTCCTGGTCGTGCGAATCATCTAATCCACAAAATTCACACGGAGCCCAAAAAAACTGAGCCCCCGCGTTCCAGCTCCTCCTAACCCACTCCCCCTTACAGTTGTCATTTTTCAGAATAAACTTTTATAGAGGACTCGTACGAGGCTTAATGTGAGGCTACATATTTGCGTGCCAGTCACACAAGTAAGATGTAACGGTCGACACGCTGGCTTTAATAATGCACAGATTCCTGGCTCGATCTCCCAGTGCGGCAGTTGTAAACAACGAGGCGGGGTTTTTGTTTTATCCCACCGGAGTACCCGGAGAACCCGGAGAAAAATCTATGCAACCACGGGGAGATAACATACAAACGCCGAATATCTACGGGTGAGGGTCGGGATCGAACCCACGACCTCCTGCATACCCAGGCGAGGTAGTTAACATTTCGCCATCGTAGCCCCCAGATGTCTGGCCACTGTTATTTCCCCTGGTCTGGCCAGATGTCTAGCCAGACACGGCAGAGTAGGCCAAACACCCTCTCCAGCAGCTCCCTGGAGCTGCCTGGAGCGGAGGGCCCTTCTCCCAGCAGAGGCGAGACACTGCAGGGGGCCGCCGAGCCGAGGAGCGCGTGACGGGCCGGACCTTGTGCATGCGGGGCGCGCGCGGCTCGGAGCCCGTGTCGACGACGTAGATGCGCGAGGAGATGAGGCTGGGCAGGATGAGCTTGTCTCGACGCTTGCTCGAGTCCCCGTAGCAGCTGCTGCACGCGTTCCAGCCGCTGTGGTGCAGCTCGTCCTTGACGCACGGCATGGGCAGGCGGTGGATCACCTGCGGGAGGAGCGTCCGCAGCACCGAGGGCTCAGGCCTTGCGCTCCGGGGGGGTTGGTGGGGGAGGGACGAGGAGCTACGTGTACATCCATAATAAAGGTCGCGAAGGCCTACGTGTTAAACTACGTGCACGGTGGCGCTTGCGTCGATGCCCCCGGGGCAACTCGGAGCGCCGTGCATCTCGTCTCATCTCAAGCGTGGAGATGCCCTGCAGCGCTCGGGCCTAGGGGACCAACGGTGGCGGCCAGAGCCGGCCCAGCCACTAAGCGACCCTTGCAATTGCAAAGGGCCCCGTGGCCAGCAGAGGGCCCCCTAGAGTCACTGCTAGCGAGTGGGTGAAAAAAATCATACATCAAAGGGACCTCCAACCAAATTTTGCTTAGGGCCCCCAAAGGTCTAGGGCCGGTTCTGGTGGCGGCTGTCCCTGTGCGGCACAACGTGGAGGAGGCAGCGTCGGCCTGCACATGGGCATTACTCTGCCAGTAGGGTATGGTGTTGCCACATCCGTGTTTGTTTTTTCCCCCCCAATAAAGTGATTTGTGAGTTATTGATCACATTTGGACTCGTTTTTAAATCATGGGGGCAGAGGTTATAAAGCCATAGTCTATTCACATCATAAAAATAAAACATTTAGCTCCATAAACCTATGAGCCTTGTTAACACAATTTGTTTTAATACATTTTGGACCGGTTTTTACTTTTCTGGGTCTCATCAGCAGTGTCAAGTATTGCACCGAATTTGCTAAATAATGATCAGTTGTTATTTCCTCGGTCCCAATAACCCATAAAGGGCAGACTTATCTGTGAGCGCATGATTGACTGTGTTCACAAACGAGGAACATTTGAACTCATTCCCACAATGTAGCGAAATGAAGCTGTCGATGTAAAATCTAAGCATGTCGTGTTTTTTGTAAATAAACTAATTTTATTTTACAGGCAAGGCCCACTGAGCTGTACAGCTCGTTTTCAGAAGCGACCTGGCCACAAATGCTCGCTCAACAAAGTGGCTTAACACGTGGAAATGTACAGCAGCCCAATACTCTAAACGCGTGATGTTGATTCTAAATGTGGAGGGAAAACCCTGGAGAAAAAATCCACGCGACCACGAGGAGAACATGCGATCTCCAAATATACAATCGTCTGGGTCGGGATCGAACCCACGACCTCCTGTATACCAAGCGAGATAATTAACATCTCACCACCGTGGCGCCCCACGGTGGCGCCACTTCACGGAAAACCAAAACGAGCCACGTCTATGACATAAAGAGATACGCAGAGGAAAATATAAATATAATCTAAACTATGATGTCCTTCCGTACAATCGCACTCACATATAATGCCACAGGAAGCTCATGTCAAAGCTGTAGCTTAATTTAATGCGGAGATATTTTTAACACCGGAAAATTCCCACTGAGTATTTGATACTTTTTTTTTACAAACACTGTATTACATGCTCACGCACTCTGCTTGTTGCTCGCTGTACGCTACACACACACAAACCCTGTTCTGCAGGTTCCGCTATCAAACTCGAGTCTTCACTGAAAGGGAACCATTCAACCTCTGACTTCCACCGCCCTCTCTAGACCCATTCCAGAGATATTTTCTATTTGAATTACCTCGTTCATGCCACGTCACCAACATGGGACTGCACTTGGCTTCCAATAATACATCACTGGCGTGTGAGATATCCGATTCCCTTGAGACATTAGTGGAAGGAGCCTTACGAATAGTTGTAAATTCTTATCATTAATCTGCAAGTCGCCATTCGGCAGTGGACTGACAAAGTGCTGTTCTAAAAACAGAGTTAAAAACATGGAGGGTAACAATTGAAAAAAATATTACAAAGGAATAGAATCACGAGGCAAACACACATTGGATGTCGTACAGCTATGAGAGCATTCGCACAGAAAACATGTGATCGGGGACAAAACATCAATAATAGAGCTTTCTGGGCTAGATCGTGTAAATATAAATGTGTCGTTAAACCCGCCGATACCACCCGACATGGCCAATTAGTAAGGTTCGGTCACGTGAACAAAACGTGCCAATTCGTTACTAGCTGAGCACACCGAAGTGTTGGAGAGTAAACCCACAGCATTTACAATTCGAGTACCGTGACATTTCGCCAGTAATTTAGAACCAGCATCATCAGGCGGACAACACAAACATCCGTCAGGTGTGGTCAGTATTGCTGCGGACCCGAAACCTGACCTCTAACCTTGTAGCGATAACTTACACGAGCCATCCAAATTCCTGCATCACATCATATGCAGCGATCTGTATGCATTCCACCTGTGAAATATTGACAGGGAAACATTACTTACTTTAATGAAAGCCATCTTGCCCACAGCCCTAGCTTACTTTGAACTCAGACTTGACAAGCGACAAAGGTCCACTGTGAAGCCTTTAACAGATTGTTGGGTCCAGTGCTGTTAGTTTGGCACCTATGCAGGCTGACACGGCACAATAGTGGGTGCATGTAGCCAACGCTTTGCACCAGGAACTCATTTAAGTCCCAGTTGATCTCAGGGAGGCCTGGGAACAGTTCAGATATTCGAATGAAACTCGTTTTTCCAGGTTTTGTGGAGAAGCGTGCTAACCGCTAAACCACCACTGCTTACAATATACAAAGATCCTCTGTATAACCTTAACAGACTGTTGGGGCAACCGCTGTCACATATACAAGTACACACGTACACGCACCTGATATACACGCGTGTCTGGAATTGTCGGCACAACACTGTGCAGGACAGAGGCGTGCGCATGTTGACGAATCGGACACCAATGAGTGGTAAAGGTGTTTCGGTATTTTGGCCAGAAATATATAAACACATAATGTGAAAGACCACCAGTCCATGGCAGAGAGAAAGAAAAAAACAACAAAACCCAGAATTTTTCGATTTAAAGCTTTCGTGACTGCAGGGATTCATCTTCTTGGTTCTTTCGGTAAAGTCACGTAGAAGGGACAGACCTGGTTTTCACCTGAGGACGGCTGCTTGCGTTGTGGCCGAAACGTCGTGAGAATTATTTTATTATCTTTTATTTTGATGATTTTATTACTTCCCTTCTACGTGACTTTACCGAAAGAACCAAGAAGATGAAAACCCAGAATGCCAGAGCATCTCCCAGAGCATCACTCAGAGTGCTCTTGCAGTTGAATGTTTTTTTTTTTAAAGATTCCAGCAGCCGCCCGTGTCGACACTTAGCAGACCACTCGAGCACGCAGCGGCACGGCATTGGGAAGCTTTTTCTGCTGAGAAAATACCGTACACCAAAGACAAATATCCTCCATATAGCCTCGAGAGACTGCTGGGGCAAGTTCTGTTCAGCGAGTACCTACGAAGGCTGGCACGGAACACGAGGGGGTAGGTAGCCAACACCACGCCCGGTCACCTTTGTCTCCCAAGAGGCGATGTTTACACATCGCACCAGCTACTCATTTGAGGCCAAGTCGAGCTAGGGGAGGCGCAAGACCAGTTCAGATAATAGTCACAGGTTTTGGCCGTGAGTGGGAATCGAATTCGGGCCGCCCGGTTTGTAGCGCAGCGCGCTAGCCGCTGCACTGCCGCCCCCCACAAACATCGTGGATCCCGGCACACGCGATAGTAAGGGCTGCCACACGAGCAAGGTGACCCTCATTCATAGGAACCCCAAGCCAGAATAGTCTCGTAAAGAGTGTTCTCTGTGGGTTCACAGCAAGAACCTCCACTGGGGCACCGATGTTCTCCCCCTGGTCTGCATGGGTTTCCTTTGGGTAACCGCACTCGACGTGTGGTCGAGTCACATCACGCAGTGCACACCAGCTCTGACATTAAATGCAAGAACAGGCAATGAGCCCGTGACAAAATCACGCGGGATGTGCTCACTCTTGTGTCTCAGAAGCTTAAGCAGAGTTGAGCCGGGATTAGTGCTTGGATGGGCGATCACATGCTCACACTGCACTGAGGAACTCTGTGTGCGGCAGCCGAGGGCGGTGAAGAGAAGTGCACTATCGTACTGCACTTTCTAAGCGCCCTTTGCCTTCAGCAACCCTCACCGGTCAGCGTGGTGAAGCGTCGCCAGATGTCATCGCACAGGCGTGCAGAAGCCCTCATCCAGCAGTTGCCAGTTTATCATTTTGGTGTGGCCTGGGACTAAATGTTGGTGTTGTTTTACTGCCTTGCCCAAGCTTGGTAAATGGGACTTATTTCATGAATTAATTAGTCACTTTTCGTTTTAACACGTAGGCTTTCGCGACCAATATTATTCATAATCAACGTTATTGGGTTAGATCGCGTTGTGTTGAACCGTGAAACCACAACATTTACAATTTTTTGTTGTTGTAAATGTTGTGGTTTCACGCTTCAACACACCGGTGGGCTAAAGCAGTGAACTATTTGTCTTTTGTCAACGTGACACTTTTTTGCTGATTGGCCGTGTCGGTTGGTGGAGGGTTACGACACATTTATAAGTAACGCGATCTAACCCAAAAACGTTGATTATGAACACTTTTAATTTATTAAAATCTAGTGACTTGCTTACCTTTTTCTCAATGTTTGCACTCGTATTGTTTGTCGCATTGTTTGCTGTTGTCACTTGCTGACCCGCCCAAAACTGTGGACGTCTCGTGGGAAAAGAGCTTCAGAGCTCATCGGATTCCCCCCGCAGTCTAAATACCGATTCTGAATCTGAGTGAACCGAGAAAGGGCTTAAACGAAGTAGAGGTGATGTCATCACTGTAAGGATTTCAGGGTTAATATAGTCACATGAATTACGATGTATTATGTTAATCTAAGAATATGCAGTACATATTTCCAGTTGGATTAGTAACAGTTAAGCAACATATAATAACCTTAAAAACCTTACTAATCGGCTGTGTTGGGTGGTGGCGGGTTAATGACACATTTATACTTACGCGATGTACCCCACGAGACACTTATCCTTTGAACAATATTGGTCGCGAAAGCCGACGTGCTAAACGGACCTGGCAGTAGGTGGGAGAGTCCGGGTCCACGTCCACTGTGGACAGGTAATCTGGCTTGTCCACTCCTGTGTTGCGGTAGATGCAAGGCACGTAGACTATCTCCTCTCTGGGCCCTGGGGAGGAGAAAGGAAAGAGAACCGGGAGGTTAATGAATGAGCACGGCCATGTGTACACAGTAGCACCCCTCTTAACGACCACCGCTGTTAACGACTAATCGGTTAACGACGGGCCTCCATAGAGCCCAATGTGTAGTGTATAGTGTAGTGTATAGTGGTGTAGTGTATAGTAGTGTAGTGTATAGTGTAGTGTATAGTAGTGTAGTGTATAGTGGTGTAGTGTATAGTAGTGTAGTGTATAGTGGTGTAGTGTATAGTAGTGTAGTGTATAGTGGTGTAGTGTATAGTAGTGCAGTGTATAGTAGTGCAGTGTATAGCAGTGTAGTGTAGTGTATAGTAGTGGTGTATATTAGTATATAGTGTATAGTAGTGTAGTGTATAGTGGTGTAGTGTATAGTAGTGTAGTGTATAGTGTAGTGTATAGTAGTGTAGTGTATAGTGGTGTAGTGTATAGTGGTGTAGTGTATAGTGGTGTAGTGTATAGTAGTGCAGTGTATAGTAGTGTAGTGTATAGCAGTGTAGTGTATAGCGGTGTAGTGTATAGTAGTGCAGTGTATAGTAGTGTAGTGTATAGTGTGGTGTAGTGTATAGTAGTGTAGTGTATAGTGTAGTGTATAGTGAATAGCTGTGTATAACAGTGGAGTATAGTAGTGTAGTGTATAGTAGTGCACATCGTAAAAAGGCAAATGCACATTGTAAATAGAGATTACGTGTCCTTATTGTCTGGTTCGTGGGTCTGGAGGTGCCATTCTGCAACGCGCCATGCTCTTTATTACAATTGTATGCCTTCATCACAAATCTGTCCCTCCACATCCAAAACATTTATTGGATTTTTTGCTACACTTCCCGTCAATCACAAGGCCTTCTGGGAGTGCATCAAGTCAGCAGCAAACTCTGAACGTTTTTTGGCATACAATGTCTCATCAATCGAGTCAGCCTTTCTTGACCCAAACGCTGGGCAACCGCCAGATGTTACAGGCAAGGGCCCTCTCGTAACGGTATGGAATTTGACACCAAACATCATGCTATGATTACATCACAACTTGGCAAATGATGATGGGCGTGACTCCGCTTTTAATTACAACAACGGCGCCTTGAGCGTCGTGGCGAGGGCAAGCCATTACAGTTCAAGTTAATTTATTAGGTATATCCCTGCGAGCCATTCGGCTCTTGAATCGGGTGCAACCGCAACAAACAAAAAACTAAAACATGAACAAGAAAACATCTTAAAGTGACTATGTGCAAACTGAAAATCCAGGGAAAAAAAGAACTATAATTCCAGAAAAAAGCACCGTACACCAACGCTGTGTGCAAAAATCCCAGTGGGATGCAAGTCAAACAACAATAACAACCACAAGACAACTTACATTAAGGCCATCAGTCTAACTCCGTACTACAACAAACAAACATGGCCAAACCAAAACACTTTTTAGAAATCACCAAAAATAAAGCCATAAAAGCAATGAAACAATGATCATAGGAAGTACAGGGGTATAGTCGAGAGCGCTACCTTTCATGGCATCCAGGGGGGTCTTAAACCCAGGGCCGCAGTGTCCACAAGCTGGTTTGGAGAGACAATGGACAACATACGGAACAAGAACGATAATTATTAACACGTGGGGACAGGCATAGTGTGATGGCAGAGTTTGTTATTCATGGCCAGAGGCAGGACAGTGGTGGTTAACAAACTTGACTGCCGAGCCGGGATAATTAATTGTCCAGCGTGCTCACCATTACAAGCACGGCAGCATCATGATGCATCAAAGGTCAGATGTATGTTGAACTTCTTTCACACCGTACGTAGCCAACCGTGCTAATCGGAGGTGCGGGGGAAGGACAAAAAACAAACTACAAAAAGCAGTTCTAATGAAATGGGTCTTCAATCTGGATGATCTAAAAGTGCATTGCTCCAGTGGCTTCCTAATATCGGAAGAGGGTTCCAAATGGCGGCAGAAGCGCATCTGAAAGTGCGCGATGCAGTGACCGTCTTTGTTCGAATGCCAACCAAAAGCTGGAGCAAGGATGACCGGAGTTCGCGTGACGATTTATTCTCCTTGACGAGACCAGCAATGTGGTATTGTGGTTCATTGGTGGCGAGCACTTTGTGTGCAATGAGTGCGATGTTATAATATTCTATACAACTGTTTTATTAAACCAGGTAAGGCCCACTCAGCTGTATGGCTTTATTAAAAGCGACCTGGCCATAAATTATAGCTCAACGAAGTGGTTTTGTGGCAATGTATAGCAAGCCAAATTCTCTCAACGCACACGTGTCTAAATGTTGAGAGAAAACCCGGAGGACTCGGACAAAAATCCACTCCGCCACGGCGAGTTAGAACATGCAAACTCGAAATACGCAGGCGTCACGGTTAGGGATCGAACCCACGAACCCCTAGAAATACACCAGGCGAGGTAGTTAACATTTCGCCATCGTGGCGTCCGGAAGCCAATGCAGCTCAGGCGAGCACTGGACGGACGCAGTTGAAATAATAACGGCGAGTTCGAGTTCAAGAGGAGAATTTGACATGAGCAGGGAGAGAGAGAGAGGTGGCGGTGGGGTGTGCAAGGGGACAACTGGTCGTCTCCGGGCACAACCCAGACCTCCCCGACACGTGCTCGCATTTAACTGCACATTGGTTGGGTTCGGACGAGGTGAGAGAGGGTTCCGTCATCGCCAAGTTTCGCGACCTATGCGCGCCAGCGAGCTGCCACGCGCTGGACTTTGGCACGGAGGAGGAGGAGGCATCTGCAGGGATAGTATTTGCTTGCACGGATTGGTCGGCCTGCACTTTGGAGTTAAAAACAGGGGAGAGAGAGAGAAAGGCCGCCAAATGCTACAAGAAATATATATAGTTTAACATCAACACTCTATAACGATGGTTTACAACAAAGGGGCATCCCGGAATTGAATTGACCGACGCATCCGCGTGCATTGCTTCTGCACAGCACACACGATTGCCGTCACGCACTAAAGCACGTCAGCACAACAACAGAATGTTGCTAAACAGCAGCAACAGGTTTGCAAATGAAATCGTGGAGGTGTGTCACGGTGTGTGCCATGATGGGGAATCACGGTGTATTATGGTGAATCATGGTGTATGATGGTCAATCACGGTGTATGATGGTGAATCATGGTGAATCACGGTATAATGTGGTGAATCACGGTGTATGCCAGTGCACCATGGGGGCCTGGTAGTATATTATTGTAAATCGCAGCGAATCATGGTGTAGATGGTTCTATGGTGATGTAACCATGGTAGTGTATGAAGGGTGTGTGAGAGTCGATGGTCGTGAATGATGGTGTGTAGTGGTGGTGGTGTACGATGCGTGTGTGATCGCCATCTATTGCGATGGCTAAACACGGTTTGTGCCGTGGTGTACGATGGAGTTTGGTTGATGTCGCATGGTGAAATCGTAGTTAATCAAATGCTGGCTGGAGGGAGTGCAGACTCTCACCCATGCTGCTGCTGCTGCTACCGGCGCTGTCCCGGGAGAGGAGTGCGCGGAGAGAGGAGTGGAGAGAGGGACAGGAATGGAGAGAGAGGAGTGGAGAAAGAGGCGTTGGTCACCGATTGGACGTCAAGGGCGAGGCGGCTCTACAAGTTACAATATCAATGAGCAGTCGCGGTGCGCCCCCACGGGAATGGGAATAACTCGGTTAACTGCGGATGGGGGATGTATGTACGTTGAACTTCTTTCGCGCCGCACATAGCCGATCGGAGAACAACAAACTAGACACAAAGAGCAGTTCTAAAGAAATTCGTTTTCAATCTAGATGATGATTTCAAAGTGCATCATAACTCCGAGTGGATTACTAATATCCGAAGGAAGAGACCCATAGAGACCCATAGGGGCCGTCCATAAATGACGTCACGCGATTTGACGATTTTTAACCTACCCTCCCTCGTCACACGGCGTCACAAAAAGTCAGACCCCCCCCCCGCAAATAAGACGTCACAAAGCTCTGCCCCCCCCCCAAAACCAAATTTCCATTTTGAAAACATGCTTCAAATCGTTTTAAACTACAGTATTGTCATTGTAGTGCATATTTAATGCTGCAATCTGATGTTGTAGGATGAAACATTTATTTAAAAAGTCTAATTAAGTAGAACGTGTTGTCTATATGAATTGAAAGTTGCGCATTTTTATGTGACGTCACATCTCTCAAACCCCCGCCGCCTCGTCACACATCGTCACAAATGTCTGACCCCCGCCCCATACTCCAATGTGTGTATGTTGGACTTTTTTCGCACCGTACGTAGCCAACGGCGCTAATCAGAGGTGTTGAGGGAAGGACAACAAACTAAACGTAACGACAACAAGCAGTTCTGAAGAAATGAGTTCTCAATCTCGATCGCGTGTTGTAAAATCAATCCCCCTCCACGCTGTAATTCTCAAAACAAATCAAAGTGATAGCCTTGTCAAATGAACAACGAGGCGTTGTTGATCTCCTACTTAAAGCCCTGATCCAGTGGAGGCAATTCCACATTTCCTGTGGCAGGAAGCGAGTTTTTATTTTATCTCCTTAGGTTTTCCACTTCTTGACCTTGTTCTGCCCCGCGGCAGATGTGTGGGTGTGTCTACACAGAAACTTCTCGATATGATGGTGCTGAGTTTGGTCACGTGACCAGGAAGTTATGAGTTAAGAGTCTCTGAGCCACGAGGCCAGGCGGGGGTGTCAGCCATTACACAGAGTACAAAATGGAGGCACAATTCACGTCTCAATGAAGAGGGGTGCATCTGTTCATTGCGGGACAGACCTCACCACCAAGCGGTGCTCACACTTTTTACATCCCCAGAGATGTGATGAGCTAAATCGTCGGCCTGGCCCAGTTAAAACAATATTTGGGCCCAAATTCGATTATGTTTGTATTTTTGTCTTATTTATTTGCTCTTCTTTGTTCGTTTGTATTTGTCTTCTTATAAACAAGCGCTCGACTCAATCTGTGCTAGATTTCAGCTCTCTAACCCATGTAAGAACATCACCATATTGACATCATCACGTGTTTGAGCGTTTAAACTCCTCAAATTATTCCTGTAATTGTATTTCCTTTGCAAATTCACAATGAGAAATAATAATTCCAGTTTCCACATGGCCTGTGTCCCGAAAAATATGTTTGCACATAAATCGCTGCAACATTGAACTCTTCACCCTGCTCTGCATAGCTGTTGAATGCAACGGGTTTTTTTTTACAGCCGCTAAAGGAATAATACTCTCATTCCGGGCCGTGTATGATTAACGTGTGTGTGTGTCTGTGAACTCGTGTGCCCTGCTTGCAATGGGAACTTCACGTTTGGCCACGGTTGTTCAAAGAGGCATTTTAGGGTCGTACGCGCGATATAACAAATTGGATTAAGTTTCAGAAATAATGGTTTCGCATCGGGTCAGCAGGTCGTGTGTGGTGGGGTTAAAGCGTGAGGTCTCCCACCGCTTCCAAGATGTCTCGACCAGACACCCCCCAGGATCCCCACTAGTGGAGACCCTTCCACCAGCAGTGGCATGAGCAGACAATTGAAGAACTGTATCTTTACTCGTTAACCATTACGGTATATTCGATAACGAATTTCTTTAGAACTGATTTTTTGTGTGTGTTGTCCTTCCCCCGTACCTCCAATTAGCACGGTTGGCTGCGTACAATGCGAAAGAAGTTCACCATTCATACATATGTTGGCACCGCGGTGTTCAGATCTTAATTACTTTGCCTGGTATACAGAAGGTCGTGGGTTCGGTCCGTACGCCGACGCTTGTATATTTAGAGTTTGCGTGTCTCTCTCCCTGTAGTCGCGTGAATTTTTCTGCAGGTCCTCCGGGTTTTTCTTCCACATTTAGAATCAACATGCATTTAGAGTATTTGGCTGCTATAAATTTTCGCGTGATAAGCCACTTGGTTGAGCTATCATTTGTGGCCAGGTCGTTTCTAATTAAAGAGTTACGTCATGAAAGTCAGTCTGAAACGATTATTTTCACTTTCGATGCCATGCCTGATGAGAAGGCAGCAGATTATGATTTGAATGGAATATTTCTCAAAATCAAGTTCATAATCTACTCGTGCAATCCTACAAACAAAACGAAGTGGCTGTTTGTCTACATGGCGGCACCTTTCCCTTGTCTCGCCAAGTGCGTAAAGGAATTCTTCCATGGAAAATGGAAATGTATGCATAGAGGGTTTACCTGCAGCCAGGGGGCGGCCCGTCAATATAGACGAATGAGGTGCTTAGGGCGCCAAGTTAAGTGGGGCACCAAATTCGAGAGAGAAAAAAATACAGATTACAAAAAATATATACAAATTCAATAACGAAGATGTCATAATTTCAACAGAGGGAATATGAATTCTAATTAATTTCTCCACAGTTCTGATATTGTATTGGTTGGACAGACGGACTGACGAACCGAATAATTATGCCTCTATT
>CM025614.2:1212683-1228260 GCA_014621495.2 Entosphenus tridentatus
CGCTACTGCTGCTGCTGCTCGCGCTGTTGACGTTGCTGGTCCCGGGCTCCGCGCTCTCGCGGACTCAGAAGGAGCGGCAGCAGAAGCCCGAGGTCACGGTGAGGGGCCCCACTCCAAAAGACAAAGATCCCCCGTGTAGCCTTCACAGACTGTTGGGGCAAGTGCTGTTAGTGAGCGCCTATGAAGGCCGGCACGGCGCACGAGGGGGTTGTGGGTAGCCAGCACCACGCCCGACCGCGTTTGTCTCCCTAGCGGCGATGCTTACACACCGCACCAGGTTACTCATTTGAGGCTGAGCCGACCTAGGGGAGGCCCAGAACCGGTTCAGATAATCGTCACCTGGTGTTGGCCTTTAAATTGAACTCGGGTGCCCACGTGATCGTAGTGCAGCGGGCTAATCGCTGCACCACCGCTCCTCATCCTCCTGACCCACGACTCCACTCCAATCTCTCCCCGAGCTCGTCTCGTTCGTAAGCTAAGCAGGATTTGAGCCTGGATATTAGCCGGTAGTGGAGCCTTGCATTGACTCAATTCGCAATAATCATCATCATCATCCCATAACTGTCAACCCATCACGGTTTAACTCCATGTATTCTTGTACAAGGCAATTGAGTTTTCAGGTCCCTACGGCGTACAGCCGTTTCAATACGGGGAATTAAAAAAAATGTTGATCAATTTGTGTTTCTCCCTTGTGATGGGGACTTTGTAGGATGAACGTTGAGATTTATAAGGAGCACGTGGTGACCAAAAAGGTCTGAATTGTCTGTAATAAGGTAGGGCATTGATAAGGGGTTGACAGGTATTCGATCCGTGGGCAGATAAACCCGTAAATTTGGTGTCTGCTGCACATTTTGTCATTTATTGTTTCCACCGTTTCCTCCGTCATGCAGTGCCAATATGCTCAAGTAGTGTGGCCGCATCTTTCTGGCAATCAAATCTCTTCTGATGTCGGCAGTCGTCAAGCCATTTGTCCTCTTGGGTCTTCCTCTCTTTACGGTGTACTTCCATTCCCCCCCCCCCCGAACAACAACACCAACAACACCGTACTTTCTGATCCAGCATTACATTTATTTAGTAAAATGACCATCGGGTCAGAGTGTGTGTATATGCATGGTTGTCTTCATGGGACCTCATTTGCCAGTACCAAAATATACCAATAGGGTTTTTCCCCTTTTTTCTGGCAACAAAACTGACACCTTTTGCAAGGAATCATGTCTACATTAACCGCAATACTTGCAGTCAAATGCAAACAAAAACACAATACTCTGGTAATTTATGCATTGTCTTTGAAACTGATTGGTCCACACCAGAGACAGCTGCATAAAGACAATGCATAAATTACCAGAGTATTGTGTTTTTGTTTGCATTTGACTGCAAGTATTGCGGTTAATGTAGACATGATTCCTTGCAAAAGGTGTCAGTTTTGTTGCCAGAAAAAAGGGGAAAAACCCTATTGGTATGCATGGTTGTCCTTCCCCAGCTGCTGGAGGCGGACGCCAGCGTGTGGGAGCGAGACCTGGTGACTCTCTCTCCACGCTCCAAGGACATCGTGAAGGAGCACGCGACCTTCTGTCCTCGACGGAACCTCTCGACTCACTTGGCTGGCCCGGTCCTCGGCTACATCACACCGGTCAGTGTAGGCCGCGGGGTAACGTGTCGGTGCTGGTTGCGGCGAGGTTGGTGTTCAACGGGCACTGTGTTGCACGGTTGGCTACGTACGGTGCGAAAAAAGTTCAACATACAGTTCGTACAATGTCGCAGCGAGGGGTAAAGGTACCGCCCTGTAATTTCTCGCATGCGTCACCGCTAGCCGAAGGGCGTTCACTTAATGGGAGCTCTTTCGTGCTGACCTGTTGCGAGGGTGTACCCACACTTTGCCCCACCACACCCGACCTGCCGATCTACTGATGGGTGGATCATCAAGGGGGGGGATGATGGGTGGGTGGGAATTTAAACAACTTGCCCCATTGTTTCAACTTCAATGCTGGGGGAGATCAAGCTGGTGACCTTTTATCCGAAGACTCAAGTCTAAAATTAGTACCTTGCGTGACACAGCCCTGTCTATGTCATCCTGACTTTTAGAGGTGCTTACTCAGGCATATTGCACTGAAATAATCTCTCTCTAAGGCAAAGCAGGAGATCTTTGTTTTGCGTACAGCAATAAAAACAGTTCTGCAAGTGTGGAGGTGGAGTGGTTTTGTAGGCATACGCAGATGTCGGAGCATGTGATGTGAAAAGGGGGCTTTCAGAGTTGATGTGTTGGTCACAATGTAGCTGGAGAATTACAGAATGATATATCACCGGTAAACAGCTTATATGGCAATTTAATCCTACGTATTAAATTGCCAATCTTATCCATGATAGAGGCTAAATGTCGTTCTCGAATTGTAAATATTGTGGGGTTACTCTCCAACACACCTAAGTGCTGTACTAGTAACTAATTTGCATGTTTTGTTTACGTGAAATACCTTACTCATTGGCTGTGTCGGGTTTAACGACACATTTATATTTATGCGATCTAGCCCAAAAACCTCTCTTATGGATCTGCGGAAGTTGTTAAGAGTAGGTACATTGCTTTATTGTATATCTATCTCGTAGATGCAGGAATTGCTACTTCATCTGTGATGTTGAGCATCATGTTAACAAGTAATGGACTTAAATTGTATAGCCTTACACACTTTACACGGTTTTGCCGAACTACAGTTTAGAGGCCACCAAAACGGATACGGCACTCAGTGTAGCTTCAATGATGTCAACCAAAGCCACTCCACTCCACGAGAAACTGAAAAGTCGATGTAGGCACGGGAAACACCGAGTCGTCGTTCTTTAAAATGGCACGTCACGGACGTTTATTGTTAAACTTGTCTCACTGGATGTCCATGACGTGATTTTCTTTCACGGCGCTTGCACCAATTACTGGACACTGACAAGATGTGCTTGTTTTCCCCCTCCTTCCCTTCCTCAGTGGAACAGTCATGGATATGATATTGCAAAAACGTTGGGGTCAAAGTTTACGACCATTTCTCCAGTATGGCTGCAGGTGAAACCCAAGGTTCAGGGGTCATATGACGTCACAGGTCGCCATGACGTTGATCAAGGTTACCAAACTCTACACACACGCCTCACTCTCGACTCATTAAGACACCGTTTAAACAACATTTGCATTGCGTACAACTCCGGTTCTGAATTGTACAATCACACTTGCAAACCATTAATGTAAAGTGGTGGATGCCCCCACTGAAGATGGTGTATCTGTCAGGGACCCACTTACAAGTCCCAAAAAATACGTTTTAGCGTCTCTGCAGGGATACATTAAGAAATGGAAAGAGAAGTACATAGATTAGAGAACAAATGCAAGTTTGGAGATGTGATTTTATCTGTTATGATAAACATTTGGCTTCTATACATTTCCACGTGATGATAAGCCACTTTGTTGAGCTATCATTTGTGGCCAGGTCGCTTCTGAAAAAGAGCTACATAGCTCAGTGGGCCTTACCTGGTAAAATAAAACATAAAAAGTAAAGAAAAACGTTTAAAACAAAGGGCTTGGGCAAGACATGTCACGAGGAGGGATGATGGCTGGTGGTCGAGACTAAGCCACGGAGGGCACACGTTCTGCACGGGTTTCCTCCCATAGCTTAAAAAAAACGCCACGCGATGTAACTGGTATTGGCCAAAACAATCCCAGTTCTGAAACTTTACTTGCAAATTACTCATTTGGGATTATGTACAGCAACATCGCCCGCCCCCCAACTGCAAAGCCGTGGAAGAACATTCATGAAAAAAGATGAACAGGCATAGTGGTAAATGTGTGTTTTCGATTCTTAATTGCATATTGATAGGTTTTAAAAGTAATTTGAAAAGTAGTCCAACATTTTGCGCATGTCACAATGATGATTCTGCCTTCTAATATATTGTTATTGTACATAAACTAGAAGACTGTGGCTGTGTAAGGTGTAATAACGTAAGCTGAGCTATCGTTGCCAACTAATGTTGGGCATTGTTGTGCTGTTCACACTTTGGCCATGCAGGGTGGATACGGGATGTGAAACGAGGAAAAAAGGATCTCAAAATCCGTGAGTCCCTCCCCCCACTCTGTTCTCATTTCACACAGATCGCTTACACATTGTAGTAAAAACAACAACAACTCTGTGCTTCATGCATTGTATCCATCACTATTTACACCGGTGGATGAGAGTTGTAGTCCTGGAACACAATCCCGACAATTGTTATTTCAAAAACTCCCCGTCAGACCTCCGTTGATGAGTTTTTGCCAGCTATTTCAGCCAGTTTCCTCAAACCTGACAGGTGTGCACGATGTGATGGAGCGCTTTCTTATGTTGTGGTAAATGCAGATTGTGCGAATGTGTTATTCGGCAGGTGTTGTGTGTGTGTGTGATAGGAGGCGAAACTCAAGCTGGACTAGGGTTGACTCCTGTCCTGGTTTTCCCAGGATAATACCATTGAGGCAGCTAGCTGGCCAATGAAGATTTGTTCGTCTTCCCAGGACATTTAAAGATCCCAGTTTCCATCGTTTGCAAGCAATGATAATCCACGCAAGACGTTGCAATTCACATCTAGTTTACCCCCTCTTCCGGGATTGTGAGATATTCTTCCCACGATAGGGTCTGTTCTTTTAACCCGAGGAGAGGTGGCAGATCTCAGCTTCAGCATATTTATACTGGAGGAATCCGAGGAGCTGTAAAGCTCTTTTTCACAGATGTCCAGTCGCTTGATCTGTGCTGGGGGTCGAGAGTGATGGGCGCGTGGCGCGTGTCGCGGTGTCGCTGCGAGTCGTCGTGCGAGCGCCTCGGTGTGGTGTGCCGTGCCCAGTTCCCCGCGTGCTCTTTGAGGCATGGAGCATGGCGGATTACGCGCAAGTGTTTGGCAGTCGCAAAGAAGCAAAACTACTGAGCAAGGCCCTCATAAAAGTCGCCAAGGTGCGTGTATATATATATACTGCATGCGCCGTGTACCTGGGTTTGGGTGGCAATCATCGCATCTCTGTGAAAATTTCGCGGGAACCTATTGAAAAAGTCATGAAACTCTGCAAGGCTGTCCTGGGTGAACGAGCGTAATAATCATAACATCAGATCACATAAAAATAATACTCCTAGCATCTCACTGTGGTCTGTGCAAGACACATATTCAGACTTGCCTTTACTTATTTTATTAATTTTGATCCATTTACTTTCTTTTTCTGCTCAGTCGGTGTTAGCCGCTGAGGGCGTGACGGGTTTCTATTTTCACTCCTGTTGCTCCGTGCCCCACCCTGTACCGCGCCCGCTGTAATGTGCACGATGCCCACTTTGAGGGCGATATTGGACATCAAAGTAAAGGATTGATAGATAAATAATGAGTAGCCATACAGCGCATACGACATTGAAAACCAGGTGAGAGCGATGACACGGATCCCATTTGCAGGGGAAGTGATTTTTTTTCTGTCGGTTGTCTGTGAAACAGTCCACTCGGCTTCTGTTGCTGTAGCAGTGGCACCCCTTTGGTTCTCAACCGTAAAAAAAACATGTATAATGTTAATATATCGGTTTGATGAAACAAAGTAGCTGTACTTACGTGCACGTGCTTAATGTGTTTCGATGATTTGACTTCTAAAGCAAAATCTGGCCACGTCTCGCACCCCCACAAAGGGCATCTCTCACCGCCAGGGGGTGCAGAACCACCGTGTAAACGTCTGCCGTGTTTGACCCTCAGACGGACAAGTTTCATGGATTTGTGCTGGAGGTGTGGAGTCAGTTTGGCGGCCATAAGAAAAGGCAGGTCGTAGCTTCTCCCACGTAGACACACACACACACACACATGCCGCGTGCCAGCTTTAGTTCGTCGCCCTTCCCCCTCGCCTCCGATCAGCACGTTTGGCCACATGTGGTGCGAAAGAAGTTCAACGTACTGTACACACATCCACCAACATCACCCAGAATGCAACAGCACTAGCCAGGTCGAACCTGCCCTCTGCTGTACACCAGATCGCCTCGCAGAAGGCTCTCGTCATCTACTGTACTTGGTGGTCGCCCATACCAAGCACTGTCTGGGTCGAGCCTGGACCCACACCGGCGAGCAGTGCAGTGAAATTTGGTCAAATAACCCTGAATCTGCACAGTGTGTGCGGAATACCCTTATCCAGGAGTGGATCGACAGGGCTGTACAGGCGCACATGCATCGTGTTCAACGGTGGTGTCGCCAGACCCTGCAGAGGGAGCACCATCTGCAGTTTGTGCGAGGTCGGAGCTGCTGCTCAATTACGAGATTGTCGCCTTTTTAAATATAACAAATGGGCGCTAATCCACTTGTATTGAATAGGTTGTTTTATGTAGTCATTGGTGGCGACTTCTTACATGTAAACTCCGAGCAATATAATCGGCTTTTATCAGAAAGGACGGGCCTTTGATCCCACAAATTCAGAGACAAAAGCCAAAGTTACTTTCTGCTCAAATGATCATTGAGGCAGTATCCATCTCCCATCCACAGCTCTGAGCCAGTGGTGAAAGTTCAACATTCCTATGGTGAGGCAACGACCAATGGCTTACCCGACAAAGTGGCACTGCATTTGTCAACCTTGGAAAGATGATGGGTTGAATCCATCCCCAACCAGGATTTGAACTCACAACCGTTTGACAGAGAGCCACTCACCTCTACACTGCCCACAATACCTACTACTCGTTTGTGGCCACCCATCTAGGCGCCATCTAGGCTCATGCTCAGCTTCCAAGGGCCGATTGGATTAGGCACACGTGAGATGATTTAATAAAAAAAAGGCAAAGACTGATGTGTAGCCGTTAGAAAATCTTCAGACGTAACAATATCACACTCGTTGTAAATCACATAAATGCCTCTGCCAGTTGACACGTGTTGGGCCGTCTGGCTGCCTCCAATTCGCGGTGTTTGTGGCGGCGCCCACAGCGATCTCATGAAGCTGATCGAGCGCCTGGCCGAAGACTTCCATGCGGAGAAGCTCAAGCTCATCCTGGTCATTCCTCCCGGCATCGTCCCAGGGTACGTGACATCTAAAGCACAATGCCGCGTTACGTGATCATTTGTCAGCAGGAGTCCTTAGACTGGGGGGCATAGGAACGTCGACTTGAAATGACGTCAGTCAGCTTCCCTTGGCATTTCTCCCACCCCCCACCCTGCTCCCATTCTGCACTCTACTTGACCAACAACCCTTGTAACTCGCATTGGAGTCCCCTATTCAAGGACCCTGGTGTATGGAATAATACATTAAATACCATATATAGTGTAGGATTTTACTCGCAGAGCAAAGCTTGGCAGTTTCGAGTGGGCTGTTGAGTCGACCACTGCTGTAACTACTGTTGCTGCTGATGTCGCCCAAATCCTCTGGACTCCTGAGTTTTATTTATACCATTCCTGGTCAATGGTGGGAGCAGCACCACCCTTATCCATTACACCTCGCTGCCTAATTGCTCTGAATCAGCCCTCTGCACAATGTCAGACAATCAACTGCTTGATTTTAAAACCATGCAAAATAGACCACAAGTGAGCCAGCACTTTCATCTTCTGCTGGGGACATGCAGCATTCGCCCCCCCACACGTGTGTAAATGCAGCCAATCACTGCCACGAGCCTCTCTTACCAGTGGGTGTTTCAGGCCTAGACAATAATTATCGCTGTTATCCCCATGTCCGCATTGTCGAAAACCTGTCCACACTGAGTAGACACTGCACCACGTCACAGCCACACACCCATATCTTGCAGCCAGTGACCAGCTTGACACCCAGCCGTAGGATAATATAGAGCAGTGGTTTTTCACCTGGGGTGCACACACCCTCTGGGGGTGCGAGATGCCTTTTCTGGGGGTGCGAGGCATGGCCAGATTTAGTTTTTGAAGTTAAATAATTGAAACACAAATTCAGCACATACACGTAAGTACAGCTACTTTGTTTAATCAAACTCTGTGTTTATTAACATTATACATTTTTGTAACAATTGAGAACCAAAGGGGTCCAAGGCTGCAGTAAAGATTAAGAACCGCTGACAGCGATAGTGATTACACCCATCAGTCACTGGCTACCCGCTCCTTCGCTCATCATGATTGTATGAAACTGCACTGTCTAGACCGCTGCACAAAGCTTTGCACCAGCGTAAACCTCGTTGACCAGAAGAGGGCTGTGGGAAGCCTGTGAGGCTTCGCTCGCTCTATACACAGTGGCTCAATTTGCTCTGTCTGTGTGTGGCACTGAACTTGGCAGTGTGTGGTGTTCCATGTTTAGATGGCGAAACTTGTGTTTTATTCATCGGCCGTTGTTTAACATTGGCCATGTTTCGTCTTGAGTTTTTTTTTCTCCCCAGGATAGTTTGCGTACAAAGAATCTGGCTCCTAATGTTTCCCCACTTTCACAGCGGTCAGTGCGGGCCTCGTGTAATAAATCGATCGGAACTTATTATATTTACACCGAAGGCACCCGCGGTGGCGCGTGTGCCCTCTGTGTGCGTGTGTGTGGGATCAGGCCTGGGGAGCAGCGTGGCGAGTTTGGAGAAGCCGAGTTTGCTCGCCTGGTGCTCACCGTGGACGCATTCAGCCTCATGACCTACGATTACTCCAACCCGGCACGGCAAGTCCTCTCCGCGCATCCACGCCACACGCTCACAAACACATCGACGCGCACAACCAGGCAAGCCCTACAAAGCACAACCAAGTGGATTCATCTGCACCATTACCGCGCTGCTGCCCCTTCATAGCATCTCTCCCCGTTCATGCGCCCCTGAAAGGTCACTCGGATGTTTACATCGCAGGTATCTCCGCGTGCGTGTTCCGCAGTTTGTCTCTGTGCATGCCGCACCATTTGTAGGCTGTCTTAAGAAGCGGCTACACGTAGACATGTCGGAAATACAACTTGTGTTGTTGAATGCATCATCTGCCATGATGAATCCACTGCTGGATGAAGGTCTCCGTGAGCTGTAGCTGTCTCTCACGGTTTTGTGATGTATAAATGCGCACATAAGCTGCTACGTATGTGTGCATGTTGAACTTCTTTCGCACCGCACGTTACCAACCGTGCTAATTGGAGGTGCGGGGGAAGGACAACAAACTAAACACAAAAAGCAGTTCTTAAGAAATTACTTTTCAATCTATATTTAAAAGTGCATAGCTCCAGTGGCTTCCTCATTTCGGAAGGAAGAGCGTTCCAGACGGCCGCAGAAGCGCATCTGAAAGCGCGCGATGCGGTGGCCATCTTTGTTCGATGGCGAGCCAAAAGCCGCTGCTGTTGCGAGGATGACCGGAGTTTGCGCGATGGTGGTTTACGCTCCTTGAGATAAGCACGGTATTGTAATCGCTCCATACTCCACGGCGTGCCCGCTCTCCGTGTCGTTCCGGTTATGTTTCGACTTTCTTTGAAATCTACTTTTTGCCGGGATGAGCTCAAATGCGGACGGTTGCTGCTGCCGGCGGTGGCGGCGGCGGCGGTGTTTGGCGGCGCGGCAGGCCCGGGGCGGTGGCGCCGCTGGGCTGGATGAGGAGGTGCGTGGAGTCGCTCGACCCGCTCTCCCAGCACCGCGAGCGCATGCTGCTCGGAGTCAACCTCTACGGCATGGAGTACAGCGCCACGGGAGGGCAGCCCATCCTGGGGATGCGGTACGTCAACGCTCGTTCACCACACTCCTGGCCCGGTAACCAGCTCATAGACCAAAGACAAAGATCTCCCTGTATAGTCTCAATAAGCTGTTTGGGCACGTCCATAATAATGTTTTTTTTGGGGTTAGATTGTGTAAATAGAAATGTGTTGTTAACTCGCCACCACCCGGAACAGCCAATTAGTGAGCTTTGTGACATAAAACGTGCCAATTGGTTATTAGTTCAGCACACCGGTGTGTTGCAGAGTAAACCCACAATTTGTACAAATTGAGTACTGTGACGTTTCGTTGGTGAATACAACCAGCTTAGTCGGGCGATGTGTTTTTGTTACCAATTACATTGCACTCACGATTTTTACCGCAGCGATGGAGGGAGGCCCGTGTGTTCACATGCGCACGCGCTGCTCACGTTTGCAGGTACTTGGAGATTTTAATGAAGCACAAGCCCAAGCTGAAGTGGGACGAAGAGACAGCCGAGCACTTCTTTGAGTACAAAACGTACGTACGCCGACGCAGTGAAGTTGTTGGCTCACGGTTCGCATCCGGCAAGCCGCCTTGCTTGTTGCTGCGGTGTGCATTGACTATAAATTACTCGCCGTCTGCTTCGCAGCGGACGTTAAAGATCCATTTGACGTCATTCGTGACGAGTCTGGTAAATTTTTGTGCCGGTGTCACGGTCCAAATTCGCCAAAATTCGAAAGATATTACCCACAGCTTACTCAATTGGGATGACGCAAAGCAGCAATCCTCCCTCCCCGCCCCCCAATGGCAGACTGATGCCCACTTGCAGTTCAGGTGCAGTGTCGCCTTGCACCGCACAGTGACAGCTGCTACCGGGGGGGGCCCTTTAAAACGTCTTGATGTGGGATGTGATACAAGTCGCTCGTCGCGTGCGAAGCCGCTCCGAGATGCCCTGGTGTGAAGGACGAGTGACTCCATCAAACGCAAATCACCGTCGTTATCACTTGGGACGACGGGGATGTCACTGCACGGGTGTTGGGAGTCGCACTGCTCCGGGTTGTGCCGTCCGGCACGGTGTCCCCCGACGTCTCGCTCCACGGGCTGGCAGCCCCACGACACGCGGTACAACCAGAAGAGACATCGCGGAGACGTCACCGGGAAATCATGACTTGGAGATTAGGGAACTTATGTTTGATTAACAATAGTCATTTACAGAATGTAGTGGTATCCCAGCGATAATGGCGAGAACACTTCATAATTACCTGCGCTGCACAACGATAATACTTTGCAAACACGTTCAACAATCCGAGTTTGCGGTGGCGAGATGTTAGCTACCTCGCCTGGTATGCAGGAGGTCGTGGGTTCGATCCCAACCCTGACACTTGTATATTTGGAGTTTGCATGTTCTCTCCGTGGACGTGTGGAGATATCTCTGGGTCCTCAACGTGCGTTTATAGTATTTGGCTGATATAAATATCCACGTGATAATCCACTTCGTTGAACTCTCGTTTGCGGCCTGGTCGCTTCTAAAAAGACCTACATAGCTCAGTTGGGCCTTAGCCTGGTAAAACCAAAGAATTGTTAACTGCTTGTAAAATTGAGACGTTTGGAGTTTTGAACATCAAAGACTAAAGCCTGCGCCAAGGGCCGGTGCTGCTACAGACCTCGTGTGGTGGAGCCCCGTTGAGGGATGGCCATTACTCCCTCTGTCGAAGGGGATAGTGCCAGGCCACCGTCGATGGCTGCACAAACAACACTTGGCTGCACACAATGCACAGTTTGTGTCTTGGTGTGTGCCAAAGCACGCAAGGTACAGCGTCGTTCGCTGGTGGTAGGAGGTTGGTGAAAGTGAAGTGTGTTGTATGGAGACACACACTTGTTCATGGAGGCAACACGTTTATTACAACACCCCAACAGGGCTAACTACATCAACATACACTGGTTCTACATCTAGGTGATAACTACACGGTTAAGGTAGCTACATAACCGGGTCAGTCAGTAACGCACTGCCTGACCCACGATGCCGGGCGTGACATCGAAGACCAAGGATCGAAGAGACGTAGCACCGACGGTTTCCATTCCAACAGAGCCAAGAACCCTCTCGGGACTGCCTCTTTATGCTCCTGAGCGTGGCCTGGCTCTGCCCTCGGCCACGCCCCCTTCTAGATCCTACTAGATCCTACTAGAAGCCTCTGGCCCATATCACGTGTCACTCGAGCCCCCTTTCGGGCCCCCTTGCTACCCTGCACCGGTCACGTGCCCTCTCGGGTTCACACAGAGTATTACGTTCTCACTTGCTCTCTCTCCGACCCTCACCAGAACTATGCTCCCATAGGGCCCGCTTCCATGCCATATCCACTCTGGTGCCAGTAGCTGGCGCTAAACACCATAGTGACTCCATATAAGTCACTACACAAGGAATGTGGGAAACAGCTGTTTGGATTCTGTTCAGAAGTTTTTTTTCACCCAACTTGGCATGGTTGCTCCCCTGAAGGAGAATCTGTTGCAGATCTTAATTCGTATTTTTTTTTCCCAAAACTAAATCGGCACTCATTCTCTCAGGAAGTCAATGAAATTATCACGTAAAAAAAAATGAAAGCCAAAGATCGTGATGCTGTAAACGTTTCTGAATACACTTACTGTGACGGTGATCCAACGGATCTTAAAGAAGAAAAAAATGGATCAGAAGTGATGGGACTGCTTTGGTAGTTAGTGTACAAACATGTAAGAAACATCTCACCACCCCCGTCATTCAAAGTCTTCAATGGACATATTTCAGTCAGCGGACCGTCTGGCTTTCAGGGAAGAGAGATTGACATTTATAGTCGGAGCTGGAGCTTTACACTGCGGTCCCTTGAAACACTGGGCTACGTGAGGCAAAGGTGCAGCCCTGCAATGGCTTTCTCACGCCACTGCTGGTGGAAGGGGACTCGGCTAGAGAGGGCTCTGATTTATCCAACTCTTACACACTCGGCAAATCCGTGAATGATGGGGAGGGGCGGGAAGAACTTCTCCTGTTTCAGCTGCCGCGCCGGGAGATGCGCAATGGGAAATTAATAATTATATGGCAACGTCCTTCCACGCCAAAGCCACAGCAGCTCTTCGAGAAGGGTTCTCTGTTACGTGTTTTTAAATCCCAGCTAATATCGGTGGCCTCTAAAAATGGGCCTTGTCATAAAACGCCTGAACCTCCGATTAGCACGGCTGGCTACGTATGGTGCGAAAGAAGTCCGACATACACGGATACATACGGACGTCTTTTAGTAGGAACCAGGATAACCGGAGCAAAGCTGCTTTGTGGGGCAATTCACTTACGATAGCTGGTGTTGATTTGAGTGGTAGTTGCCAGCATTGAGTGGTGGTTGCCAGCATTGAGTGGTGGTTGCCAGCATTGGCTGGCGTGCGCTCGGCCCGACGCTTCTGTTTGGCTTCGATCTCCGCCAGCAGGTGGTGCTGCACACCTGTGTGTCTGCGCACCCGCCTGTGTGTGTGCACCCGCCTGTGTGTGTACCGGCCTGTGTGTGTGTGTGCGCGCCCACGGCTCCTCCACTCAAGGAGGGGCTTCAGATTAAAAATTTTGAGATATTTGGAGTTTTTGGTGTTTCGGGGGTTCCCAAGTTTGTATTTGATTTTGTATTTTGAGGCTTGCGTGTATAAAATGTTAACGGTGCCCATTGTTTCTGCACACTGTATTCATTGAAATATTTGATACAATATTTGAATTTTTTTGTTCTCAAAGTTTCAACAGAATTTGTAAAATGTATATAATCATTTCAATATTTTAATGTAAGAAAACGTGCACATCAAAATGACACCACGTGGAGTTCTCACCATTTTCTCTGGGCAGTGACTATGTAACGCTCGATTGAGCATTGGGAAATCTCTCCGACGTGCTGTGGAACGTTGTGTGTGGTGGCGTCGTGTTGCACAGGCACGTCTGTTGCACGTCTGTCTGTAAGCGTCTGTGTGTCACCGGTGTACCCTGTCACACGACCATGCAATCCGCTCGAGTGTATCCATTGCGTGACTTTGGAAGAGTTACAACAGGGATTGTTGCATCCAAGGATTGTGGGAGATGGCCGATGGTCTGGGGGAAACCTTCATCCAATCTAGCAGTGGATTGATGGAATGTTATATTTATTTTTTATTTTTGTAAGGTACAAAAAATATGTTGTGTCAGGGGGCATTCCTACATTTACCTGTTTTAAATTATTGGACATCTGTAAAAAAAGAGCTTTATAGCTCATCAGATTCCTCCGGTATGAATACATATTCTGATTCTGAAGCGTGGCACTGGTTCACACGAAGTTGTGTTGATGTGGCAGGGACAGAGGCGGCAAGGGAATCGTGTTCTTCCCAACACTGCAGGTGAGCGAGATTCGCGGACACGTTACCCGATTGCGCGCAGGTGCACGGCCCCTTTTGTCTTGCAGCATTTGATGGATGAGGTCGACTTATCTTCAATCAGGGGGAAAATAAGTCTCAATTGATCACGTTAGATGTCTGCACACACGTGTCGCAAGATCTGTACTTATCCCTTGCACCTCTTGAATACATTCCATCGACGCACCCTCCTCTCCCCCTTTACCTCCACTGCTGTTCGCTTGATATAAATATTCATCCCTGGCCTTTCGCTCTTCTCAATGACGTATCTGTCCCACTCTGTACTTGTGCCTGTCCCTCTTGCTCAGTCTGTGCCCGTAGCCGTCTCTGCCTTCCCCTCCTGTGCCTCCCCCCCTTCTCGCTCTGCGAGTCTCTGTGTGCGATGGGCGGTAGTTGCAATGCTCAGCGCGCTGCACCACGAACCCAGTCACCCGAGTCCGATTCCCGCTCACGGCCAACACCGGTGGCGATTATCTGAACCGGTGCTGGGCCTCCCCTGGGTCGATTCGGCCTCAAATGAGTACCTGGTGCGCCGTGTAATTATTGCCACTCGGGAGACAAAGGCGGCCGGGCGTGGTGCTGGCCACCCATCCCTCTCGTGTGCCGTGCCGGCCTTCATAGGTGCTCGCTAACAGCACTTGCCCCAACGGTCTTTTAAGGCGACACGGGGAATCTTTGTTTGGGCACGTGTTTCTTTGTGGGCACGTGTCTATTTTTTGGGGCGCGTGTCTCTTTGGGCACGTGTCTCGCTTCGTGAACCCCGCTCCGTGTCTGCCCCGTCCCCCTGCCTGTGTCCCCCCGCCTCAGTCGGTGTGGGAGCGCCTGCACCTGGCGAGCAGCCTGGGCACGGGACTGGCTCTCTGGGAGCTGGGGCAAGGCCTCAACTACTTCTACGACCTGCTCTGACCTCAAAGAGAGTGCGCGCGCGCGCACAGACCACAAGGCTCTGTTGTCATTCTGACTCGTGCGCAAAAAAAAAGATTAATATTTTTGGACACGTTCTAATATAATTGGCTGCAATGATGTACGCGTTTTGGATTGTTCTCGGATAATTTATAAACGTCTGCTTTTGTGCTGAGTGTGTTTGGACTCGTGCCTTTCTGTATACGGGGAAGTTATGAACTTGCACCACAACAACAGAAACTTTTATTTTACCAGGTAAGGCCCACTGAGCTATATAGCTTATTTTTCAGAAGCGACCTGGACACAAATGATAGCTCAATAAAGTGGCTGAGCATGTGAACACAGCAGCAGCATAATCTAAATCATCTTAATCTGGTAAGGAACATTATTTCCCATCCACTCCAAGAAGACGTCCTTACAGCAGCAGTCCTCGCGATCATCCCCATCACCAGGTGGCCCTGTAACCCCCTCCACCTCGCCCCTCTCCACCGTGGCGTAGCCATGGTCGACATGGACCCCGAGTAAAATTCATGAAATGTGGCCCTTCGTTTCTCCAATGCCCCCCCCCCCCCTGTTTTAACACTCAAGAGTTGCTCGTCTATTCTCCGCACAGATATATTCACGAATCCACTCTGGCCATCTCGACACACCAACGTGCACGTGATATGGTCATCAAACATAAGCCGGGGAGGTTCGTCGGGTAAATGCGCATATCGCTGCGT
>CM025614.2:1228270-1244554 GCA_014621495.2 Entosphenus tridentatus
GCGACGGGCTGTGAATTCATGGTGTTAAGTAAAGATCAGTAGGTAGGAGCGGCAGAGGGCCCATGATGTTGCACGGATGCGCAAGCAAGAGTCGCAGCTGAAACGGCAGTAAAATCGCTGCGCGTTCCGTGTTGTGTGAAATCGCGTCGTGCGGAGACGTAATGGCTGGGGGTTCGTGCTAAATCAACCGCTTGCGAATTGCCAACAGGCAAAACAATTGTTAATAAAAATGTGTCGACGCAAGGATTAGGTTCCAAGCGTCCACGGGGATTTGTGTTACTAAGGTTGTGAATGTAATTGTGAGTATATTTACAGTGATGGTGATCGATTACATTTATATATGGGTGTTTATATTGCGGGAATGCATTCCTATCAACCCCTTATCAGTGCTATACCTAATTTCAGACCAATTCAGGCCTTATTGGTCACCCCGTGCCCTTTTAAATCTCAACATTCTTTCTACAAAGTCCCATCACAAGGGAGAAACACAAACAAAGAGACAAACATTTTATTTATCCCGTATTAAAACGACTACGCCGTATGGACGTGAAAACTAAATTTCCCTGCACAAGAACACGGGGTAAACCGTATGGGTTGACAGGTATGGGAATGGTGCTCCAGATGATGATGAAGCTTTTCATGTAACCATTGTTGCTGCTGATATTGCGGCTGCTGACTTTGAAAGCGAAGAAGACTGCCGAGGCGAGGCCATTTCCGACTATTTGGCAGTCCCAACTCCGCAGATATATTCGAGAACCCACGGCATGATTGTTGTTGTACACAATCATATGCCCGTCTCTGCACACCAATGTGTACTGTGGCCAATAAACTCGTACAAGTCGCCGCCGGGTGAATGGGGACGTGCACAAAACACTTCGCCACGACTCCCGTTCAGCAACACGCGCACGTCAAAGTGGGGCGGTGGGTGTGTCGCACTTGAACTGCGACGGATCAAAGGCGACGGGGCGACAATTAGCGACGGCCGCCTGGAGCTTGCCGAAGAGCAGACGTGACGCCGCTTCGCCAAACCCTTCGGATCGATGATCTTTGGTTCTTTCGGTAAAGTCACGTAAGTAGAAATAGAATAAAATAAATCACGACGTTTCGATCGCAACACAAGCGATCGAAAACGTCGTGATTTATTTTATTTCTACCTACGTGACTTTACCGATAGAACCAAAGAGTAAAGATTCCTGCAGTCACGAAAGCTTCAAATCACCCTTTGGATCGACCCGGACACTTTTTAAATCTTTTATATTAAGTTCACTTGCTTGCGCGCTTACGACCGTGCAAATCTTTCGGTCGTTTTTTAACCCACTTCCCGTGATCCAATCGAGCTGACATTTTGCACACAGACTCGTTGTGCGTGACAATTAATTTTCGTGAATTTTTTTTTCCAAAATTTCTCACTTTTTAGGAATTTTTTTTAAAATCCTTTATATTAAGTTCATAAAAATTTAACTCTTACTCAAGAAAAACAAATGAATAATAAAATAAAACCGATGCCACGCATATAAAGGATTTATAGTGAAAAACTTTGTTTTTACGGGTTAATTTTTTTCAAACGGTGCCAACGTACGGGCGTGTGCCGAGCGAACGCGTTGCAACGGACCTGTGCGCGACTTCACAGACGCAACGCGAGCGAACACTCGTGTGTGCGTGTGTGATGATAATTGACTGACACGCGGCCCTTTCGCGAAACGCATGCATTTATGTACATATGCACGTGTGCTGCACACAGTGCTGCATAAGCTTGTGCGGGGCCTGTAGCACATGTTAAAAAGGGGCCCTTACCTAAAAAAACACACATTTTAAAACACGAATTTTTAACTTGCATAGTAAAGTAATTGCATTTTTTTGCATCTGCTGTACAGCCAGATAATACGATACATCGCTAAGGGGCCGTTCATAAACGACGTCACGCGATTTTGGACGATTTTGACCCCCCCCCTCGTCACACGGCGTCACAAAAAGTCAGACCCCCCTCAAATATGACGTCACGGAGCTCTGCCCCCCCCCTCCCAAAACCATATTTCCATTTTGAAAATGAAACATGCTTCAAATCGCTTTAAACTATCGTCATTGTAGTGCGTATTTAATGTGGCCCTGCACTCTGATGTTGTAGGCGAAAACATTTATTAAAAAGGAGGCGTTGGAAAGCTGAAATTTAGCATAAAATTCACTTGAAAATATTAATCGTCTAACTAAAACTGCAGATGTTCAGAATATTATATTGAAATTATATTAGAATTATCATGTATTAAAAGTAATTATAACTATAAAACATACTTGAAACTTTGTAGTAGAATGAAGCAAAATGAAGAGTACAATTATAACTCACATATTCATTCCACAGAATGAAAAGCCCTGGTAGAATCATTAAAATAAAAATGTTGAATAACTAAATTTATGCTTCTCCATTCTGGATAAGCAGAATGCACCTTCATGGAATAAATGAAAGGTGACCTTAGTAAATTAAAATAATCAAATAGTTAATAATAAAAATTAATCAAAATTAGTGTTATTATAACAATTCTATTTAATTAAGTAGAACGTGTTGTTCATATTAAAAGTTGCGCATTTTGATGTGACGTCATATTTCTCACAAATGTCTGACCCCCCCGCCCTAGGTGCGTGACGTCATTTATGGACGGCCCCTAACATTAAACATCCAGTCGTTCATAAAAGTTAAAGGCGGTATAGTACTTTAGTAATAGAGCAAGTGCAGAATAACTGAACCCGAATTGATATCTTGAAAGCATTTAGCGCGGGGCCCGTAGCATGTGTAGCTACTTGTGCTACTGGGATAATGCGGCACTGGCTGCACACATTTCGCATCGTACGTAGCCAAACGTGCTCGTCGGAGTGGGCGAGGGCGAAGGACGACAAATTGAACACAAAGAAAGCTGCTCGGTCCGCTGTCCTTCACCCGCAACTCTGATGTGTTTTTTCGTCCATTTTAGAGCACTCCTGTCGGCGCTTGTGTTGAGCTCTTGATGACCCCGTAGAGAGCTGCGTGGATTCCGTCGGTAAGAATCAATCGCTGTGCATGCTTCTAATGATGGAAAAGACGAACAAAAACTTTTATTTTACCAGGTAAGGCCCACTGAGCTATATAGCTTCTTTTTCAGAAGCGACCCGGCCACAAATGATAGCTCCACAAAGTGGCTTATCATGTGTTAATGTATAGCAGCCAATTACTCGTAAATAATGTTTCTAAATGTGGAGGGAAAACCGGAGGACCCGGCTAAAAAGTCACGCGACCACGGGGAGAACGTGCAAACTCCAAACATACTCCAGGGGTCGGGATCGAACCCACGACCTACTGCATATTAGGCAAGGTAGTTAACATCTCGCTACCGTAATTTAAATTGTCTTCATGCCGAACTTTTGGGGAGACTATGAAAGAGAAATTAAACTCAAACTGTAACAAAAAAGTTAACGAGACATCCCATTTACTTTTCATCAGGCGCTCGGTGGATTGATAACATCGTGGGATCGTGAGAGGTGACTCGTGAAGGCCTCTCATCCAGCAGTGGAATCGACGGAGTTACGACGACGTTCAAATAATTCTCACTTTCAAAAGTTCCAAGCCGTGAAAATAGACCGCGAGAGTTCGTTGGCCGGGCCATTCATGCGCGCATTGCCCGACCTCATCTTTGGCGTTCACACAACACAATCGGTGCGCGAAGCCCTCTTCGCAAGCCCCCCCCCCCCCCCCATTTGCATATGAGTTGCATGTAAATAATACGCCGTGCGGGCCGTGAGTTTTAAAAAGGGGGGGGTCACACGCCAGGTCAAAGTGACTTTGGTCGCGCGGCTCGTCGGTGACTATTCCCGACCTCACCTCCACCATGAATATCTACGGAGGCTCCTATCTGGCGCACCCGCTGGGCTACAACCACCCCAAGAGGCCCTTCACCATCGATGCGCTGCTCGCGGACGACGCGGAGCAGGGCCCGGTCCGCGTGGGTCCTGTGGGTCCTGTGGGCCCCATGGGCCCCGCGGGGCCCCTGATCTCGCCGCTACAGGGCCCCCTGACCTTCCCGTGGCCCGCCGCGAATCGCGTCCTCCAGCCTCCTCACCCGCTGCTGACCGGCGAGGTCGTCTACGTGCGCGCGTATCCCTTGATGGGGCCGCCGGCTCCTCTCCCTGTTCCGTGGCACTACCTGCAGCAGCGGCACGCCGCTATTGCTGCTGCTGGGACACTGATGGAGAGCGCAGCTGTAGCTCCTGGTAAGTCGTCAAGAGTACCCACCTACCTACACATTCATTCAAACAGTTATGGGACAATAGGGCTTGCAAAGACGATCGCATGTTCGAAAGCGTTACATAATCCACGCAGCGAAAGTGGTTTCCCTTGTTTTTGATGCACACTAATTCACCGTCCGTAAATCATATCAACACAAATGTCTTCTCGTATACACCCACGCGTGTGTGTGCAGGGACTGCCTCGTGTCCCTCATTGTGCACGCGTGTGGGTTAATCTCGAAAATTCCGCGAAAATCAAATATCATCGCGCAAAACACCCCAAGCGTGAGCCCCGCGAATAGATTGACGTCCGTGGCTCACCTGGGTGGAATGTTGTTCATGCGATGGTCTCCGTTTCGCACGGAGAGAGGACATAGTGTTAACGTGCATGGACATTGGCAACCGAGGTGGTTTCCATTAAACGGACTGGCACCCACCATAGAGTGGATATCCTTAGCTCATCCGCTTCCTCCGGTGCGAATACATATTCAGATGTTTTTAAGTTTTGAGTGTCGAAGTTTCACCGCCGCGTCCCCCCCCCCGCGCCGTCCCACGTGCGTCCTTCCCTATCAGGCAACGGCGCCGCGGCCTCCGAGGTCGCCGCGGACTCGGCGGGCTCGGATCGAGGCCACGAGGCGCTGGGGAGGCCGAAGCGGTGCCGAGGCCGACAGCGTCCGCGATTCACGGCGGGGCAGCTGGACGCCCTCGAGAGGCAGTTCGCGCGCGCGCCGCGCCCCGGAGCCGCGGAGAGGGCCAGTCTCGGGGCCACCATCGGCCTCACTCCGGAACAGGTGAGGGCACAGGGTTCGCTGACCCACCGCCCCCCCCCTACACCCACTCCACCCACCACACCACGCGACGCGTCCGTTTTAAAATCCTTTATATTAAGTTCACTTGCTTGCTTGCTTGCGCGCTTACGACCGTGCAAATCTTTCGGTCGTTTTTTAACCCACTTCCCGTGATCCAATCGAGCTGACATTTTGCACACAGACTCGTTGTGCGTGACAATTTATTTTCGTGAATTTTTTTTTCTAAAATGTTACACTTTAGGATTTTTTTAAAATATTTAATTACCAAATGTTTAATGGTGGCAGGCAATCATCTGACCCATAGGTGGCAGCCATCTCAAGCCAGAGGACGAGAGGACTCTAGCCGCCACGCATATAAAGGATTTATAGTGAAAAACTTAGTTTTTACGGGTTAATTTTTTTCTTCTTGGTTCTTTCGGTAAAGTCACGTGACTTTACCGAAAGAACCAAGAAGATGAATCCCTGCAGTCACGAAAGCTTTAAATCGAAAAGCGTCCGTTTTTATTCAGCTATTTTCATCCAATCTTGATTTGAAGCTTTCGTGACTGCAGGAATCCATACTCTTTGGTTCTTTCGGTGAAGTCAAGTAGGTATAAAATAATATTTTAAAAGTAGGTATAAAATAATATTTTTAAATATTATTTTATACCAACTTGACTTTACCGAAAGAACCAAAGAGTATTTTCAGCCAGAATAAATATATATAAAAATAAATACCTTGATCTGTATGTACGTCTCAATAAAACGCAAGGGTACTTCCTGACAAGGTAGAACGCTGACATTTTGCTACCCAGGTAGCTTTTAGGACAACAAACAATTGAGAAAAATGTGAAAATTCGATATTATTCATTTTTAGGCCTCGAAATCTCGATTTTAAGTGCCCCATGCATTGTTTGTGCCTGGTGTCATTCAGAAATCATTCAAACTATAAGATTGCGGGTTTTTCATTTGAAAGAGCGTTCAACAGCAAAAAAAAATAAGCAAGAAACATTGTTCTATCTTTTATTGCGTTTTGAATTTTTTTCTGATTCAAGCGGTTTTGAACGAAAAAAATATGCATTTTATGATGTTCGAATCTGAATAGTTTGAAAACAGTAAAAGATAGGAGCTTCCCCTCATAGAGTATTAAGTTCATACAAATTTGTTTTCTAATAAAAAAGAAAGGAATCTTTAAATTGAGCGGTTTTCGACTGCTATGTCCCCTAGGTCGACTCAGCCTCAAATAAATACCTGGTGCGGCGTGTAAACATCACCACTAGAGAGACAAAGGCGGCCCAGCGTGGCGCTGGCTACCCACCCCTCGTGTGCCGTGCCAAGCTTCATAGGTGCTCGCTAAAAGCACTTGCGCTGACACCCTGTTAAGGCTACACGGGGGATCTTTGTCGTTGGGGTGTGTGCGTCTTTGTGCGTCTGTGTGCGCGCGCGTGCCCCGTGCTTGCGTACAAATGTGGTGAACTCATTGCCCCCCATCCGACTACAAGCTAGCAGTAGAAATTACCAAGCACTTGCAGGGCTCCGCCTTAACTTACAAACCTGACCGTGGCCTAGCGCCGATGTTTCCCTCCCGACTTGGTGCTCTATCTCCACGCCCCATCGCCGTTTCTCACCGCAGCCATTCACACTCCGCACAGAGCCGAGCCTCCCGCTGCTGCTGCTGCTGTGCCCGTTGGGCGTTCGGGGATCAAGGGTGAGGGTGGGTAGGGGGTGGTTACCCCGCCTCACCCCCCCTCCGATGGGGGTCTGGAGGGGGTCCCAAAGGTGAGAGATAGCCGCGGGCAGGAGGCGAGACGTTACGGGATGAGATGCATCGCGGGATAACAGCGATGGAGGAGGCCCTTTGCTGGGATTTGTCTCCAGTCGGCCCGAATGATACACAGTAGAACAAAAGTAAAACCCCGTTCCGTCTCCACGCATGAACATGCATCTGTTCTGGTCCCATCAGCTAATTGGTTTTGCAGACATTATCAAGCAGCACTTGTTTAAGCGTAGATACGACACGTGGCCTGTACGGGAATGTATTTAATGAGCGGAATGAGTGCTTGTGAGTGGGTGGGTCACCTGCAAAGGTTACGTGTGGGCATTACATCGCAATTGAAGTTTGGTGCATCTCGTAAATACGCACGCGCGTGATTAACGCACGTGGCAGTTGCATTGCTGCTGCTTCGGCAACACCACCGCGTTGCGCTGCCGGAGATGAGCGATCCACTCGCATTTTAACAATTTGGTGCAGGAGTTTGGATAAATCCACTGCTGGATAAATTATTCGCCAAGCCGCACCTCCGATTGGCACGGTCGGCTGCGTACGGGTGAGAAAGATGTGATGCGTAAATGCAAAGCCGTCGCTCCCCCCGCTCTTACGACCTTGCGATGTTAATGATGCAGGTGTTGAAGCGCGGTAGAACTCTTTCGCATGCAAATGCGGCGCGTGCAAACACACGCGCCTTCCCCAAAGGTCGACATTTACATTTCAAAGGGTCCCACCACCATCATACACCACGCCCATGGCGGTGAGGTGTTGCGTGGAGGTGGGGTGGAGAGTGGGGGTGAGGTGTGGCGGTGAGGTGTGGTGTGGCGTGGGGTTGAGAGTGGAGGTGAGGGTGTGGCGTGGGGGTGGGGTGGAGAGTGGGGGTGGGGTGTGGCGTGGGGGGTGAGGTGAGGTTTGGCGTGGGGTTGAGAGTGGAGGTGAGGTGTGGCGTGGGGTGTGGCGTGGGGGGTGAGGTGTGGCGTGGGGTAGGGGTGGAGAGTGGGGGTGAGGTGTGGCATGGGGGTGGGGTGGGGTGAGGTGTGCCGTGGGGGTGGGGTGGAGAGTGGGGGTGAGGTGTGGCGTGGGGTGGGGGTGGAGAGTGGGGTGAGGTGTGGGGTGGGGGTGGAGAGTGGGGGTGAGGTGTGGGGTGGGTGTGGCGGTGAGGTGTGGGGGTGGGGTGGAGAGTGGGGATGAGGTGTGGCGTGGGGTGTGGCGCGGGGGTGGAGAGTGGGGGTGAGGTGTGGCGTGGGGGTGAGAGTGGGGGTGAGGGGTGGCGTGGGGGTTGAGAGTGGGGGTGAGAGTGAGGGTGAGGTGTGGCGTGGGGTAGGAGGGTGGTGGGGTTCAAGGGGTGGGGTGGGAGTGCAGCTGTAAAGACAAACACCTGTTGCGGCAAAGCAGGGGATGCACTTTGTGTGTGCACGAGACAATGGGATTTGTATTTGGTTTTATATTGATGAGTCTGAGAGCGACTGCATCTCAATAGGCTGCACGCACCGTTTCTCGGCATGTATTCTGTTCTCATGTATGAGTAGTCACTACATATGTATGTTTAACTTCGTTCCCACGGTACTTAAGCCGACCGTGCTAATCGTGGGTGCGTGGGGAGGACAACGAACTAAACACAAAAAGTAGTTTTAAAGAAATGAGTTTTAAATCTAGTTTTAAGAGTGCACAGCTCCAGTGGCTTCCTAATGTCGGAAGGAAGAGCGTTCCAGACGGCCCCAGAAGCGCGTCTGAAAGCGCCACGCGATGCGGTGACCGTCGTTGTTCGATGGCCAGCAGCCAAAAAGCTGTTGAGAATTCCGTGGTTTCATTAGTTACAAATCAGTGGGCTATTGAGAGATTACGTGTCGCCCTATACGCCACCCACTATGGATTCATTTAAAAACAAGTTCTGGCACTCCCACTAAAGTATAAGATACCATCCACAATAACTACTCATTGACTTAAAACTTTCGTGACTGTAGGAATTAATATTCTTAGATCTTTCGCTAAATTCACATAGATAGAAAAAAAAAGTAATAAAATATTTTTTTTTAATAAAAAATAATAAATTTAAAATAAGAATAAAAACCACGATAAAAAGAGTAAAATAAATGTTAAAATAAAAATAAATTGAAAATAATAAAAGCAAAAAAGCCCACGACGTTTCGATCGCAACACAGGTGGTCTTCCTCAGGCGGAGAGAACAGAGGCGGCAATCCTCCAAATGCCACTGCTTTTCAGGGCTTCCAAAGTGAGTGGGCGGGGGGACGAGAGCTGCCCAAGCGACACGGGCGGGGCAGCCAGGGCAGCCCCCCCACCACCCACGTGGGCGATGCTCGCGCCGTGGATTGCTGATGGCCTTGTTCCTGTCGTGGAAGCGTCCACCACAGGGGCCCCCACTGGCCGCCTCACCGCCTGTCGTGTGGGATAGAGAGCGCTCCCGTTCAATGAAGCATGGGGCAGTGCATCGGCGGAGTTTGGGGGGGGCACGGGGGGTTGGGAGGCAAGGCCCCCCCAAACTGGTCACCTTTATTAATTTATTTTCAGTAGTTTATAATAATCATTAATTATATGCACACGCGATTCCTTACGTGCGGGACAAAGCGAACCGCTTGCTGGCCCCCCAAAATATAGAAGTCAAACTCCGCCTATTCATTCCCTGTAAATTACAGCAGACCAATAACAAAGATATTTGCATTTAATGTACAAAAGCCTCCGGCCTTGTCAAAACCACGTGCTCAAAAATATCTAAACGCGTGTCGCTCTTTGTCTTCGAGACCACCAACTCAAACGAGTCGTTGGCACGGTCACGTTTTCTCGACTCTTTGAGTCGGTGGTCACAACGACAGACATGGTCGCACATTCAGTTCCGTTGAGCTGGTGGTCTGGACAGGGCCGCATTTGTTGGTGGTGCGAGTTGGTCATTGTGTGTACAGTATTTTGAACTTCTTTCGTACCGTACGTAACAAAAAAAAACCTGCCATATAGGCAGCTGAGAATCTACGTTGTATGAATGTTGAACTTTTTCGCACCGTACGTAGCCAACCGTGCGAATCGGAGGTGCGGGAAGGACAACAAACTAAACACAAAAAGGCAGTTCTAAATAAATGAGTTTTCTATCCAGATTATTTAAAAGTAGAGAGCTCCAGCGTCTTCCTAATATCGGAAGGGAAGAACGTTCCAGACGGCCGCAGAAGCGCGTCTGAAAGCGCCGCGCAATGCGGTGACCGTTCGTGCCGCAGCTGCCGACGTCACCCGACACCGTTCCGTGACCGCGTGTGTTTGTCTCGTGTTGTTGACGATGGCGGCCAGGTGACCTCGTGGTTCCAGAATCAAAGAGTGTTCTACAAGAAGCAGCGCCCGGGAGGTCCGCATGCCTCCTCGCCTCTGGGTGGCGCCGAGTCACCCCCAGCCGGCGGCCACGACTGAGAGGGCGAGCGGCCGGATGCTCACAGCGGATTCACTGGGGCTTGCCGCAACACGGAGATGGTGCCATGTGTATGTATGTTGAAATTCTTTCGCACCGTACGTAGCCAACCGTGCTAATCGGGGGCGCTGGAAGACAACAAACTAGACGCAACAAGTGGTTCTTGAAGAGATGAGTTTTCAATGTTGATTTAAAGGGGCATATCTCCAGTGGCTTCCTAATATCGGAAGAGCGTTCCATCCGGCCGCAGAAGCGCATCTGAAATAAGAACATCATTCTTAATTTACTGTTAAGGGGCTCCTTGCCCTCCTAAACTAAAACACCGATGTTCTTTTTACCAGGTAAAGCCCAATTGAGCTATACTGTACAGTATAGTTGTTTTTCAGAAGTCACCTGGCCACAAATTATAGCTCCACGAAGTGCCTTTATCGTGTGGATATTCATAGCAGCCAAATACTCTCAACGCATTTTCTAAATGTGGAGGGATGTTAGATCCACGTACGATGTTAGGTGAACGATAATCGTATTGTCCCCCCCCCCACACACAAATATGGTGACATCGCAAATTTTCTTTCCTTTTCATCTTATTTTTCAAAATTTAGTCGAAGTCACAACTATTTTATTGGCTCCCAACATCGATTCATATAATTCGTTGCAATTTAAAACAAAAAAACTAAAAAACCCTTAAAAAACACAAAAAAATCTTTATTTTTTCTCTCTTCAAATAATACATCACAAACACGATGACATTAAGTTTAACATGATTTGGAGCTTTCGTGACTGCAGGAATTACTCTTCGGTTCTTTCGGTAAAGCCACGTAGAAATTTCTACGTGGCTTTACCGAAATAAGCAAAGAGTAAATATAACATTTTACCGCTGTGACATTGGTGCTATAAGAACGCGTTTCGTTCGGAGTAAATTGACCGCACGGTAATATCAATATAAGGTCATCATATTCATACTAATATGAGGTCATCATATTCATAATACTATGACGTCATCACATTCAGAATAAAATGACGCCACCACATCAATAACAATAATATGACATCATCACATTCATACTCGGCCGTCGTATCATAACGGATCATTTTCATGGTTGGTTTTTAATGAATCAGAATCAGAATCTTTACTGAGACCGTAGGAATCCGATGAGCAATGAAGCTCTTTTTCACAGATGTCCATAACGGGGCGGGTCAGCGAGCTGCACCCGCAAATGGCTTCTTTGTGACTCACTGATGGCAGTGCTACTGATGGCGTGAGCGTCTCGTGCCAGGCTTATGTTGAGTCAAGTGCCGTTGAAGAACATTCGAATCATTATTCGGAGGGCCTGCGAGCTAAAAACAACAATGACGCAAGATGCGAGATACGGTTCTAATGCTTAAGTGGAGGGGAGGTGTGTGTGTGGTGGGACAGGGGTCATATCGCGATTATCGCCATATCGCGAACATATCGTATCGCGATTTTTGATATTTGGCGTCGGCCACACGATCACGCCTCACCAATCTGGTTCTAAATCTTTACAACAAATGTTAATAAACATGTCCGGGTTGATGAAACAAAGTTAAGCACGGTTCCCCGTGCTTAATTTGTTTCATGATTTGCTTTCTAAAAAAAAAAATGGCCGTGTCTCGCACCCCCCACCCCCTCCCGAAAGGGCATCTCGCACCCCCAGGGTGTGCGTGCACCCCCTGGGGGGCTAAGACCCACCGATTTAGGGGATTCATGATCTGTGTTCTGTAACGATCAACGTATAGCCGTGATACAACGATGGCATTGGCGATCGGGGAGGGTGGGGTGGGTGGGTGGGGGTAGGTGATTTCGCACACCGCTTCGATGGAACGATGGTTTTTTGATCAGCACCTCTGGGTTTACTCGGAGTTTCGTGACATTGAGTGGTGACCCCGCACACTCGGTCCGCCACTGCCCGCGCAACACAACGCACTCGCAGCACAAGATACATCGCCTCATGCTTATCACGTTTGGCACGTGCTTTTTTTGTATTAATTGTAACATTTGCTTCTTTTTCGTAGTTATTAAACTTACACTTTGAGTGTATTTGGTTTCCGTGTGCCTGGTTTGTTTTTTGTACGTGTGTCGTTACGGGCTTGTTTTTTGTTGTTGGTATTTTTGGCTGGGCACAACTTTTGGGTCGACACGTGAACGGAGGGCCCTTTCGTCAAGGCCGCTGCCGCTGCTGGATGACGGCCTCGCTTTGCCACGTCAAGCGCAGGTCATCATGGCGCTTTGACCATACTTCACCACGCCGGTGGTCAGTCCGGGTCACTCAACGTTTGGGGACGTGGAAGTGAGATCCTAAGCATGGTACAACAATGGGTATTGTTTGTAGCAGCCCATGCTGGTAGCGCTATCCCGGAAATATCCGTAAAATAATGCATTTGAGTAACGAGATTACGGCCCAGGAACCATGAATGCGGTAGTACCCTTGATGGTATGAGTCTGTTACTCGATTTCTTCCCACTCATGGCCGCAACAAATCTCCCACTGAACCAGCACACATGCAGGGCACCTCAAAGCCGGGGAGAAGTGCCCATCGACGCTGCATCCGGAAAACATTTCAAAGTTCGCTGCGGAGGACATACGAAACTAGTATGGAAAAAATAAGAACAATATTTACCCTTTATGGCTATAGAACTGGTATTGAGATGTTTAAACACCACATAGATGCATTTTGCAAGGAATCACGTGTGCATTAACCACACACACACGGGACTTGTGTTGAACATACAAACACACATTCTCTAATAATAGACGCATTGTCTTTGAAACCGATTGGCCTACAATGCGTATATTATCATAGCATGTGTGTTGTAATGTTGACCACAAGTACGCGTGGTTAATGCGGATTTGATTCCTTGCAAAATGTACCTTATTTAGTGTTCAGACATCTTAACGCCTGTTTTAGTGCCAGAAAGGGTAAAAAATCTATTCTTATCTTTCATACTTTTATACTGACAAAAAAAGGTCCACATGACGAACCTACATCAGCGCTCTCTCTCTCTCAGGCCAGCCGCCCTAGCACTGAGGTCCTGAAATCAGCCACGGCCGTGCAGTCACGCAGGCATAAATCTCTTCTCTGAACTCCGCCACGGCAAACGATCTCATTGAAAGACAAACAAGTACGTCCTTACAGCCTCCTTTGAAAAAAAACAAATCCAACATCCAGTGCCGGATTAAGCTAGTTACGAGGCCTGTAGTATATGTTATAAAGGGGCCCTAATTTTTTTTTTTAAACACGTAAATATTAAAACACAATATTTTTTACATTCATTTGGTATACAGCCAGATAATACCACAAATCGCTAACCTTAAACACCTAGTTCATTAAAGTTGAAGGCAGTATGGTACTATAGTAATAGAGCAAGTGCAGAATCACTGAACCGGAATTGATAGCTTGAAAGTATTTAACGTGCGGGGCCCGTAGCATTTGTAGCGGCTTGTGCTACTGGGATAATCCGGCACTGCCAACAGCAACATCGACACACACGGGAGAGTCTGTGTGGCTGAAGACCGCGCTGACTGATGGAGGCAGCATTCGGATCGGCTCAGCCGCGCTCTTTTGAGTCTCTCCGGCGAGGTCACAAGGAAGGAGGGAGCTCACAGCTCCACCGACTCACCTCCGATAAGCACGGTTGGCTACGTACGGTGCGAAAGAAGTTCAAGAAGACAAAAGAAGATTCCCCCGTATAGCCTTAAGAGACTGTAGGGGCAAGTGGTGTGAGCGAGCACCTATGAAGACCAGCACGGCACACGAGGGGGTGGGTGGCCAGCACCTAGCTCGACCACCTTTGTCTCTTCAGTGGCGATGTTTACACATCTCACCAGGTATTTATTTGTGGCTGAGACGACCTAGGGGAGGCCCAGGACCGGTTAAGATAATCGTCACTTGGTGTTGGCCGTGAGCGGGAATCGAACCCAGGTGGCCAGGTTCGCAGCGGAGAACGCTAACCGCTACACTACCCATAAGCACATTCGACTCGCTAAGTTACCAGTCTAGAACGCACAGAATCACGGTGGAAGCAAGTCATCCTCGATCCACGAGGTACTTGCCTAAGGAGTAGAAATAGCACATTGCTTGATATTCAAAGAAGACCCTTGCTGCCCTTGACACAAAACCCAGTCCTGTGTGTTTTAAGTGGCACGACCGCGCTCTAAATGTAAACGATAACATCGTCAGTCTCCACGTGTAGCTCTATGACGACCACAACAACATCACTTATCCCATTAACTGGCAAGGACACGTTGCCTTGAAAGTCAGGACGGTTCAACTCGGAGGGCATTGGCCAAATAGGTCTGCAAACACTTTAAGTTTTTTTTTAAAGTTCGCTTTCACCTATTGCATGTGGCCACGCGCCAGCTGGCAACGCTTCTTTAACAGCAGCCTCCCATTAGCGGCAGGTTTTTTCTGTTTACCTCCATCCACCTGCCCTCCTCCTCCTCCGCCACACGCCCCGGTGCTCGACGCCGTGCGAGAGGGCACGGGCTCGAAAACTCCGCGCCGGCTGCTTTGAAAGCCTCAAAGTGAAGGAGAGGGGCTGGGCTGGGTCGCTTTAAGTTGACACGACGGCAAACTCTCTTATTCTTTGGGTCTTTCGGTAAAGTCACGTAGATAGAACAATAGAAAAAAATAAAAATGAAGTGAATAAAAAAAATATCACCACGTTTCGATCGCAACACAAGCAATCGTCATCAGGTGAAAAATAGAGGGAGGAAAGCTGCTGAAGCAGGCTGTTTTAAACCTTTAAAACAACCTGCCTCAGCAGCGATTCCCCCTCTTTCTTCAGCTAATGGCAATTGCTTGTGTTGTGATCGAAACGTCGTGATATTTTAATTAAAAATTATTATTATTTATAATTTTTATTCACTTTATTTTAATTTCGATTTTTTTAATTATTTTATTGTTCTATCTACGTGACTTTACCAAAAGACCCAATGAAAATTAATTCTTGCAGTCACAAAAGCTTTAAGTCAAGAGCAAACTCTCCGTTTCGTTCGCTCGACGTGCCACCACGTGCGCGTGAACACGCCCATGGAGTCGGTGACGCGCGCCCTGCGCGTCACGACGACAACACCGGTGGGGGGGGGGGGGGCGGGGGGGGGGGGGGGGGGGGCAGCACGTGCAGTGGGTTCCGTGCCACGAAGAGCCGAGGTCAGCTCGGTCCGACATCACAAAAAAACGGAGATCAAACGTTGGAACGGCTCCCGGGAGGGCTACCCCCCCGCATTACAGATTGATGTTTACGATCGTCGCCTTATAGATTCCATCGGGGCATTCTTTAACGCGCCTTGGACAACCCGCTGGCGTGGTGCTTTGCGCACACACGGAACGCGTTCTCTGCCAGCGCGATGGGTTGGGGCTCCTGGCACCGTGGGGAGCCACAGCATCGCGATACGAACCAGGTGATCCGAGACGGATTGAACAGGTGATGCTGCCCCCACACATCCCCCCCTTTCTCTCTTTCTCTCTCTCCGGACTCTTTAATCGACCCGTACCGACCAGCGTGGTGAAGTATGGTCAAACAACCCCCCCCCCCGTTACTAAAAAGCACGGGGAGGCCTTCATCCAGCAGTAGATTTACAAAGGGATGTGGGTGTGGTGTTCATAATAGAGGGTTTTTTTTGGGTTAGATCGCGTAAAATGTATGTAATAAATTGGTTAAAGCTTTACCGAAAGAACCAAAGAGTATGGATCCCTGCAGTCACGAAAACTTCAAATCTAGATTTGTTAAAGCCATTCGTGACCAATACAAGACCAAGATTTATCTCGCCGTGTATCCCCCACCAACCCCATCGACGATTAGCATACAGGGTACGACTGCTATCAACTGATCGCATAAACCTGTCCTGAATATAAACAATGCGCACATTCATTGCGTGTGCGTATGAATTCCTCCGTGGAGAGACACTTTATGTGCGTTGTTTGTACGTATGTGCGTTGTTTGTGCGTATGTGCGTTGTTTGTACGTATGTCCTTTGTTTGTACGTATGTCCGTTGTTTGTACGTATGTGCGTTGTTTGTACGTATGTGCGTTGTTTGTACGTATGT